>JAJTUV010000924.1:0-555000 GCA_021653895.1 Mastomys natalensis | reverse complement strand
CTAACTTTTCTCAAAAGGGAAAAGTTAAACATGGGAAGACATGTCTGAAAGCCTCAACACACACACACACACACACACACACAAACACACACGTACCCATACATGCACAGAGAGAGAGAGAGAGAGAAAGACAGACAGAGAGAGAGAGAGAGAGAGAGAGAGAGAGAGAGAGAGAGAGAGAGAGAGAGAGTTCTTTATTCCTCTCCTGTGTAAATTACCTAGAAAAAGCAGTTATTTTATTTAGAGTCAAGGTCTCATTCATATACCAATGATTTTTGTCCCTAGAACCTTTGAGTGGCTGTTTCACTTGGATGGCATCAGGCAGCAGTAATCTGGCTACATAGATGTAAAAGAGTCAATTTTTTTGATTCTCCCTGCTAGATGCTTCTCTATATTTTACAGGAACTACATTCTGAGTGATTATTATACCTGTTTTTCTCTTGCCTAGTCTCCCATGTGCTACCTTAATAATAAAATACCCTTCTATACACATGTTCTCCTTGCTGCTTTAATCATCATCCAGCAAGAGCAAAGAAATAAAAATAAAAAAAGCTTCTGTATATCTTCTTGATACTTGCAGATACCTCCTAATAGAAGAAGCAAATAAACCTAATTTTATTTTATCTCACCAGCTCCTTAATGTAATAGTGTTTAGTCCATCAGGTAGTATGAGTATCAAGTAGGCAAATGAACCATATGTTCCCATGTTTAAGGCAGAGTGGCAGTCTGCATAATGCCAAGCTTATTACAGCCTCCCTCCTGTGCTGCTTCTTTGTAATAAAATTTTAAATTGTTCATCCTCAGCTCCTGAGAGCCTTGTTAAGGTGAGCCTTTCCCGGGGAATACATGTCGGATATGTCAAGAACCATCTGATACTCTTGCTTTTGTCACAGAACAATGTAATAAGCTAAAATCCCCTGTGCGCCCCTGTCCATCTTGCTCCCCCTCCTCACTTCTGTTTTCTGATCTTCATTCCTTTATTCCTATTGGCCCCACCTGCCTAGGTTTCTCACCTTTTTATACTATGCATGCAGAATCACCTGCCTGCTACTGTGTAAAAGTAGCTTTCATTCATAAAAGATATAGAGCCTAGGGCTGGAGAGCTGTCTTCCTGAGTAAATTCCTTGCTGTTCAAGACTAAGGGCACTAGTTTTCATCCTCAGTATCAACCTGCAAAGCTAACGATGTCAGTGTGAATCTATACCACCATGTTGGGCATGGGGAGACAAGACAGATGAATCCCAGTAGTGCTTAACCAAAGCAGAGAGCTCCAGGCTCAGTAACAGAATTGTTATTTTAAAAGAAAAAACTAAAGTGGAAAAAATGGATAAATAAACAAATAGTAGAGCTCTGACCTCTACACATGAATGCATTGACACATGTATGTACACACATGCTAATAACATTATACACATAGATATTCACACAAACTCACAGAGAGAGAGAGAGAGAAAGAGAGAGAGAGAGAGAGAGAGAGAGAGAGAGAGTGACAAAGAGACAGAGAGAGACAGAGAGAGACAGAGTCAGAGACAGATAGATTGAGAATTTTCTGGACCACTGTATCTGTATTTGAAATGTTTTCCCGTTGCCTTTAAACCAGGGATAATTTGGAGAAGTTCTACCAAATATATAGCATCTTTTGAAAACTTGAATAGAATCTTTCAGGAGCACATCTGTGAGCTTCACTTTGTATTTTCTGTGAACTCCAAGGCTGTATCAGAAAATTTTGAATTTGGTTATGCATCCTCAGAACCTTATGAAAAATGCAGATCCAGAGATGCACCCACGATTTTAATTCTGTAGCTATGAAATTTGATAACTTCCAAAGTCAACAGATGTCAGGATAAACTGAGGCCAGACTGATAAATGTCCATCCTCTTATAAAAGAAATACTTCTTTCATGTTATCTCTTTCCTCTCATGCACTGAGAACTTAACTCTTCTTCATTGTTGTGAAGACACAAGTCTGCTGTTGCCTTGCTTTTTGAAAATCATGTTGAATTGGCCTTAGAATGATGTCAACTTACTATTAGTGTTCATTTTTAAGTGACATTTATATCTCCAAAGTTCACATAAATATTCTTCAGGCATAATTTTATAGACAGAAAAGGTCAATTATTTGTGTAATTTATACAAATGACCTTTTGATCATGGCTTAACTCTTCTTTTTAAGTGACTGCTGGAAATGTTTGAAGTTTAAAGTTCTTCAAAAAAATATTTTTGTCTTAATTCTGAGAACAAAATGCAAAGATGATTGATATCTATTATGGTATAGTTGAAGAAATAAAATCTAGAACCCAGTTGTAGAAATCATCTGTGCTACTGTACTCAAGTTGAAGAGTGAAACTGTCACATAATTTTGTTACACTCTCATTAAATTTTTCAGATTTCCTTTTGGTTTTGACAATGTCACGTTAATTTTTCCAAATCATTTTATATAAGAATATTGTCCTGAAACTGAAACATACTGGAAAATCAATCTGCCTACTTTTCTAGAGGGAGAACCAGTGTTAGTTTTGGTTGCTTTACCACTTCTCACATACTTATGATCCACAGTAGGTGTGAAAATCCCCAAGATATCCCAGGACTCGAACTTGATATCTACTGACAGACAGTATAGACCTATAATCTTATTGTCCATCATTATTTATCAAATTATTCATTTATTTATGAGCACAATAACAAATCAATCTAACCAATATTGTATAACATCTTGGGAATGGTGTCTAGCATCAGGGTAAAAAGGACCACAGTTTCCATACAAATGGGACAAATTCACCAAATGGAAGGAAGACAGAGGCTATTCATCATTTAATCTCATAGCAGTTCAGAAAGCCATAAAAGGTGAAAGTACCTGAGATGTCACTTGAAGGGTAGATAGGCTTTTTCTGCATGTAGAAGAGTTGGGATTGGGGTGCTTATTATGTGAACAACTTAAGCTGCAGATTTAAAGTGAATCTGACATTTGGAGTAGTTATACTGTATCTCCAAGTTCGGATATTGACTTTCCTTCCCTATGATAAGGTATCTTTCCCAAGGATCCTATATTTACAAGAAAGGAGACTAAAATTATTTCATGAGTCATCCAACAGATAACTGATGACTTAAAGGATGTTTAGTTATACTTAATAATATATATTTTCTGCCTACCTCTGATTAAATTAACCACCACATTCAGAAATCTATCCTTCCCATACTTGACCCTGACTTTTGTCACACAAGAGTGATGATAAGGAGAATAGAATCTGCTTATGCCATCCCTATCCTGGAAAGATGATGTGCCAAAATGTTAGATGCATCATTTCTTGTGATTTTCACAATATGTCTATGATAAGGACTTATTTATAGTATTTATCTTTTGGATAAATAACTTTAAGTCTTATCGAAGTTAAACCCCTTGTCAGTCATGCAACCAATAAGTCATGGAAAGGCATTCCACTCTAGAAAGTCTTGACTCCACGGCTGAATATAATTGTAACATCACATCATAGAATTTTAATTAGATTTCTGATGACTTATAGTACCTATTTATTGGACTACAGGTGACCTTAATACCATATACATTGTTTTGTTGTTGTTTAGTGGTAGATTAAAAGCATCTCTAAAAACAGTCTCTCTCTCCCTCCCTCCCTCCCTCTCTCTCTCTCTCTCTCTCTACCACACACACACACACACACACACAGAGAGAGAGAGAGAGAGAGAGAGAGAGAGAGAGAGAGAGAGAGAGAGAGAGAGAGAAGTCACACAGAGAAAGAATGGTCACAAACAAAGAGATAAACAAGTCACACACAAAGAGAAAACAATCACAGTTTTCAAACAAACACACACACACATACAAATACAGAGAAAGATCCTACACAAAGTGTTTTTATTTATTAAATGTGTAAAATATAGACCATCTAAATGAAATCTTACTACTTCATATTTATGTGGGTCATATACATTTTGAGGCCAGAGCCAGAGAAGAAGAACTAGAGTCATTTCTCAGAAGATTCATCTACTTTATATGTTTTGGTGTGCATGATGTCTCAGTGGGACTTCTGACCCATTGTGCTCACTACTTTTGCCAGAGAATTCCATGGACCCTTCTGCCTGTGTCTTAGGTTTTACTACTGTGAACAGACACCATAACCAAGGTAACTCTAAGGAAAAAGTTAATTGGGGTTGGCTTACAGGTTCAAAGTCTCAGTCCATTATCATCAAGGCAGGCAGGAACATGGGAGCATTCAGGCAGTCATGGTGCAGGAGGACCTGAGGCTTCTACATCTTCATCTGCAGGCTGCTAGCCAAATACTGACTTCCAGGAAGCTAGGTTGCATGTCTTAAAACCCACACCCACAGTGACACACCTACTCCAACAGGGCTACACCTTCTATTAGTGCAACTCCATGGGACAAGACTATACAAATTATCACAGCATGCATCCTCAGTGTGGGCACTATAACAAGAGGTGTACTGTGCCCAGTTCTTTTCATTGCGCTCTCATGGCAAGCACTTTACTAACTGACCTCTCTTGCCAGCCCTGAATGTGAATTTTATTAAAATATACAGTATAAATTTACTGACTTGTTGACATGATATGGAAATGAGTATATATCTGTAAATTTCCTCAGCTTTGGTAAAAATTGGTAGTGTTGTACCAGGCTTATAGTCAAAAGAAAGGAAGTCACATCCATGTTGTCTAATCTCTGCCACTCTTACAAGCCTTGTTATGTAGTCTCCAAGGAGTACAGTCAAGATGGAGCAAAGAGGGATCCAGACTCAGAAATTCTGCTGGTGAGCATTACTTCCAGTGCCACCTTTATGAAACAACAGTGTCATTTCCTAGGAATTTGTCTTCTGTTATCACCAGATTATAGAAGCCAAGTGCCAAGAGGTAATAAGTAACAACCATTCATTTTTGGCTCAGCTCCTTCACTGTTATGCATCAGGGAATCTAAGTATGTTAGGGATGAAATCATCCAGTATGAGGTCATCTAGACATATTTGAACCTTGTGGATGTCAAACTCCACTAGGGATACAACTTTCCCACTTGTAAAATTCTCAAAATCTTAGTGAAAACACACACACACATTCATCTTTTCATAAGTAAAAGAGAAAATAAACATGCTCTCCTGTATTCATATTTCTTCCAGGTCCCTTTGAGCTCTAGTCTTTTCAATAGGCTCTCCTCTTGCTGTTTGGGGAATATGCAGTTTCTTTTCTTGTTTCTTTTGAATTCTATGTTAACATGTTTTGTTTGTTGTTATTCGTTTGTTTGTTGTATGATTGATTGGTGTAGTTGTTTGTTCTTTGCCACCTTGAAATTACCCATTTTCATTTTCAGATTGGTGGATCATGTTGTCTCCTTTCCAAGTTCTTTCAGACAGAGCTTAGATATGACCACAAACATGGACACTTCTTATCTAACCTTATCTTCTCAACTGCTAATTGGTCTTCTAAGGCATGTTTCATTGGGTTAGCTTAACTCCAGCTTTCTATCTGATATGCTTAGTGGGTGTTAAATCATATTTTCTTAACTTTTTATAGAAGGCAGCCTAGGAACACACTCCTTGGCATGCCACAGAGATGAAGACACATCATGACACAAAACTATTATGTTATTTATCAATTTCTGTTATCTATCATCTCTTAATTTGTGTGTCAATTCAGGCATCTGGGTTTCTGTTCTGTGTTAGGCACTACAAAGCTGTTACTTAAATTATGTCAGTATATTAAATGCAAAGATAAGTTTGAAAGACTCTGCAATCTGGATGCCCAGTGCTTTGTTGTTCCCTTGGACTTAGGAACACTAAAGCAAAGACTTACTTTTGAATCTTTTCACTGTTTACACAGATATTTATATATTAGGTACAAGGTAAAATTAAATATTAGATGCAGGCAGAAGGAACATCTTTATTCTTATTTAAAATGTTCAGGAGTCAATGTTTTAACTCTAGGTCTAACTTCTCATTAATGCTTTTCAAAATTAAGACTTCGTATTGTGTCTATAAAAACTCTGAATCAATTTTTCGATAATCAGTTCATAAGAAGCATATCCTCAACTTTTTAATCTGTACATAGTATGATTTTTCTTCTCTGTTGAGAGAGAGATTACAGAAAATAAATGAACCTGGTCACACAATCCTATAAATCTGGCTCAAGAGGCTAAGGCAAGAAAAAGTTGAATTCAGAGTTGGCCTGAACTGCACAATGAGCTTAAATGCAGTCTGAGTTATACTATGTGTTCAAAGGATTAACGTGGCAGCTATGGGAGACTCTCTCTCAAGTTTTTGGTTAAAAAAAAATATTAGAAAAGGAGAGATAGAGAATATGAATGTAGCTTTGGTATAGACCTAGCAAAGCATGCATTGGATGCTCTGCCCCATAACTTAAAGAAAGTCGGGAAGTTTTCTTTTCTTTTTTCTTTCTTTTTTTGTTTTGTTTGCATTTCATTTTTCTTTCTTTAATGTACTGTAGGAAAAAAAAAAGAAACATTGCTTCTTGAAAAAGGAAGATTTTTTTTCAACCCTTCTCTTAACAAGGCTACTTTTAATAGAGTTTCATTTTGATTTCCCTTCCCTCTTTCTCCATGTCCTTCACTATCCAGTAAATTTAGTCACACATGTCTAACATAATTCAATATGCGGACTCTGGGGAACTCATTTGTCTGTAACTAGGACAGACACACACATCAAAACAACAACAAAATACTAGGAACGACATCACAACACTTTTGGTGATCCAGTTAAATATAAGGAATCCCTAATTCTGGTCTATATTATAGGAACTTAAAAGATTTGTGGACTATAACATAGTTTAGGGTTATAAGCGCTTGTTATTTTTTTCAAAGGACCAGAGTCTATTCCTAGCACACACACTGGGTTAATTACAGTAATTCTAACTCCAGTGTGATTTGTGGGAATACCCTCAAACCCACAAACAGAGTCACCCATAAACTTAAAAATAATAAAATAAGTCTTTTAGCAATATTTTGTAATGGGTTGTGTCATATTCTTTACTCTCTTCATATAAATGGCACATGATAGAGACTGAATGAATTCTTTTGTTTCACACCTTCTGCTACCATCTACAAACGTAGAAATCATTCAGCATGTTGAAGGCTAGCTCAGTTGGTAGAGTTTACCGTAAGTCAAGGCCTCGGGTTGATCCACATCCCCAAATAAACCAAGGCTAATGACAGATGTAATTATGTAATCTGGAGGTGAGGTAGAGATGAATTAATCATCAGTTCAAGGTCATCCTCAAATACACAGAAAATGTAATCACCCAAGTGAGACACTGACCCATTGACTAAATAGACATGTTATGGATGACTATGACATATGTATATTTATATCACAAATGCTGCTCCCTTCCCATTTGCCCCTACACAGTGTTTCTCCTCCCATCCCCCTTCTCCTTACCCTCTGAGACAGTGGGGCTTCCCCTGGGTGTCTCTTCATCCTGGCACATCAAAAGTATTTCTCCAAGTTCATTATTATATTGAATTAATTAATTGCATTAATTAATAAATATTCTTGTTCTTTAATGATATGGATAAATGCATACAGAAAATGCATAGTTTTGAAATACCTGCTAATTTTTCACCTTTATAAAATTCATTTAAATATAGAAATATAGCTACCATGTGCTTTTATGTGGGAAAAACACACATCATAAACATACTATGCACTCATACCATGGATGTTATATATACATACAAGTTATACATACTATACAAACATGATGTAGATACTATACACACATATCACACATACTACACATACTATACAACACTCATACATACATACCATACACACACATTACACAAACATACAATTTATACAGATAGTCAATTCCCTTATACAAAGGTATTATTATTTGCATGTGCCTGGTACACCTTTCTGTATTAATCAAATCACTTCTACTACAATTATCACTCCTAGGCTACAATGTCAAGGCTTATGAAGTTATGAAAATGTAGATGATTTACATTAAATATTTCATAAAGATACTGCTTTTTAAAAAATACTTTGATCTAGAGTTGAATCCCTAGGCAAAAATTATCCCATTAATATGGAGGCTTGACTATGTTTTAATCTCTCTCTGTATTTCATTTATTTAAAAACAACAACACTGATGAACATTAAAAACCATTAATAAACTGATTTAAAGTCCCACTGAGCAGTTGTCTCTAGGAGTCTGTTGAGGTTTCTGTATAGAAAGGAAAGAAAGGGGAACTCATCTGCCTGGCCTCACTTTTGCTGCTGAGATCATATGTATATGAACCCATGACAGTCAGAGGAGTTCAGAGAATATGAGAGACAACTAAAATGCTTCAGAAATATTAGGGATTCAAAAGATGAATAGGTTTAGATAAGCATATTGGAGAACAAAACTGTGGCATATGAGGGGAGGAGATTTCATCTGGCTATTATGAAATCAATTAGGTTTTCATCTGGCTCTTCTTTAAAAATAAAAGCTAAAATATTTTTATAAATTATGGATACACACTTCCCCTATGGGACTCTCAAGAAGAGTCTTACATTATCTGAGGGTGGTGTGTGTGTGTGTGTGTGTGTGTGTTGCTATGTGTGTGTTTTTATGTGGGTGTGTTTGTTTGTATGTCTATTTATATACATATATATGTAGATTTTTTCCAAAATTTAAAATAAGGGAGGAGAGATAAAGAAAATATTCACACATAAATGTTCATGAACATTCTAGCATGTCTCTCTTTGTTTAAATACTAGTTAAGATAGTAAGTATACGGTGCTTTGCAGGAGATCTTTTAGACAGCATTGCAATTTAACTAGATCTGTCTTTGAGTTTTATTCACTTTTTTAGTGTATGAATGATCCCATGAGAATATAAACTGGGTTCTAGTTAATAATTAATTAAATTAATTAATTAATTATGAAATTTAAGCATAATGAAAGGTGCTTAATAATCACTCACTTCCACTATTGTTAGTGCCATTTAAAGTTATTGACATGAAGACTGGGGAAAGAAAACTTTATTTCTATTTATGCATGTGTGCCTTACTATTTACATTTCAGCAAGCCAGGCATTTTTGTAGCTTACTAGGTGATGAATTCTTAAAAGGAAGTTAATTATTGACAATGTGTTTAGCATAGATATTACACCATACCTTAACTGTAATGATCAGGTGAAAAGCATTGAAATGCAATATCAATATTTGATGTAAAATGGTTCCAGGGGATATTTTACTCTGAGCCTGAATGTGAAGAGTAAAAATTTATACAGAGTTTTCTGCCTCTCATCTAACTCATTTCATTCCAATCTATTTACATTTTCCAGATATCAGTAAAATTAGACAGTCAATTAAAATTTCATGGTCTACAGTGTTATCTTCAGACAGGACCAGAAGCAATACTCTAGTTAATAATCTCACTATAAAAATAGCAATATTGCTCTAGTTTCAGCAATAAGAAATTATAATTGCTCAATGTCCTAATTTCTTTTATTTTAAAAAATTTAGTTATTGCTAATCTTCTCAGTCCTTACATTTTGATAGGCTTATCACAAATAAAGATCTCATTTTCACCTCAGGTTAAGTCTGTATATAAAGGTTTGTTTTCTCCAAGTAATTGCATTGGATATTTCTTACATGTTAATAAATTATACTTATAAAATGGATGTGAATGTATTAATATTTATACAGTTTGTCATGTGCATAGATACCATATTCAGTTTAAGGAAACAAGAAAAAAAAAAGACAGCACAACCCTGAGAATTTGATGTCGAGGATTTTTTTTTTTTTTTTTTTTTTTTGGTTTTTCGAGACAGGGTTTCTCTGTGTAGTCTAGCTGTCCTGGAACTCTCTGTAGACCAGGCTGGCCTCGAACTCAGAAATCCACCTGCCTCTGCCTCCCAAGTGCTGGATTAAAGGCGTGTGCCACCACTGCCCAGCGATGTCTAGGTTTTGGGTAAAAGATCCCTAATTCTTTATTTGATGTGCAAATAAACACACAAAACACAGTGAAACCTACTCAGAATCATTTGGCTGTTGAGTAAGTTTTGCTGTACTTAATTCCTATCTTATGCACCACTATGATGTGAAATGAATAATCTGGTACAAAAAATACTAAGTATTCCCCTTTCTGTCAGTCAGATGGCATTGTTAAATCTATATATGGGAAATTCATTAAAGTCACTAGGTTATACAACATTTCAAATATAAATGTCATAATGTACAATTAATTCAAATAAAAAAGCACTTAGACTTAATAAATGGCATTAAATGTTTCTACTTAATTTAGTGAAGAGTTGAGTATCCTAATTAAAAAAATATTTTGGAATAAAGATATAAGGGGAAGAATGTTTTCTTCAAATAAAGAGACATAAATCAAATGTCAAAACTTACTGACATCAAAACAAAAGACAGTCAAGGAACAGATAATTATAGATGAGTTTAGACAGAAAGCACACTGCTGGATCCAAATAGACAAAGTCTTTTTAAGTGAGTGAGCACCAGTCACAATCAAAAGATGTCTGTATACAGTAGTATACAGACACTTTTAATCATGGCTCAAAGCAAAAGCCCAAGAGTAAAGTGAGTACTGAACTGAATAAGAATGGGAGAAATAGCTAGCATGTAATGAATCTAAATTTTTATAACAACTATATTTTAAATTACCAAACACAAAGATCATGATGTTAGAGAGGAGAGTAAGGAGTGTAAATCACTGCTAGAATCATCTTATTGGCATTACATTCTTTTCAACCCCTGGTATCCTGTGCTCCAGGTCACCACTTGTCATAGGATTTTCTATCTTAATGTTTGAAAAGAGCTTCAGTCCTTCTTAGAAGGAGTAACAAAATACTCAAGGGTGCAAATATGGAGACACAGTGCAGGTACAGAAACTGAAGGAAGGACCGTTACAGACTATTCCACCTAGATATCCATCCTATGTGCAGTTACCAAAGGTAGAGGTTGATGTGGATGGCAGGATGTACACGCTGACAGAGCCTGATATAGCTGTTCTCCTTAGAGGTCTGCAAGAGTCGACATACTCAGAGGCAGATGCTCACAGCATAACCATTAAACTGAGCATGGAGTTCCCAATGGAGAAGATAGAGTGAAGGCTGAAGGAGTTGAGAGATTCGCGACACCATGAGGAAAGCAACAATCCCAACCAACAGAGCCCCCAGGGTCTAAGCCACCAGCCTGGGAGTGCTTAGGGAGGGACTCAAGGCTCCAGCTATATAGGCAAGGAGCTATATATAAGTGGGAGAAGAGATCCTTTGACCCATGAAGGCTGGTCGTCGTGGGGGGGGGATACTCGAGGGTGGGGAGGTGAGGTACAGGGGAGGGTGGGTGGGGGTACACCATCATGGAGGCGGGAAGAGGGGGGAAGGGATAGTGAGTTACTGGGAGGGATTGGGGGAAATGGGGTAAGGAGAGAACATCTGAAATGTAAAAAATAAAAAATTTTACAATTAAAAAAAAAAAAGAAAGAAAAAAAAAAAGAAAAAAGAAAAGCATTCACATACATGCTCTCACACACACACACACACACACACATACACGCGCGTGCACACACACACATTTTCAAGTATCATGTTTAGAAAATCAAATACTGCATTATTTTACTAACAAGTGGATTAGGAAGGGGAAAGGTCAGAAGTCACTCAGTGTACATAGCTTGCTGTCTGACAGGTAGGCTTTGTTGTTTTCTAACATAATGTTGTAGGTGGGAAAACAAAACCAACAGTAATGTATTATGTATCTCAAAATAATTAGAAGAAATTAATTTGAATGTATTTATCATAAAAGAATGATAAATTTTTATGGCGGTAGCCATGTTAATTGCTATAAATGTATTACTACTCAGTGCTACTTCTCAGTTAGAGAATCTAACTTCTATATTTTACCTTACAAATTTGTTCAAACATTATGTGTCAATCAAAAATATTTTCTTAAAAGCTTTAGATATACCGTACTGATACTTATGTTAAAATTGAACTGGAATATATTTATTCTTGTTTTCTGTTGGTTCTTTAGGGAGTTAAGGAAATGTTTGCATACTTAGAGTTGAGAGTGACTGCATTAACTTTAAAAGCCCACTAAATCTAGCTAGAGACAGAGACAGTGTTAAATTTTCAACATATTAATGTCATTCAATCTTCATGACTGAGACACAGGTAATATTAATGTCCTTCTACTACATGAAAATGTTCTGGACACTTGGGATATTAACCAGCTCTGGTCATCTAAATATTAAATATAGGGGCTTAAATTAAATCATATCCCATTTGACCACCAAAGTCCATACATTTTACCACATCGATAATAACAATAATGACACAAAAGAAAAATAATCCTTAGCTTAGTATTTTCATCATAGTTCATCCCACTGATAGTAAATTGATGTAAATTCTTTCTTACAGAGGGATGCCATATTAATCCTGATGTTAAAATTTGAGGAAAGCTGGGTCTGAGGAGATAAAGATAAGTCAGGAAGGTTGTTGCTGTACAAGTCTAAGGACTTTGATTGAGTTCTATACCCAGACCACATGTGGAAAACCAGGTAATAGCATAGGTTCCAGTAATCCCATCAAGAGTGAGGAAGAGACAAGTGGATCTTGGTGCCCACAGGGAGGTCAGCAGAGTAAACATAGCAAAGTGCAGTTTCAGTGAGAAACCTTGACTCTAACACCTAGGTGGATCTCTCCTGAGAAACTGCGTCTGAGGTGTGGGTGGGGCTGGTTTAGAAATTAGAAAATTGCACACATATGCACATACAACATCTTCTGTCATATTTCAGGGAACAGCTGGAGTATCTGAAAGTCAGATTAAGAAAAATCTTCTATTAAATCTCATTCTATACAAGTACAATCATGCATGCATGTGAATATGAATTTAGTTGATGCTGACTATTCATATCTCTATCTTTTGTAAACTAGTTTTAGAAACTGAAACTTAATGAATATTTTAGTAAAAGTAAGTGTTCCAAGTTCTAAGAAAAAAATGTGATGTGGATTTTAGCCATATGTAAATCTGTGGAAAACCTGGGGGCCGCAGCAGCAGCCCTGGGCCCACACGGCAGCGGCCTGGGGGCCCTGCGAGGTGGAGGCTGCCTGGAGGCTTCCAGGCAGCTGTGTCTCCTACCGGAGAGAAGGTCCCGGGTTCCAGGGCTGGAGGCTTCGGCGGCGGCGGGCCCAGCAGGCCCCAATGATACGAGGAAGTCCTTGGTTCCAAAAGGCTTTATTGTCATGGCGGATGGTAGATGGTTCTGGATGTACCCCCCAAACTCAGGGCAGACCTGGGTTAAGTAGGGAGGGAGAAAGGGGGAGGTTCTGGGGGCATGCTTAATTGGCTCGCCCTCTGACCTTCATTAGTATGTAAATCTCTAGGGCCTGAGGCCTGTAGTTACACCCTCTACCTGTGCACTTTGGTGACTGAACAATGTAGGTCTATGGAGACTGGACTGCTTTCGTATGTTGGGGATTGTTCTAGCCTGCTACAATATCCTATGATCACTTTCACTGGTCACTTGCTTCTATGTATTCTCTACTTTATCTAGACTGTAGGTGGAATTGACATCAACTATGAGCTCAGAATTTTACTTGTCTTGAGAACTCAATGATTGTTACTTTTTACATAATTCTTGGAGGTGCTACGCTTACAGTTACACTTAATAGCTTATAATGTTTTCAAGTTTTGATGAATGATTATTAATATCATGGAAAATAGTATGCTCCGTATTTAACAATCTTTATTTCTTCAATCAGTATTATAACACCAAACAAGGTGCTTCAACATAGGTCTCTAGCAAACATTGGATTGATAATCTAAGTATAAAAATCAGTTTTAACCTCACTCAACTCTTGGTTGCTAATTTAAAATTATTTTGAGATATTGGAATACTTCCCATAATTCTATGGTGTTCACATTTTTCCACGCTAACTTACATGATCTGTGCTTTGTCATTAACGTCTGAAATTGTAAAATATATAGTCATTCACATTATTATTCTTTGATTTTCTTCTTTGTAATTATACTTACTTGCTGACTATTCATTCAGTTTCAATTTTAATACCAGAATATTCTTCCTGATTTTTGCCAGGTAGTCAAATTTATATGTATCATGTCTGTACTTTGCTCTTTATATTTTAAGGAAGCCTAAGTGTAGAGTAGGTAGGAAACTTTAAAACACTTCACTCATATGTCACATACAACCCTCCTGTTAATATATCTGTGCAAATATCCCAAAACAGAAGAGAAAAGTATCAATCTTTGTGTTTCTCTGTAAATGTTGCCAAAATCATGAAGTAAATATTTCATGAGTTCATAGTGTGCCTTTTGCCTAAAAATATCAGTTATTCACTGTACCTTGGCTATGGTTAGAGGCATTTTGATTTTTTTATTCTTGTTGTTGTATTTGAGGAGTGTTTGCTTATTGTAAGGTAACAGTAGCATGATGCCTGTAATCACATAAAATATTTTATTGTCCTCTATTAAATTATTTTAGGCTTTGGAAAATATTTTAGTATTCTTTCCTAGAATTAGAGAATGCAAGCATTGCTTATTATCATGACTTCCATTAAGTCAAGTAAAAGCCTACATATTGTATAATAGAATAACTTTGTAATTGTATCAGAGATGTAGTATTATAATTCTTAAGGTGAATCAGGATTTAGTGACCGAGGTTCCTCATAAATACAAATAGAATGCACATCTTCTCTGGGAGAATACTGTATGTCATAAATTGCATAGCCTAGAACATTCTAAATCTTTTTGTGCTCACTGACAGAAATTTGGAATTCTTCCTCAGTAGTTAGACCTGCATCAGACTCTGGTTTCATGAAAATTCTAGTTGGCTGATATTCACTGTAGTTTAAATTGGATAATTAATTAAATTAGCTCCATTTCGTGTTATACACATATTAGAAACAATGGTCTGTTTGCACTTCTACAAATAACATTTTGTTATTTTTAATAGTTTTACATACATGTAGATAGGATCGCCCAACATCCTTTGTCATTAACTGTAGTTATTAATATTAGTTTGTTGCCACTTTCTTTAGTAGAATTTTGAATATCAATTAGTAGTTTTAAAACAGTATTTTTGAAATATTGCTAAG
Organism: Mastomys natalensis; assembly: GCA_021653895.1. Taxonomy (NCBI): domain Eukaryota; kingdom Metazoa; phylum Chordata; class Mammalia; order Rodentia; family Muridae; genus Mastomys; species Mastomys natalensis. Next base: position 539,907 of record JAJTUV010000924.1, on the reverse strand, counting down.
GAAAATTACATGCCAGAGCAATGGAAGCATACATTTGGAAAAATGTTTTATTTGTTCCCATTTTTGTCTCTTTAATTAAAATATTTTGTGATGAGGTAAGGAAGAACATACTTGGGTTTTCTCTATTTACTTTAAAATTATGTTGTTTGCTTAGAAAATTTCTTTATGCCAGGGAAAACTTAATTAGGGCCATTCTGTGAAAGACTGGAATATATTAGCTATTTCTCTTTTGAGTACTACATAGTGTAAGAATATTTAATTCCAAGTGGCACATAAATAATTAATGCTTGTACTTCCTTTGCTATTTTTTCTATTGATGTGCTACATAATAAGTGAAGCTCATGCAAACAGAACCGTATAGATGGTGCCTCCAACTATCTAGCAGAGGTAAACATTTTTATGGTTCACATCTTGTTCATTAAAAGGGCGATATAAGACTTGGTTTATGAATGCCCAAATTAAGATGCTATGTTTGGCCTCCATCTTACAAAATCCAAGCTCAATTTTCAAAAGAGAGTTGACTATCCCAAATGTACAACAAATATCTACAGTCCTTATCTATCCATCAATCTAGTGCTCGAGCTATGAAGACTCAGTCATCTAATTTTTAAGATACATTGAAATAAACAGTAATCATTCAAGTGATAGAATAGATAGAATCTGTGTCAACAGAAAATCTTATGCCTATTGTGCCCGTGTTTAGATTTAAGATAGTTTCTAATTAAGAGCATGATAATCGAAAATGAATATTATCATACATTCATAATTTAAATTTATTTGTAAATATCTATGATTTGTTCATATCAAATAGTGTTTCATTATATATTTTCTTTCTAGAGTTTTTTTCTTGGAGGATGGCAGCCTTAAGATATTCAATGTAACCAGATCAGATGCTGGGTCTTATACCTGTGTAGCCACAAATCAATTTGGCAACGGGAAAAGCAGTGGCAGTCTCATTGTGAAAGGTAATCTGTTGTCTTTGGGAGGTCTTTTTGAATATTACAATCGCCTAAGCTCATTTTGACTTTGGGTAAAATATTGTGTGTGTAGAATACTTAATTCAACATTTATTTAAGAGTTCTGCTGCCAGGCTATAAGCGATTGTAAACAGGCAGCTTCTGTGGAAACTTACCAGCCTGAGTAGTCATAGATCTTATAAATCGGCAGCCTCTGTGGACAGTACCAACTTAGATAAGGACACGTGAATCATAGGCAGAGTCATAGTGACCTGTCACCTGAACCTTCACCCAGCTGATACCTTGTTCTGAATGGTATCCGTAGTACTCCCCCTGAACACCTATGCTCCGGTGTCATTCCCTTCCCCACATCCTGCCTTTTGTGTTTATAACCCCTGTAAGAATAAGTAAATTATGGTGTGATTTAAATAATTAAATAAATTAATTAATTAAAAAAAGAGTTCTGCTGTCATATTCATTAATTAATGTCCTGTTTAAGATTGCAGTGCTATGGTAAATGTTAATACTTTGGCAGTTAAACAAGGTCAATGTGTGACTTTGCAGAATTTAAAACTGCTGTGCAATATTAGAAATTCCTCCCATGCCTTAGTGTTTGGAGTCATGGACACTTTGGTAATGTTCCTAGGTAGCTTCTTTCTTGGTTACATACCTCTCAGGTGCCTTCGCTTTAGATGAACGTTTTCCCTGTGTATTAGTTACTTTTCTATTGATGTGATGAAATACCAGGACTGCATTAACTTGATAAGAGAGGATAGTATTTTCTTGTTTTTAGGGAGATAGGAGTCCATCTTCATCATAGCATGGCTCATGACAAAAGACAGGCATAGTGAGGGTCAGCAACTGAAATATCACATTCCCTGAGAGCACATTGAGAATCAAGTCTTTTGTAACCACCAAACCCTCACCAGGGACAAAACTCCTCCAACATAGCCATACCTCCTAGTCCTTTCTAAAAAGTTTTGCCATCTAAGGACCAGGTTTTAAACATATAATAATCTAGGGCCATTCTCAGTCAAGCCATAACATTATGTGTGTGATTCAAATCAATTTATAATCTATTGGTTTTGTTTAAACAACTCTTAGTATATAACTAAAGAAAGACAGAGTTTTGTGAACCCATATTAATAAGTAGATTTTTGTAAGAGAGAAAAGAATAAAATTACATTGTCCAAAGTAGCCATCCAATATTCCTCTCCTAGCAAATGGATAAGCTTAAATAATCTGGGAATATAAAACTACATGTTCCACTGTTAAGTTTTTTAAGCTAATATCAACTCAAATGTACCTGTATGTATCACCAAGGGACATAATTAGTATCAGTATTGTATATTCTCTACTTTGACTACTTTGTTATATTAAAGTTAGCTCAAAAAATAGTACGTTTATGAGAAAGCTCTTTCACTACTATCATTTCTGCCTCCTGGATGGTAAAAATGACTGTCCCACTAAAGCTCTGTGTGAAGATAATTAAGCCCAAATGATTCGAGCCTACAATTTTGTTTTCCACTATATATTTGTTTATATATATATATATATATATATATTCAAGAAAAAGCAGTAGTTAATAACTAGCTTCAACTATCATTTAAAATAACTCATAAGAAATAAAAACTTGTCTTTATCCCTGGAAGGATATTTCTGCCAACTTGTGTCAAGTGTGCCACATAATATCAACAATTGTCTGAGACACTCTGGGAAAGTGTAACTGATAAGCATTGATGTGTCAAAAATCCCACCAGTGTGGAACATTTTGAAAAAACAAAAAGACATTACCTTTTGATTGTATTGTCATCAGTTTCTAAGACAGAGATGAACTTGATTTGTCAAGATATATATCGTGGTTTCATTGAAAAACATGATATTTCTGCAGCAAAATTTTCAATGTTTATATGCAGAAAAGTGCTTTAGATTAGAGAAAAAACATGTCTTAGAAGAGAAGTATTTGAATTTCATTGCATCATTTCCAATTAAGATACTCTAGAAAGTATATTTTTTTTGAATGGTAGTAGATGATAAAGTATGGTGGAGGACATACTTGCATTTTAGTTGAGTGTTAGTGCTTTAGCAAAACCCATTAGTATACAAATAGAAAGTAAGAAAGAGATGTCAAGTAGTAGTAATATGTAAACTATGTAGGATCAATTTATATGGAATATTGAGGAATTAAACTTGTCTATACCCCCAAAATACCATATATGTCCTAATGATTTCTGGTAAAAACCTTCCATCCGTCATTCCAATGTCTAAGAAAAGAAAAAATTATTAAATAGATTGAACTGAATGAAAGGTTTCTTCAAAGGTCATTGAAACCTTTAGTATTATGATAGTCACTGCAGAGTTATAATCAATGAAATAAAAATGAATGGTGACTCACTTAAAAATGTCTGGAATATACTTTGTTTGGGGATCACAGTGATATATATTTGAGTCAACTCATTTTGCTTCTGAGTTCTGAAGGATTGATTCTAGTTCTTGTAATGAGAATAAGTTCATCTATATTTGAGGATATTTCTAACACCCCACCATAAACCACAAGTACTTTATTTCCAAAAGAAAGACATGATTAAACTATTTTGTGTTTTTTGTTTGTTTTCTTGTCTACTGTTTCTATTTGTTTATTTTTTAAAAGTTTTTGAATATTTCATAAATAAATGCACTCTATTTACATTATTTGTCCCCTCCAACTCTCCCTGTGTCCCTCAATCTCACTAGGATTCATAATTTCTCCTATAATTATCATTGATAATATATAACCTACAGAGTCTAATTAATGTGGATCATATGTTCATGTGTTTGGGGCTGACAAATTGCAACTGAATAAACTATTGGGGAACATACTCTGAAGAATTCTGATTGATTCTCCCTTTTCAGTAGCAATTGATTACATGTAGCTTTTCACCAGGTATGGGACCCTGTGAGATTTTGTCCCTACATGTTAATGTGTTGACTCCTGTGGTCAGCTTGAAAGTCTTGTTTAGGCAAATAAACACATTGTTGAGGTTTCATGAGTGCAGCATCCCTCTGAAGTCTAGAAGACATTATCTTCCAACAAGAGTACTGGTTCTATTGCGATACCTTTTATCCAAGTGGCTCATTTTGACCTTAGTGGAATCCAGCTTCCACCTCCCTGTTATCTTTTTAGAGATTATCTGATTTGCTGACTCATTATGTTGATAGTTTGGGCATTGCTTATTCCTTAATTACAGTAGAATATACAGGGCTGGAGGAATTTATGTTTTAATTTGAGATGAACTCCAAGTCTTAGAACACTAACAGGAGCTGTCTGTGCCCAGTGTGGAGAGATTGAGCAGGAGTTTTATCTTCTACAACTCAGTCTATAAGGATGCTTTCTTCCTTTGCTTATTTTCTCTAAACATATGACAATTTTGAACATTTCAGAATTCTACTTTCTTAAAATAATTTGCAATAAATATTATGTTAAAAATGATGATTTTTTAAAAATATTTTCACTTTTCCAATCTTTGGGTTTATATTTAATGATTTCTAATAGATATGACTGCATAAAAGGAAAATAGGAATCTGTAGAAAATTGGAGAATTTTGTGAAGGAAATCCATTGTCCTAGTGTTTATGACAACACTGGAGAGTGACTGGCTTGAAGAAAACATGCCCATCTGATGTCAGTATGTGTGGTTGTCAAGTTATTCATATTTATTTGTGCATGGTCACAGAAATAAAATTTGTTAGTCTTTTTTTTTTTTTAATCTTAAGGAAATATACATTTCTTACTTTAAAGGATTTCAAGGTCTTTTCTTTACCATGATAAATACCCTTTAAACTATGAAATTACAGATACTTAATTACATCCATTCATGCATAAATAAAATAGCATATACACACAACACAAATGTACAGTGCAATTACAAGCATTTTTAAAAACTGTAATTGGCATAAAGAATATAATCTTGATTAGATTGTCTAACTTTCATATAATCTTTCTTGTCTTACCTTGAATGTTGTCTCTTATATCCTTATTTGGGATGAAGATAATAGCATTGGTTAAAATTTAAAAAAAAATGCTGTCATTTTATATTCTACAGTCTGAAGCCTTAGTCTTGGAAAACTAATATATGTTGAACTAATCATTTCCTTGTTTACTAAGTAAATAGCCATTTGGTTGTTGAGGTGGTGTAACATGTATGAGTATGTGTGTTGTATGATATATAATGTTCATCTGATGGTCACTGCAAAGTCAGAGATAAGTTTATTTCTCAAACCTAAATTAGCCCATGCGAGTGACCATCAGGACAACAGAGTGGTAGGTAAAAAATTAGAAGTTTCAATAAAGCTGATAAAACAATCATATCCCTTTAAATTTGCTTATCAGCTTCAGTCATGCAGGAAATGTTGCCGTTAGATAACATGCAAAAAGATAATAGTTACAAGAGTGAGATATTTTCCAGCTTAGTTTGAGCCGATACGGCTTATCTGTGTTAAGAGGATTCTGAAGTTATCTGCACTGTGTGCCTGGAAATTTCTATTTCACTAATGCAGCAGGATGAGGCAGTTTTACATTCAGACACTGTGAATGCAATTAGCAGCTGCCTTGCCAGATCCTTGCAAGATGCCCAGTGCGATCTGAGGACACGTTCCATAGACACAAACGGAGATTCAAAAGGAAAGAAATAGTTTTAAGTGTTTTCATTTATGAGGACTTGGATTTTAAAAAATCACGTTCTATACGTACACAAAGGAGTATATGAATATCACATAAAGGAGTGAATTATTTGATCTGGCATTTAGAAAATTATTAAAAAGCAGAGTTAACAGCAGGCTATAAAAATGATCTTGTTTGCAGGCAACATTTGTTTTTGTTTCCCCACTGGAGAAGTTTTGGATGTTCAATTATAGGCCTCATTGCTTCAGCATTATTTTCAACTGAAATGTCGGAACTTGGAAAAGCATATCTAATGTGCAAATTAAGTTTATTGCCACTCATTTAGTTGTTTATTCTTTGTGATAGAAGTCTTTATTATCCCCGCATACAGAATGCCCTGTGCTTTTTCTCATGTAGAAGGAGAACACTTCCTAACATTGGTCAGCATTACTGAGGAGGAATACATACCCAAGACAGGTAGATAATCAAGGCTTTGCAGATTTTAACAGCAGTGCAGAGGCTTTGAGGTTGTTAGCACAACTTTATCTAAAAGCCCAGCTTTGTCATAAAGCCCCACTTGTCTAAGTAAACCAAATGTACAATCTCAGAGAATTGGCAAGACATGGGAACGCATTTGTCATATTGTACAAATTGAGAGAACCTCTGAAAAATTTTTTGTGAGAATGACAATCTCACAACTTTCATCTCACAGTCTATATTTCCCAGTTCGAAGAGGGATTTGATGTTCTTTAATGCACATATTTTTGAATTGTAAAATATTGATGCATAAATTAGTCATCAGCTTTATTGAAACTTCTAATTGTTGATGAAATATGTATTAAATTTTAACTCTGGTCAGGATAATTACTTCATTTTCTCTTCAATGCCATGATTAATTTTGGAGTGGATTCTGAGTCCTCAAATAGTTGATCTCACAAATTTTCAAGTACACTTGCAGAAACAAACAGAACCATATAGTATTTCCTAGCTTCTGTAGAACTGTAAAGAGTCAGATGAAAATTAGTCCAAGCGATATTGTTTTTTATAAGAAATATAAACTTGATAACACAAGTACAGTGATAGCCAATTAAACAGTAAGAGCTTTGAAACTGAGTAGCTGGCATATCTAATTTGTAGTCTAGAATCTGAAGTGCAGTCTGATAGAATAAATGACAATCCATGTTTTGATTATTAGTTCACATGAGGGTCTATATTAATTGGACATTTTTACTTTCCAGGAAAACATTTTATATAAACTTGCATAATTCCTATAGTTGAATTTACATATATATATACATATATATATATGTACATATATATGACCACGATTACTTTGTGCTTTAAAATTAAGTAATATCTAACCTATAGTAGAATATAATCAAAGCACTACATGTAAATTTTAGTGTGTATGAACATATCAGTAGATAATCTTAGCATGCCTCAAAATATGCTAATGTTCCTGTTTTATGGGTTGTATGCATGAGCAGTAAGAACATATTAAATAAAGGTTAAAGTTTTTTTCGCTTCCAATTACCTTGAATTGGAAAAGTGAAGACCATATCATTCTAATTTCTGCTTTTGCTCTGCTCTAAGCACTGTCAGGGAGCAATAGCTTTGATTTTTAGCGTTTTCATTCCCTTGTTTGTTTGCTTAGTGTTCTGTGGACATGACAATAACTCAGTTCCACATCTATCTGAGTTTCTCCCTTCCATGTCAATCTGTGTGCTCCTATGCACAGTGCATGCTGGAAAACCCTGTCACCCTGCAGTTTACCCTGCAGGACGTTAGTGCTTTGTGGTTACTCATTGTAACTAACTCCTTTTGTGTCCAGCATTTCCTCCAGCATCTTCTCCAGGTGTCCATCATTGCACAGAAGGTTCTTATGTATGTGGCATTCTTAGATTCCATGTATAAATCAGTTCATACAATATTTTTCTCTTTCTGAAAATAATTCTTACAGCATGTTATGGCTTATTTCACATGTGATCCTGGATGATCTATGCTGTCAGAAATGAAAATGCCATTGATCATCTGGCTGAATAATATTCCAGTATTGCAATGCACATTGTTGTAATAGCCTATATTTTCTTTATCCTTTCAATGACTAATAGATGTACACTTGCTTTTATATATTAACTATGAGAACTATGCTGTAATGAACATGGGATTGTAATGAAACAAGAAATGCTGGATAACATGAAAGTTCTCAGGTAATGTTTTAAATGGAACCTCCATATTGGTTTTTTTTTTTCTCTAATTACTGTACCCAATTAACATATCACAAAGAGACCATGTGTTATTTTTGCTTCACAGCCTTAACAACACTTATCTCTTGTCTTTTCGATAATAGCTATTCCAAAAGGTGTGAGTCTTTGATTTGCATTTCCTGGATGATAAAGAGTGTTAGGTATTCATAGATATGTCTTGGTCATTTATGCTTTTTCTTTGGGGGAAAAATATGTATTTATTTACAAGCTGAGTTACTATCATACTAATAAAGCACTTATCCTTAGCAGAAAAACAATTCTAGTAAAACATGGAGATTAAACATTAAGAGGAATAAAAAGAGTTAGCAGATTAGAAATCAGAAATATTAACAAAGTTAAAAAGGGGATCATATTTCCAAGAATATTTTAATATTTCCAATCTTCACAAGTTATCTTGTAAGAAAAAAATCATAGAATTATATCACCTATTTGAAGTGTTATTTATATACTATCATACTTTATATTGGTATCTTAGCAACACTTCCAGTCTTGTAATAGATATATGAAGGCAGAGGCCCATGTTTGTTCAGAGAAGATGATTATATATCTTATATGTTGTGGATCTTGGGGTGGAGTTGATAACTGCAAGCAGTCACCTTGGAAACATTATCACTCAGAAATGAAGATTTCAACCATGTCATTGGTATAAAAGAAAAGAAAAGATAATAAAATTAGTAGATTCATCATGGCCATTGTTATACATATCCTTTTTAGTTTCTAAAATGTTCTGAGACATGGACCATTGATATAATGGACCAATTTATTTTCTTTAAGAGAAACAGATTTTATGTTTTGACAGAATTTTATGTAATTAGTTTCCCTTTCTAATAGCAAGTTCATAGCTGAATATAAATTATGGAAATATGATTGGCAATTATGACAATGTATACATGAGCAAAACTATCAAAAGTGTCCTAAATTCTATGAAATTTTCCCTTATATTTCTGAAAGGCAAGATGGGTATGTAAAATTATTTTGTTGTGATGACTTTGCCTTTCCAATAATATATAGAAAAATGGTATACAACCCTTTCTCCTTTTTATGTGGGATAAACTTTTAAAAGTAGTTATTTTTATTTAGAAGCTATGTGAAAACAATGTCTATTATGTAGAACAACTTTCATGACTGTCTTCTGTTAAATAAAACATGTAAAACTACACATAGAGCTAGACAGTATGGTACAAAGAATCTTAGGTATATATCACCCAATGCGGAATTTTTAAATACAACTATTTTCTAAATTTGTTTCATGTATATCCTTATTGACAACCTCAACACTTATCATAATTATCTGGAGGCAGATTCCATATATTGTATTTTATCTGTTAAGCAATTCTGGATGTGTTTTTAAAATATTTAGGAATAATTTTAACCTAAAACTAAAGTAGTGCTAGATTCTTAAAAATTAGCAGCTGTTTCTGTAATATTGAGGGTTTTAGTTTTCATGATTGTTTCATAAATATTGATATATTTATATATGTGCATTACTCACATAAACTGTATATTCACATGTATCTATAAAATCTCTACTTCACAAAATATATTTAGTACACAGTGGAAAATATTCTGTATATGTTATATATAGGGATTCTTAAATTACTGTGTGTCTGTACCTGAGGAATTCTGGAGCTTTCATTGTACTCAATTGTCCTATGGAGTTCCAAGAATTTGTTGAACTCACAGGATTAAATCCTCATAATGTTGAGCCACCATGTGAACACACCATGTGTATTTCCTAACTAATACCATTTATTTACAGTAAACATTTTCCCTGGATCCAAAGTATTGGATACTTTCTGATGTTATACTTAATACAGTGGTTTTTTTCCTAAAATAGAAATGTCATTTTAAAATTTTATAATTATTTCTCTCAACCTAGTATTTGAGATAACTATACAAATCCACTGGAGAAGCTTATGAAAAAGTCTATATTCGATCTCACTTGAAATTTACTGAATCAGTATTTCATGTGAGAATTGCGAAACTTGTATTTTGAGCACATTTGTCAATAAATTCTTGTGCATGTGTAATTTTAAGAATTTTGTGCATGTCCTACACATATTAAGAACATAAGTAGTACATGTAAGAGGAAAAAAATAATGTAAAATGGATTATTTCATCCTTTTTGCTTCAATATAAAGATGTTTAATGAATCTACAAGTTTCACAAGTAATAGTCTATCATAGTCCACTTCCCCTCATTTAATTCCAGACTCCAAGGCTCTCATTTATTAATAAATTGCAAGTAGTCTTTCAGCAGTAATGAACCTTAAGTAACATAAATTGTCTATTAGAATATACCCACATTTAGGAAAGGACTAGAATATATGAAAATATGTGCATTACATTAGCTTTGATGGGAGTGATTTGTAGAAGTCACTCAGAGTCTTGACTTTATTAACATGTTCAAGAATATTCAAATAATGAAATTAATGGATTAAAACAAGTCCATTTTTCCCTGCAAGTATTTTTAAAGACAGTGCATGGTTGTGTAATTCAAGTACTGCTCCTATTCTCTGCAACTGTAATCTTGTCATTCTAATCTGTATATACTGAGTTTTCTTTTGGTGCTGTGCATGGCTTCAGTGTGATTTCTCTAAGAGAATAATCAGGGCTTCATGGCTGTTTAAAAATCACATGCATACTATTAGGTTGGTTCTCACACAATTAGGGGTGGGAACACGAAATGCAAGCATTGCTTTGTTTACACAGGAGGATACTCACAGGGGATGCTATGCTTGGGTACCAATGCATCAAGTTTTCACTTTTCTTGGATAATGTGTCTGCCAAACAGTTATTTCTCCCTCTGTACATGCTAGTAACTACTCTCCTTGGTGTGAAAAATACCATACATTATCAACTTAGCAAAGAAAGTAGTTGTAGTGCTGACAGTTTGAGAGGATACAGTCCATTGGGGGGGAGGCATGGCAATGGAAGCATAAGGTAGATGACCATCTGTATCATTAGTCAGAAGTCAGGAAAAAAACCAAATACTGATGTTTGCCTGACTTCTTCATTTTCCCCATTTTATTTAATCATGAACCTTACTGTGTGATATAGTAGCACCAAATTCAGGATGCATTGTTTTGCCTTCATAAAAACTGTTTAGAAATACTCTCAGATACAAGGCCAGGGATGTGTTTCCCAAGTGATTCCAAATCCACTCAAGTTGACAATATGCAGAGAAACCTCATAATAAACACCCCCCCTTTCATATCTAAGAAACACGTGTTCCAGAGACCATATTTTACTCCATACTTCCAATATTTCTCATGTTTTAAGAAATATATACATTTCTTTTAAAAATTAAATTTGGATGTATTTTAGAGCATAATGTGAGGTTTTGATAAGAATTTATTTGTGTTGTTAAACTAAGCTAATTAACATACTAGTCATGTAGCATGCTTAGTGTTTTTAAAATGATATTATGCTAATTCTACCCAACAAACTTGAGTATGTGATATATTATTATTAACTAGTCATTCTGCTGTTTAATAAACACTTAAGCATCATGTATTATCTAGATAAAGTTTTGTTCCCTTTAACATGTTGTCCTCTTTCCCCATCTTTCCTAGCCCATCCTACTCCTCTAACTCTACTATCTTCCATATCTTACTCATATCAATGAGTATATGTATTTGTATGGTATACAGGGCTTGCTCCTTAAACACTTCACTCAGTCTCACATTTTCTTGCTGAAACATCGCCCTGACCATACTTGGTTTCACATTCCACTGTTGTCTTGAAGTTCTTCATCTGCCCATCACTGCACTTGTTTTCTAATGTCTACTGTTGTAATGTAGCATATCGAAGTATATGTGCACGGTGATGCTCCTGCCAGGAGCTCAGGCCTGCAGCAAGCATGTAAGAATGTGGCCCATTGTGCAGGTATGCAGGTTCGTGCCTTATCAGCAGAGCCTGATTCTCAAATGAGAGGTTGGGACATTAGGATCCACATCCATGTGACTGCATATGAAAATGGAGGTAGCAGCAGAAAGCAGCCATGGACAGCAGCAAAGGCTGCAGGTCAGAGGATGTTGGGAGCCAGTGCCTGTCTGCAGGGTGAGAGCAGGCTAACTTTCCCTCCTTTGCTGTGGCTTTTTTAATAATTTAACACTCCCATCTCAATATAAGGGTAGGAGCTGGCTTAGACAGGCAAAAAAAAGTTTCCAGTGAATTATTACAAATAAAGCATACTTATATATTTGGGCAGTGCAATAAAGCATATCACACAGTTGCATGAATTCTTCAAAGACTTTTAAAAATCTATGAGTTTTGAACACTCACGACGACACAGCAAAGCTAATATCCACAGGGTAGAAATAAAAATTTAATTTGAAGATTATTTGATTCAAGTACAAGAGCACTATTTTTATAGGAAGCTTCAGGAAATCCAATTATTAATGAGTTTTTTCTTGTAATTGGAATGAATAAGTGATATTTTGAACTAATACACAAATCATAAAGCTACATTTCCTTTCTATATCATTTCCATAGGTTAGACCCCATATCAGCACCAATTAATTCATCATCACGTTGATCTGAGAATTAAATAAAATACATACGTAGAGTTTTCAGTGACAGAAGTTGAAATAATTTTAGAATAAAATTGTTGCATGTTTATTAACAGCTCTAAATGTTCTAAAATTTACATTTCAAAGTAATTTATCAGAAGTTCACAGTAATTTTGGATCTGAAACTGTAGTTAGTAGCTCTAAAACTTCATGCTAGCCTGAAAGGTCCTTCAGAAAATAAAACACTTATCAATAAAAAAAAGTGTTTATCATGCACTTGCTAAGGCAGTTGCAAAGAGCAGTAACGTAGCACAAGTAATTACCTAGACTGAAAGTGAAGCTGCTAAAATATAGACTCCAACAGTCTGATAAGTCTTCAGTGATGCAAGTAAGAAAAATATAATAAGCAAGACATAAGTTCAAGTAGTTAGATTATATTTTATATTAAATTATGATACCCAAAGCATGTGTTAGTATATATAAATTGATCACACCATGTATGTATCAATATTACCCTTATAAACTTTATAAACAGTAAAATATTTAAAGAAAAATAACCTTTATTGTTTTAAATACAATTTTCCTTATCTTTGAAACTAGCTCATTTTATCTTAACAGTGGGACTTTACCACTTTAATGGCTTAATGGGATTTATGTCTCTTTCCTGTTTGTGACTATGTAGAGACCTCTTGTTGCCAAATTCACTCATATCTTCCTATCTGGGTCATTAAAGACTTTCTGGCAAAATGGCTTCCTTGCATCTTCTAAACAGGCTTCTTTATAAAGATACTTTGCAGCATAGAGACTGTGGCTCTCTCCTTTTAGTCTTGAGCTTTGCCTGGCACCTTCCTTCCCATGAGCTTCTATGTTGACACAATTTGTCCCCTGTAAACTAATTCCACATTAGTAGAACATATTTATGTAATGACTTTACATAGGACTGCTAAAATTTTGGCAATAGAACAGCATATAGTATTATATAGAACAGTATACAATAGTACAAGCTCACACTCCAGTCTCCCTCTGTTCACATAAGGGGAATATACATTATTACTTAATACTTTGGTTTGCAGCCCTACCCTCACAACTGTGAATCTACTCCTTAACAGAAGGATAGATAGGTGAGGAGTACTCATATAATATTTGTTACACATTTAAAATATTGGAAAAGTATTAAAAAGTATAAAAGTGAAAGTATAATGATTATATATCATACTATGATCATCTCTTATTCATGAAGATTTTTCATTGTAAAACCAATGAGCGATGCATATAGGGAATAATTAGTTTAATGTTACCAATGTGTGATATCTTAAAGAAGAAGTAGTTGTCATTTTAATGCTTAAAAATTAGTTTAATTGCATGATCTAAAAACTTAAATCAGGACAGTTTGACTCTACCAACACATATAATTAGCCAACTCATCTGCCCACAAATATAAATAAGATATTAGTGATCTTTTCAAAGAAATTGAAAAAGGAAAATATTACCCTATTACAAAAAAAAAATGTTGTTTCAAATGTTAAATATCAGTTGGGAAAGCTGTAATGAAGACTTAGAATTGTGAGTAGAAACAGCTATCATATCCCTTCTGTGGCCTTTTCTCTGATTATTTATAACAGAATGGATCTAATATAAATAAACCTGTTGTTTGAAAAAAGTAAACATATAGAGATATATCTGATGAACACTGAGTTACAGTGTCTCCTCTATACTCAGAAAATAACGCACTCTTTCATCTTTATAATTCCTTTTTTGTCACAAATTACCTTAAGTTCCACAATTTCCCTCCTCTATTCCACTCTTATGTCTTTGCTACATAGATATTTTTATATGAGCTAACAACTTAAAGTTCCATAAGAAAAATTGAGTAGTGCATTGCCTTACTCTTTTTTTCTGTTGTTATAGCTAAGTTGAAACACCTTCATAGAATTTTTTGTGATAACGGCCTTAAAGTTTCAGTATTGCATATATTTATGCATGAAATATAATTATTACACTTTCATTAGGTTGTTTAAGATTTTAAATGTGTATCAAATATTTATTGAATACTCCTCACCTGTTCATCCTTCTTTTAACACTAGATTCATAATTGTTGGGGTAGGGCTGTAAACCAAAGTATTAAGTAATAATGGTAATAATGTATGTTTCACTTGTGTGAACTGAGGGAGACTGTCATGTGTGAGCTTGTACTATTGCTTACTGTTCTATATAATACTGTATGCTGTTCTATTGTCAAAATTTTAGCAGATCTGTGTAAAGTTTATACATACATACATACATTATTACCATTATTATTTAATACTTTGGTTTATAGCCCTGCCCCCAACAATTATGAATCTACTGCTTAAAAGAAGGATGGACAGGTGAGGAGTATTCAATAAATATTTGAATACTTTATTTAATCTTTTTTTTTATAGTCCAGATTTTATCACCCTCTAACTGTCCACATCTCATATTTCCTGTGCCCCTCCCTGTCTCCTTGAAGATGTCCTACCTCACCCTACCCCACCCCACCAGATCTCCCTACTCCCTGGGGTCTCCAGTATATTTTACTTAAAGTCAATTTTATTTTATTTTTTTTATTGGTTATTTTATTTATTAACATTTCAAATGCTATCCCCCTCGCCAGTTTCCCTTCACAAGCCCCCTAATCCCTCCTCCTCCCCTGACTCTATGAGGGTGCTCCCTCACCCACCAACCCACTCCTGCCTCAGAGGCCTAGCACTTCCCTATCCAGGGTCATCAAACCTCCACAAGACTATGAAGATCCCCTCTCAGTGATACCAGATAAGGCTATCCTCTGCTACATATGTAGCTGGAATCATGGATAACCCCCTATGTACTCTTTGGTTGGTCGTTTAGTTCCTGGAGCTTTGGGTGTTATCATTAGTTGATATTGTTGTTCTTCCTATGAAGTTACAAACCATTCAGCTCCTACAGTCTTTATCCTAACTTCCCCATTGGGTTCCCCACGATCAGTCCTTTTGGGCTGTGTACGTCTGCATCTGTATTGTCCAGCAGCTTCTTGCACATTAGGTGCATTTTATCTGACTCTATATGTGTTGGCCTTATATCACCTGGTGTATGCTGCCTGTTTGGTAGCCCAGTGTCTGAGAGATCTCAGGGAACCAGGTTGCAACTACTGGTCTTCCTAAAGTGTCACCCTCCTCCTCAGCTTCTTCCAGCTTTTCCCTAATTCAACCACAGGAGTCAGCAACTTTTGTCCATTGGTTGGGTGTAAATATCTGCATCTGACTCATTTCAGCTGCTTGTTGGGTCCTTCCGAGGGCAGTCATTAGAGGCCCCTTTTTGTGAGCACACCATATCCTCAGTAATAGTGTCTGTCTTGGGGCCTCCCCTTGAGCTAGATCCTAATTTGGGCCTGTCACTGGACCTCCTTTTCCTCAGAGTCTTCTCCATTTTTGTCCCTTCAGTTCTTTCACACAGAAACAATTATGGGTCAGAGTTTTGACTGTGTGATGGCAACCCCATCCTTCACTTGATGCCCTGTTTTTATAGTGGAAGTGGGCTTTGCAAGTTCCCCCTTCTCACTGTATGGTATTTCATCTAAGGAATCCTGAGAGTCTCTCTCCACTATAGGATATTTAAAGATTGGTTTTTACTTACTTATGCACGTGTGCACTTGTCTGTATGAGTGTATGTGCATATGCAAGTGTACAAATATGGAATCCAGTAGAGAATGTCTCATTCCTGGGAATCATAGGTATTTGTGAGAGTGCAGCTTGTTATTTGAGTGCTACATAGCAAGCTGCCTCTTCGCAACCTCAAGAAAGTAAATATGTTAATCTAGTGGATTGCCAGGGTTCCTCTAAAAATAATAAAAAATTAGATTTCCTAATGGAGTCTCTCTGTATTCACAAAGTACTTATAAGGCCAGTCCCTATGCCCAGCCAACAAAATGATGGCCAACAAAAAGGAACAAGAAAGGATGTGGATTTGGATGGGTAGGGATTTGGGGGAGTGAAATCACAATCAGAATAGATTGTGTGAAAAAATAAATTTAACTACAACAGCAAAAAAGAAACAATGGATTACCATGTAGGTAAATGCTTAATGCTCTGGAATTAAAGTTACATATTTTACTATATATACATAAGAAAAATCGGTTATGATTGCTACTCTTTGCTAGAACTAAAGTAAGCCTGGATTAGAATGTTTATGCAGTGACATTTTTCAACCTGTGGAACCAGGGTAGGCCTCTAGAAAAATGTGTCTACAGAGGAAGATTCTATGACAGCTGCATATTTTGACATCAAAGACTGTGTGTTTACAAAAAGAGATTTCCCTCTTCTTATTCACATTGCAACTTCAGTTAAAACAGAAAATGATCATCACAAGCATTCCCAAAATATAACATGTTGGATTCATACTTTTAAATATAAGCATGCAATTATAAAGCTACACAAATTATGGTGTATATAATCTTAGAAATGCAGTTTAACTCATTAAATCTTAAGCTACTAATGAATTATTTAAAGTCATAACTATTATTTTTATTTAATATAGCTGGGTACATTTAAAATAGCTGGGTATTTAAAGTAAAATCAAAAATAGGGTAGCCCACTATGTATGAAATGCTGTCCTTTGAGGGTTTTCTACAACTTATTTCCACATGAATTATGAAGAAATCCATATCATTTAAGGAATATCTTATAAAGTTTTGGGATTCATAAATTTTTGATTATACTATGCAGTTGTGAATATTATTTGGGGGTTTCTACCCCTACTTAGATCATTTAGTTCCTAAATAAAAGACAAAATATCTTTATATTTATAATAAATCTTAGAGCATTAGAGTTGGGCAGATATCAATGCTGTATGTTGTTTTGTCTGCTTTCATGTCAATAACCCCAAAATATCACTTGTGATCTTGTGCCTGGGCCACTCCTACTCTAACCGGCCATCCCTCATAGTCAAGCGCTCAGGATCCACTTACACCATGGCACCTTCTTCCTTCCTCCTCCTCTCTATTCTCCTTTTCTCTCTATGTCCAGGCCTCAGACCCCAAACCCATGGATAGAAGACACACCATTCTCTTCTTCCCAGCTATAGGCTGCAGGCATATTTATTAACTAATCACAGATATAAGGGGGTTGACAAGATTTACACAACAAAAGCTGGTATACATGAGGATTACTTGTCTTGAAAAACTGAATGTTGCATTTGAATACAAGTAGCTTCAGACCAGCCTACTACACTCATCCTCCTTACCTCCAATCATCTTCTTAACTTTTCCCAGATCTACTCATCCACACTACCCTCACAACTTCAGATCCTCTTTTACTTTCTTTTACTAATTTTTTTTTAATTAAGTATATTTTGATTATATTCTTCACTCCCCAACTCTTTCAGATCCTACCCACATTCCTGATTTCACATTCTTTCTCTGTCCCTCAAAAATAGAAAAACAATTAAAAATAATAAAACAAAACCAATAAGATAAAAATATATCAAACAAACAAAAAAATTAGCAAAATATATGAAATCATTTTTGTGTTGTCTAACTACTCACTCCTTGGCATGGGTATACCCTGATTATAGTTTATACCCAGGGTCATTTCATTAGAAAAAAACTGATTTTCATTGGAAAAGGTATCTATTTAAGAGCTTCTTGGCAATGGCTGGGCCTTCATGCCCACTTTCCTTCTACATAATGGGATTTTGTTAACTTTTGACGTGAGTTGGTTTATGAATGTTGCAAGAATGTTTATCAACCTTGTTGCATCTGAAAGATCCTGGACACTGCTTTTGTGGAGCCATCTACTGCCTCTGGCTCTTTTTTTCCCCCAGGGTCTTTTTAGGTTCTTGTACCTTGTGGGAAGAGTCTGATAAAAATATCCCAATTCAAGCTTGGATTCTCCAAAGTCTCTCACTCCCTGCACATTGTCCAGTTGTGGGTATCTTTGTTAGTTACCATCTACTTCAGGAAGCTTCTCTGATAAGAGATGATGCTTCGTTCTATGGACATAGGAGAATGTCATTAGGAGTCATTGTATTGCTATGTTTCTTTAGCAGAACAATCACAGTACATTTTCAGTTGGGCCATGACCTAATCTAGTTTCAGGATCTTGGAAATCTTATCTGGTAATGTACTCATACCGTCTCATGGAATAGAACTTACATCCAATCAAAACTGTTCAGTTATTCCCACAACCTTTGTACCACTATTAAACTTGTTTACCTTGCAGCTAGTTCACAGTTGTAGGTCATGGGGTTTATAGCTGGGTGATATTCATTACTAATTTTCTTTTCCTGTAGTGTGAAAAGTACCTTCTAGAACCATGAATGTTAGTCAGTATGACTGAAAGTTTTAGTTGGGTGCCTCTAAATTTCTCCATGTTTGATGACATAAATGTATCTTCATCACTAGAGCCTTACCATCAGAATTTCAAGGTAACTAACAATCTTGGTAATAACTTGGCAATGTTTGAATGTTCTATAGAGACCCACTGCCCCATGACTCAACAAGACATATATACTCTTCGTAGTAGGGGTTATAAGTGGTGGTATAAGATATCTAGTTGGAGCATTATTTCGCAAATCATTTTGTAACTCCAACTAAATCCTTTGAATATATGTCTATATTTTGGGAAGTTTCTATGTTAATAGGTCTCCAGAGACCATGGAGATCAATATAAAATCTTGTATCCAGAATCTGAAAAAAGAGAGAGTTGGGAATAAGCATGTTCTCATTGGCACAGGAAAATATATGGCACAGAAAAGGATAACCATTTAGAACACCGATCACACAGGCATTAAGAACAATGATTAATCAATAGGACTCCAGGAAGCTAAAAACTTTCTACACAGTCAAGAATATCAGCAACTGAGCAGAGCAGCAGCCTACGGAATGGAAAAAAAAAATCCTTACTAATTATCCATTTGACAGAGGGTTAACACCTAGTACTGTAAGGAACAACAAAACAAAAAACAAACAGAAAACCTTGAGCAATAGAAAAAAATCAAATAACACAATTTAAAAATAGGGTATAGATATAGATGTAAATAGAGTTTGCAAAAGATGAAACACGAGAATCTACAAAACACTTTAAAGACATTCTATCTCTCTAACTATCAGAGAAATGTAAAATAAAACTACTTTGATATTTTATCCTACACTGGTCATCATGTTGGCCAAGAACAGTAAAACAAATGAAAGTTCATGCAAGCAAGGATGAGGAGAAAGAGGAACACTTGGTGGGGGTTGTGCAAATTAGTACAACCACTGGAAATTTGTGTGAGGGTTCTTCAAAAGCTAGGAAGTCATCTACCATAGATACAGCTTACCATTATGGGGGGTTTACTAAAAGGTATCTGCCTCTGACTACAGAAGTTCTTCATCCATGTTCTCTAATGCTCTATCCATGTAAATACCATAGATGCCCACCAAGTGATGAATGACTAATGAAAGTGTAGTTGGGACATTTACACAATGGAATATTAGTCAACTGTTAACAAAAATTAAAATTATGAGATTTGCAGGTAAATAGTTGGAGCTAGAAACAATCATCCTGCTTGAGAGAACCCAGAAATAAAAAAAAAACCATTGCCCATTTTCTCTTATATGCATATATGTAAATAGGGTATATGGAGAACAACAAATCAAACTAAAGCACTTTTAAAAGCAGTGACTGTGCATCTGGAGGTTATGGGTTCAAATCCCAGCAATCACATGGTGGCTCACAACCATCTGTAATGACATCTGATGCACTCATATGGGGTGTCTGAAGACAGGCTGGATAAGCAGGGGCCTGGAGTGAGTGGGACTTGGAGCGAGTGGGGTTGGAGCAAGAGGGAGAAGGAAAGGAAGGAAAAATCTATGTGGAATATCCTTTTTAAAATAATCCGCTGAATCCAATTTGTGTTTCCTGTGTACTCGTGGACATTGAACTATTTACTGAGTCATTTTCGATTATCAAGGGCCATAACATTAAAAAAAACTAACTCTCCCTCCACCAGAAACTATGGAGTGTTTTTAGTTCCTCAGTCATATGTGAGACCCATGAACCCTTCTGTATGCTCCTATATCAACTGAGTTAATATAGTGAAAACAACTAAAACATCACAGTTGCCATAAAGTCATCAATGAAGCAGTTCTGTTAAATCCAGAGGACACTGCTTCTCTCCAGGCCTCCCAGACTCTGACTCTTAGGTTCTTTCTGGCCCCTCTTGAGGAGAAGATAATAAGATGACTTATTGATCTACATCTTTAAGAAACAAAATGGTATGTACAAAATGTTAAAAACGACAGATTATTTTTTTAATACTGAACGTATTGGTAGATCACTCTTCCTCTAATGATAGTATACCATAAAAAGTATGTATGTTATAATCATATGCTGACATTTTTAAAGATTTAAGAAGTAATTTTTTCTCAACAGAGAAAACGGTCATTACAGTACCACCATCTAAAATGGATGTTACAGTTGGAGAGAGTATCGTCTTACCCTGCCAAGTGTCTCATGACCCCACCATGGAAGTTCTATTTGTTTGGTACTTTAATGGAGATGTCATAGATTTAAAGAAAAGAGTGGCTCATTTTGAACGAATTGGGGGAGTAAGTGTCTGAAATTGCTAAGTTCTTCATAAAACAAATAATGTTTTCCATGAATCCACATGGTTCATAATCATTCTCTCTGTCTTTATCTACAGGCAAAATCTCTATCTGCGTATAAAGCTGCATCTGTTTTTGTTTTGCTTTATTTTACGTATTTCACAGAAATACTTGTTTTCTGGATGCAATTAGAGTAAAGGGGATAATAAAAGGGATCAATTATGGAAAACTATAATAATCAGTACATCTAATTTCAAAACTGTCTTATGTTTAATATCTACCCAGCTGTAAAGAAAATAGGACCCGCTGTGTGTGATTATGTTTTCATCCAGTTCCTTCTCTCTGTCTTTAGGAATCTGTTGGGGATTTGATGATAAGGAATATTCAATTAGGCCATTCAGGGAAATATCTATGCACTGTACAAACAACACTAGAACGCTTGTCTGCTGTCGCTGATATCATTGTGAGAGGTGAGCAGAAATGATGAAAGAGTGGTTCTGTTTTGTATTTCTGATCAGAAATGCCCACACATAGATAGCAGCTGTTTGAGGGATTAAATGAGGATAAGGGAATGAGAGAAAACCGTAAGTAACTTTTTGTTTTGTAAATTTCAAGATTCGATTTTATGAGTTTTGTGGTTATGGACAAAAAAAAAAAAATGACTGTGCTTAGCACATTGTATAATTCCTAAAATTTAGACTTGCTTTGTTTTTGTAATAAACTATTAGTGTCCATGAACAATAAATTATGTAGGATTTTACACTTGTCCATATTAATTATACTTACCTGAGCTTCATTTGAAGAGAGAATGAATATCAGTTTTTGAAAGCTCCTCGTTGTTCTATGCTATTCAATAAATACATGCTTTGTTATCCCTACTCGCTATAGATGATATTTCTAATCTAATGTGTTATCTGGATAAAATAAATTAATAGAATTTAATCTTAACTATGTGTTACAAATAACTTTCATTTAGTCATTTATTTTCCATGTATGACAGGTAAAGTAAACCATTCTTGTCTTCAATAGATGTTCTAAAACATTTTCAACACAGTAATCATAAATAATGTTTCTCTAGGTCCTCCTGGTCCCCCAGAAGATGTAAAAGTGGAGCATATCTCAAGTACCACCTCCCAGCTTAGCTGGAGACCTGGTCCTGATAATAACAGCCCCATTCAAATTTTTACTATTCAAACTAGGACACCCTTTTCTGTGGGTTGGCAAGCAGTTGCTACAGGTAAGTGATCTAGGGTATTTGTGATTATAGTCTAAAAATGGTATACACACTATTTTAATTTGATAATTCTAAAACAATTCTTGTAATTCCACATTTTAATAATATATATTATTTCTCATGTAAATAATATAATACACTTGAAAATTTTAAAGAAAAACAAGAGTAAATAAGAAGAAATTATGAAACTCAAGGCTAAAACCAGTAACATTGAAACAACAAAATATGCAATAGAATCAATGAAATGAAGAGTGTGTTCTTCAAATCAAAACAAATTTTTTAGCCAAGGTAATCAAAAGAAAGAGAAAGAGAATTCAAATTTCAAAATTTGAAGAGAAAAAGAAGACATTACAACAAATAATGAGGAAATTTCAAGAATCATAAAGAAATACTTTAAAAATCTGGACATCGTGGGGGGTATTCAAGGGTGGGGAGGTGAGGTATGGGGGATGGTGGTGTGGGTACACCATCATAGAGGCGGAGGAGGGGGGGAAGGGATAGGAGTTCCTGGGAGGGAGGGGAGAAAAGGGGTAAGGGGAAAACACCTGAAATGTAAATAAAGTTCCAATAAAAAAAAAATCTGTATTCTATGAAACTGATGAAACTAAAAGAAATGAGTTCATATCTTGATCTACAGGGCTCAGGAAATCTGTGTCAGGATGAGATCAACAGGCTCTATGGACCCCAAATTACTAGTCAAATGCAAGCAGTAATTAAATATCCCAACAACAAAAACAGGATCTAGGGCCAGATGAATGCAGTGCTGAAGTCTAAAGACCTTCAAAGAGTAATGCCAATATTTCACAAGTTATCCTGGGAAAGAGAAATTGAAAGAACACTTTCAAATTTGTTTTATGAAGCTACTATTTCCTTAATGCCAAAACTATACAACAAAATGACAAATAAAATGCTTAGCTCTACATTTCTCATAAATATAGATGCAAAAATTCCCAATAAAGTGTTTACAAACAAAAGTTATGACATCAGAAAGCTTAACCACCATGATCAATTAGCTTCATCCCAGAGATTCATGGATGACATGCATATGTAAATCAAAAAATGTAATCTATCAAATAAACAGTTTAAAAGACAGAAACTACAAGAACAGCTCATTAGAGGCAAAAAAGGCTTTTTGAAAAAAAAAAAAAAAAGTACAACATCCCTTCATTTTAAAAGTCTTGGAGAGACTAGTGACATGAAGGGTATCTCAACATAATAAAGGCAATTTGCAGCAAACCAATAGCCAATATTATTCTAAATGAACAGCAACTCAAAACATTCCCATTAAGAATAACATGACAAGAATGTTCACTCTTTACATACTTGTTCAATATACAGATAAGGCAACTGAAGGAGATCAGAAGGATACAAATAAGATAGGAAACTGGGAAAGTAAGTCTATTTTCAGATGATATAATATTATCCATAACAGTCCTTAAAGACTCCATTATGAAATTCCCACAGTTGATAAATGTTTTCAAAAAAGCAGCAGGATACAAAATTAACACCAAAAAAAAAAAAAAAAAAAAAAAAACAAAAAAAAAAACAAAAAAAAAAACCAGTAGCTTTCTTATATTCAAATGACAAACAGACCTATAAATAAAGCAGAGAAACATTACCTTTCACCATAGATTCAAAATAAAAATATCTTATTAAAATATCTAACTGAGCAAGTAAAACACTTACATACTAAAAACTTTGAACACGTTGAAGAAAGAAATTGAAGACGCCATTGGATGTTGGAAAGACCTCACAGGCCCATTGATTGGCAGGATTAACGTCAGAAAAATGACCACACTGCCTAAAGCAATCAATACATTCAGTCCAACTCCCATCAAAATTTCCACATAATCCTTCGGAGAAATCAACTTCACATACATTGAAAAAAAAAATCTTGAGCTTCTTATGGAAACAAACCAAAGGATCAGGATAATTCTGGACTCTTTGACTAGTGCCTATTTATTACCTTACATGCTGTGTTCTGATTTCTGTGGGTATTTTTGTTTGTTTGCTTGCTTTAGTCCCTGAAATTCTCAATGGACAGACATACAATGCAACAGTCGTTGGCTTGAGTCCTTGGGTGGAATATGAATTTCGTGTTGTTGCTGGGAACAATATTGGGATTGGAGAGCCAAGCAAACCATCAGAGTTGCTGAGAACCAAAGCATCAGGTAAGAAATCTATGTTTACTGCAGATGTTGAAGATCCTTTCTGTTCTGGTTCTTTGAGACAAGCTTCTGTGGGTCCTTTCGAAATTTTAGAATAAAATTAGTGTTGATGAGTTAGTGCTTCTAACTTTGTGCTTTCCCCTTTGTATTGGACCAGAGCCAGGTGTATCTCACCCACCTCATTCCTAAAATCAGGGCTTGAATTTGAGTTGAAATAATGTTAAGCAGATGAGTCTAAATAGTTTTTCAGAAGCAACTTTTAATATATTTCTTAACTCAAACTCCAATAGGGAATCTATAGATAGAAGACGTGTTAGGGCTTGTTCATTAACGTGTTAGTAAGAATTAATACAGCATCTATTTGGCTCAGCAAGCATTCATTTTTATCTACATTTTTCAACTCTGATCTAGATACAGCTTCACACAGAAATACTATAAATTCTCCTCAATGTAAATGAGGTAATTTCTAATTTCACTGAACAATAATGCTAATTGAGCATCAGCTGGTTCACTGAACAGCAAAGTCCAAGTGCAACTTTGCTCCAAATCATGTTTCCTTAAGTTCTTTATCACAGACCGTCTTTGTCTCGCCTCAGCTTTCTCATACATGGTGGTATTCCTAGTGTTTTGTCATGCAAAGCTCACATCGTTCCCATTCTTACTCAGCTGTACAATGTAAAATCTCGTTGTTCTTGTTGCCTTAATTTAACAAGCATGAGTTATATGTTAGTTTCCATAAAGTGTACATAATTTCAAAATTATGATGTACCAAAACTTTCTTTTTAAAGAAAAGTAATTTTTATTTCCTTATTTTTTTTTTTCAGTGCTGGTAATTGAACTCAGGGACAGTCCCATACCAGTCAAATGCATATCCCACCCCTGATACCATATTTTTACTTTAGAATTAATTATAGAAAAATATATTCAAAAATGCTGACACTGAATTAAATCGTGTTGGAGTACAGAGCTGAACAGGAAGTTTCATTATTTTCTGGAGGACAAAACAAAGAATGGGACTTAAGCTTATTTTTATGACATTCTAGACCTGAAACCTTAACTGTGGATCTCCACAACCAAGATTTGTTCAAGCAACATTTTACTTTCTGCCCAGATGAGCAGTAGTTGCTGCTCCACTGTAAGCTCACTGGTTCAGGTGAAGCTCTTGACTCGGAATATTAGCTATTGTTTCCAGTTTTTCATTTTGTTGCTTTGGCAAGGTTGACCCAAATTGTGATGTCAGTGCAGTAACATTTGTTTGCCTACTGCTACCAACCATTACAACCATTACGACTGTTCTGAACTTTGAGGGTTTCATAGATATTATAACAAGACTGGATCACACTAAAGTATCTTCCTACCCTTTCTTTCTAATCATCAAAGACTAACTTTTCCTCAATATGGTTTTAGTATTAAAAATAGTTAATTTTAAAACTAAGTTAAGAAAGAACAGAGTGATGACATGGCTCAGAAGTTGAGAGTTCTTCACTTCCTTCTTTTCCCATGGACCTGCACTGAGCTCATAGGATACATATCAAGTAGTTCACAACCACCTGCACTTCCAGATCTAGCATCCTCTTCTGGTTTCCACAGATACCTGCAAACACACAGTGCACACTGACACAGATACAAACATATATAAATTTGTGTTTAAAATAGAGTAATTTCTGTTTTCATTATATTAGAAACTAGGAAAATATTATGTATGTTTAAGTAAAAAAAAATATTGCTTACATAACTGAAGTTTGAAAATGTCTCAAGTATGTGTGACACTGTTGAGCACTACATATCCAGTAACTCCTTAGACATTACCCTGGCCATTCTGCCTTGACAAAATGAGTGGCAATACTTGATAGTATGGCTTAGTTCAGCTGATCTTTATAAGAATCATAAGCAAACAAAATGAAGGGTAAATTGAACCTTAAAATGTCTGTTGGGAAAATGCTATCTTAAAAAATATGACATCAGATTATCACAGCACTATTTTCTTGATAGAGCTAACCATTTACCCTAAAGAATGACATGAACAGCATGGGTGTCTTTAGATTGTCCCACCAGGTTGAAAGAATGATGATATGAGTAGTCACAGCCCTTCCCCACTCATCCTCACAAACATTTTTAACTTTGAGTGAAATCCCAACAATACCTAGAGATATTATTCTCAATTTCTGGGTCCTGGACAAAAATGGTACCATGAAAATAACTTCCAAGACAGCTTGGAAGTTATATGCATCAGCTTTACCCATTACAGATTTAAGTTGGTTTTGCTACTGTGTTAATTGAACATTTTTAAGACTTCTAAGTATATGATAGAATCTGACTACTTACTCTGTTTGAGACATATTTACTATTTACCTTAAGCCAGGTTTATCACTAATCCTCATAGAGTTGAATAGCATATTATTCTTCTGACTTCATTAGTGCTTTCAGTGTCTTTGTCTTACAAACAAACAGGAAGCAGAAGTCATAGTTCTGTAGTCATGTTCTTTACAGGAGAACACTCTGATTTTACAAGTGAAAAGTTGAAAATTATACTAACTCACGCAAGAATAATGGGAGTACAAGAATTCAGTTTTAAATGTTAAAATATCCCAATGGTTAAAAAAGCAAAAACATCCAGCTTGTTTATTAACAAAAAATAATGAATTAATGTACTGCCTGAGTAACTTGTTTACAGCACAACTGTATAATTAGGCCCTAAATCAGCAGTGTCACCGTTACCATCTGAAAGCAACATCATTTTGCCAATTAGTAGATGATGCATAATAATGTCAAACACACGATGTTACTTGATTTTTAATTAATTTTGGAGCCAAGGTGCCCATGTATCAAACAAAACTGTGTCCTTCTTCTTAGATTTTTGGATATGTGTAAACATCATTTACGTTGATTAAGAATGCAGCACTCTCTCATTTTGCCAGAATGAGCACTTTGAAAGGTGAAACCCTCCCAGACAGAACTCTTCTTGATGAAGACGTTCCTTTCATCCTAACTATCCACGTTTCTCTTGGTTGTCTGCAGTCCCCAATGTGGCACCAGTAAATATCAATGGAGGCGGTGGAAGCAGATCGGAACTTGTCATTACGTGGGAGGTAATTTTTTGTTCGTCTAAGTTATTTTTGAATGAGAAAAATTTAGCTGGCCACGAAGAATACTGAAAAAAACAAAAGATCCAAAGCTTTATTTGATCACTTTAGAGGGCATATAAAAATTCAGTGTATACACACACACACACACACACACACACACACACACCACACCAATATATATATATATATATATATATATATATATATATATATATATATATAACAATGTCAGTATCTGCTGTCTGCTGAGCAGTGGTCAGTAGTATTGTCATTAAGACTGGGTGGATTGTGTACTCTTTACTGATTAGCTGTGGAATGATTTCTCATTGTGTGTATGGTTGACTTAGAAGAGCCCAGACTAAAATGGATTATTGTTCTAACAGTGCTCTTTATGGCATCAGCTTTTCTTTCCCAGCATCTAAGTGAAATCTTAGGAGCATCAAATAGCTTTGCTGGTCATTGTGTTTCACATTAACATGTAGATTCATTTTTCTCTTTCAGAATATAAATTTTCTTACCATTTGGTATCATAAACTTGAAAGTCCACATGGCCAATCTTTTGACGTTGCAATAATGTAGACACTTTCCAAGTTGGCATTGCTAAATACGACAATCAAGATTCAATAATAATAATAATAACATAGTTTCTACTAATATTTTAAGTAAACTTGATATTTTGTGTTGAGCATCAGTCATGCATTCATGCTTGTTCCAGCTGCACGCAGCCTGCAGGTGAAAGTCAATCCTGATTGCCTTAGTTTCAGTCACTCTACAATTCCTCACTCTACTGCCTCTTGACTTCCCTGACTTCTAGTGGTTTGGAGAAAAAGGACATACCTAAAAAGATGTGAATTTCTGACACATTTCTAATTTTGCTTTAGTCTTTATCAGTCACACACACACAAACACACACAAATAACAAACAACCAGACAAACATACAAAACACAACCAGACAAACAAATGATGTATTTACTTGATAAAGCAGTGAAATGTGTCTGGTTTTTTGTTTTGTTTGTTGGTTTGTTTTGTTTTGTTCTGTTTTTTAAGTTTTTGGAATATGTTCCTCAGGTAACGTCTTACTGTATCATTCAGTGGCCATACAGATGTACTTACAAGCAGCTATTCAAGAGTATCCAAAGATTCTGCATTCTAGTTTTCTATGGCTAGACTCCATTCCTGCCCTTTATGCAAGAGTCCTTGGCAATAGGTCTCAGGGATAATCCCCCATTGAGAATTGAATATTTGATCTCAAACATGAACCTTTCCATCTCTATAGGTAGAAGGTCAGTCACTTCACATCTACATAGCTTCTCTCTGCCGTTAAAAGCTGTAGCTTTCCTTTCATTTTACAAGTTTGCCAGGCCTTTGTCTATTGAGAGAAGTGGCATTCTCTAAATTCTAGAAAACACAGAGATGTAACTCCTAGTGTTCCCCATCACACAGTGCTGTGGTAAAACGAAGTATCCTATTTGTTGCCTTTGGTAGAGAGATGGGAGTAGAACCTTATTCTTTACATTTTTAACTTTATTTTAACAACAGGATGACCATGGAAATTTGAGTTAAATATTTACATGAGTGATGTGTTGAAATACGGGTTCTTATCTGGAAAGAAAGATGAATTTATCACCAGTAAATGCTTTACAATGACTGGACATTTACACAGACCGTGCTCAGTTGGTAATAATCAAGATAATGGGTATAGGTAGGTGTGATGGAAGCCATCTGAAGACCAGACTGATGCCAAACAACCTATAATAAGTAAGACAGGTTTACACAAGGATTTTCTGATGCAAAATGTCACTGATGACATTGCTGAGAAACTCTGCACCAGACAAAAAGAGGGAAGAAAATGAGCCAGTAATTGTGAGACAATATTAGTCATTAATCCTGCTTACATTGGGAGAAAGTAGAGCGTAGATGCTGTTTCCTCAAGATTATAAATGCCAGTGGTACACATACTACAGTTGCCCTGACAATGATTCTTGCCCTACATCTCTTGTTCCCTTTGGATATTATGGAGGACAATGCTTAGCTGGTGGGGTTTCCTCCACAACTACTCTTTGGCAGGAGCCATGATTTGTGGACATAGGGACTTTCAGGCCTATAAGAGAGGGAAGCATCATCTGCAAATGACTGCAGGTTCTTGTGGGCCACTTAAATAGACTCATACCATTTAGTCCTCCCAATAAGGTTACAAGGTAGAGAAACCTAAAGAAACTGAAAGGTAAAATTTGGTTTGCATGGGATCTAGAGTATTTGGATACAGGATTCTTAATTCATACACTTCTATGTTGTTCTAACTTATGGGAACAAGAGATTTCCTGCAGCTACTTTTAAGCAGTAGATCAAATGTATTATACTTGGTGATTTGAATTTGAAGTTTCAAGGGAGTTTAGCTAGAAAATTCCTTTTGGTTTTTGGTGAATAAGACATTTGGATTTCTACATTCATTCAAGGCTGAATAAGAATATTCCTTCCAACAGAAGGAAGTTTTGCTGATTTCCTACTTGTTTCCTCCTTGGAGATCAGAAATTCTTTGGTTCTTATGGAATTTTTTTTATTTACTCTATTTATGATGGTGGACTATGTTCTATTTTGTACATTTTTGGAATTTAAAATTGTTACATTGCAAAATTTGGTATCAAATACAAACTGAATATTAATGTTTGTTCTCATTTTATGTTCTCTAATAAGTAAAGTGTGAGGTGGTGTATCGTATCCAATTTGGTTATAAACAAGAATATAGAAGACACTGTAGAGTTAAAGGCCCATAACTGAGGTTGGCACATTTGTTACACAAAGTGAAAATTTTGAGGATTGCAAATAATTTTGTCTCTTTATATAAATTTCACTCTGTTATTAAACCAAATATTCATATATCATACAAATGTGGAGGTGTGTTATGTTCTCTGAATCTTTATTTTCTTTAATTTGAGAGTTTCATATGTAAGTAATCTATTTATTATTGGAGAGAGAGAGAGAGAGAGAGAGAGAGAGAGAGAGAGAGAGAGAGAAGAGAGAGAGACAAAGATACAGAGGGAGAGACAGAAATAGAGAGACCTACAGACAGATAGAAAGACAGGAGACAACACACACACACACCGAGGGGGGGGAGAAGAGGGAAGAGGAGAGAGAGGAGAGGGAGAGGGAGAGGGAAGGGAGAGAGAGAGTATAAATACAGCCTTTTAGTGTTGCTTATTTATACATATTTAGGTCTGATCAGTTGAGGTGGTTGAGGGAGATTGTTTGTAGTTTTGTGAAATTTCTTTCAACCCTGTTTACATCTTAATTGGTATTATTATTATTATGCAAATCTTGTTGAAACATTTTGTGCTAGAGATTTTTCTGGAACAGTTTTCCTATTCTATAGAGAAGACACTATGGCACAACACACATTCTAGTCCTCTGGCTCTTAAAATCTTTTGCTCCATTTTCCACAATGTTTCCATACTCTTAGAGATATAAGCTGTATTGTAGCTCTAGCAATTGTGGCTGAGCACCACATGTTGTCTCTATTTTGGCCAGTTGTAGTTTTCTGAAATGGCCTCTGTCTGTTTCATAAAGTAGCTTTCTTTGAGAGGTGAAAGTTACACTTATCTGTGGTTATAGAGATTGGTATTTTAAATGCAGTTAAAAATAATACTGTTGTAAGAAAGAGATAGTAGTAAGTTCTCCTTTAGACCTTGTTGCCTTCCTAATCAAGCATATACCTCCAGGTTTATAGTCTAATTAAACAGCTGTTGGTGTTGCCCAAGTTATAAGTGCAACTATTCCATCCATTTGGATATCTTAGCATATTGGCCATTCATTTTTTATTGTTGTTATTGTTGTTCAAAGACATTACAATTATGTAGGACAATTGATTGCTTTTCTCTGGTAACAGCTTACACCATACCTTCTCATCCTATGAGGACCAGTTCTGAGGGAATAGATTCTAGATCAGTTTGTATTAATTTTTTCTAGCCCTTGATCTGAAGTATATGGTATCATGTCACTCAAACTCTTACTTTCAAAACCAACCTGTAAGCAATATGTAAGCAATATGTGACTAGACCTCTTGTTTGGCATTGGTTCATACTAAAATGCAGTTGATCATTATTAGTCTTTAAGAATTTCTAATAAATTTTACATTCATTTGAATTTCTGAACCTTTGAGAATTTTCTCAGCTGGAAGAAGAAGAAAACATTTTTTTCTGCTCTTTTAAACTGCTAGGTAGTTGGTTTTTTATTTTTTTTTTTAATCACTGTGGCTCTTGGTTCATAAATGGAAGAATCTAAATAAGTGACTTTTGCTTCATGTTAATTTGATCTTATCAGTCTCAGCTCTTTCTTGGATGGATAACATCATAAAGAGGCATTATGCTTTACTAAGAAACAAGCATTTTCTGCATATGGAACTGAACATTGACTGACATTGCATCTGAGAGTTAAGAAACTTCAAAATAAATCAAATACATATTGCTGAATTCTTTGTCTCTTCTAAATCATTCCCAAATAACTGTACAATTCTTTCCCCTTTTCCTAAGAGAAAAAAATCTTACTTTTCCCAATTTCATAACTGTGTTTTTTCTCATTTTTGCTCAATGTATTGTTAGACTGTTTCATGTGGGAGAAAATAGAGACATTCTTGGATCATCTCAGTGAATAGGGATTTATTTTAAAGCTACAGAGAAAGCAATGAGGAAATGAAACTGTGTCTGCAACAGAGAAGCCAGTCAATTGCAGAAGTGGCACATTGTTCATCTCTGGAGGCCACAGGAGTTCTAGGCAGCTGATCCAATAATCTAGGCCCAGCTCCCTAGTTTCTTGTGCATGGATGCAACACTTTCCATTTCCTTTGTTTACAGTTTGTGCATGGTTGCTAGCAAAGCTCTATTTCCTCTCTACTTATTTTAAGCTTTCGGAGGTTTTATTATATCCCTTATTTTCTCCATGTGGTGTATGTGTGCTTTGTGTATGCAAATATCCATTTGGCAGTCAGAAGACAACTTGTGAGTGTTCCTTTCCTACCACCATGTGAATCTAGAGATGGAAATTCAGGTCACTGGAATTAGTGACATGTACCTTTACCTGCTGAACAAAGTCTGTTTCCTGACAGCTTAAATTACAAAACAAACACTTAGATTCTACTTACCCAATGATTTTTTCCTTATATTTTCTACTTATCACTTATGCTGGGCTTTGATTCAGTATCCTCCAGACTGCAGGCTTCATATTAAATTCTGTAAGAGGAATCTGTTGGTCTATTAATTGCTATAGAGCATTGAAGAGGCTGCAACAGAAACTCTCACAGATACTGGAGTATGTGATGCCTTAGGTTCTGGAGTGTGTAACTGGAAGTAGTGGTACAAGCAGAAAGCCAAAGGAATTCAGAAAATAAACATGTGACCATGAAAGTCACTAATATTGTACTGGTTAGAACCACAATTATCCAATAAAAAAATTAACATAACATAAATATTTTTTCTGTAGAAAAACAGCAAATTCTATTGATTCATAAATTTTAAATATATATAATATATATATATATTATATATATTATAATCAGGTTGGATGATTGTCCAGTATGAAGCAGAATTTCACTTTTTTCTCTGGTTAATATTATAATTTTCATACCTACAGAGTTCTGAAAGAACACATAATAGTTTTGTTTAGTGAGAACAGGTTTTAGCTGTGTTGTGTGAAACTTAATTTCTGGTAATTAGCAATGTATAATTTTTGGTCAGAAAAAATCCACACCTACTGATGTTATTAATGAAGTACATACTTTGAAAAAATTGAGTTTCTTTATGCTTTTGAACAAAATATCTATTTCTTAAATTGAATGTTATTGAAACTTGTTCATATCACACTCGGAAGAACTTTTTGAAATATAAAAAATAAAGTATATGTAACATTAAGGAAATAGTTAATAATTTAATTTGGTAGTGAGCTTAAAATTCGTGGAAGATTATGTTTTAGCTTGTATAATTAAAACTTTCAGTCTTCTACTGTATTTTATCATTGACATTTATGAGTGATCAGGAACAGGATTTATATATTTTGATATATATAATTATACTATTCTATATTTTTATAAAAGTAGAACTATTAGAAATGGCTTTGGAAATAAAAGTATTTTTAATTGTTCATTAATTATTGTAATTATCCATAGCTGCCTATATAGAAGAAACATAAAGTAATCAACAAATATAATTATAGTTCACAAGATTTTTCATGAATACTCAGTAGTTGATTGCATTCTGCCCAAGTCCATTCCAGAAGAACTACAGAATGGAGAGGGATTTGGGTATATC
This sequence comes from Mastomys natalensis, assembly GCA_021653895.1. Lineage (NCBI taxonomy): Eukaryota > Metazoa > Chordata > Mammalia > Rodentia > Muridae > Mastomys > Mastomys natalensis. The sequence continues at coordinate 506,170 of JAJTUV010000924.1, read as the reverse complement.
ATCATGTTCCGGCCAGTGGGCTCAACAACCTGGATGAAGGAAAGGGTGGCTCTTGTAGAATCCTCAAAGTTCATCTACAGAAATGAAAGCATCATGCCCCTGTCTCCCTTTGAAGTCAAAGTGGGAGTGTACAATAATGAAGGAGAAGGATCCCTGAGTACTGTGTCCATTGTGTACTCTGGGGAAGATGGTAAGCTCTTGTCAGTGTTGGAATGGATTTCCTTGTAACTTGATATACAATTTGTTTTCTGTTTGTTTGTTTGTCTGAATCATTTTCCTTGAGGCTTTCTCTTAAATATGGTGATGTCTTTTCCTTGGTGGTAGAACCTCAGCTGGCCCCAAGAGGAACTTCTGTCCAGAGTTTTTCTGCTTCTGAAATGGAGGTTTCCTGGAATGCCATTGCTTGGAATAGAAACACTGGAAGAGTGCTGGGTTATGAGGTAATTCACATTGACTGCACTCTGCATACAGATGCAGCAACTCCCTACACAATACCTTCTGTTTGTTAAGATGACATATTTCCTGTTGTATAATAGTATATGACTTATTGTTCTGCTTTACACCATTGTACCTAAAGAGCTGTTAGAATACATTAAAAAAAAAAGAATTTGGAATATGGAGAGATGAAGCTATGCTCTCTTCTGGCCTATACATGCAGAGATACACGTGGTCATACACACAAAGACACATATACTCTCACAGTTGTATGCATACACAAACAAATGCATTATTTTCAAAAATGTTAAAAGCATGAATGATTTATTTTCACTCACAATTTCAGAGTTTCAGTCTACACAAGGCTTGCTGCTTTGGGTGTGTGTGGGGGTGTGTGGTCACACAGTGAGGGCATATTAGAAAAGGTGATAGGGGAAGATGCTTGCTGTGGCAGCCAGAAAACAATGACCCTGGACAACTCCCTGGTCACATTGTAGCCTTCAAAGTCATGACCTCAGTGATCAAACTCTCCCTACAAAGCACCACCTTTTCAAGGTTCTTCTACTTTCCCATAATTTCATTGGCCTGTGATGAGTCTTTCAATACAGAAGTCTTTGGAACAGCATTGCAAATCTGAGACATAACAATGTTTTAAAACACAAAACAAAGATGAGAAGAAAGAATGTTTCCATGTATTCTTAGGCAAATAAATTTAACACTATAAAAATATCCATTTTAATAGGTATATGAATGCAATTAAGTAAGATGTATAGACTAAAGCATTGCAGGTAAAAGGCAAATATGATGCAGAAAAACCTGTTAAAAGGACAGAGCTCATATGAAATTATCAAAATATTTCTTTTCGAGTGATCAAAAAGAAGTATTTAATTATTAAAATTACTGTCATTTTATTCTTACAGACAGGTAAAGTTGAACCCTTGTAGATCTTAAGCCACAGAATTTTACCGAGAATTTTCCATAGAATATGAGAATCAAGGTTGAGGGACAAAGTGACAAGGAAAAAAAACCAATATAGTTCCATTTAAATTATTCAAAATGAAGTAAATCACATTTATACAACTTTGTTTTTGATTAAGAGTATGCAATGGGAACACATTTAATCACTTATTGGTCTTCATCTTGCAAGTCCATTGAGTCAGGACATGGATATATTGTCCTTTAAAAACAAAATATTTTTTAAATATTTATAATTTTTTTCTCTTCTCTTTTCTTATAATCCCCCTGAAAGAAGTCAAACCAAAAACAAAAGCAATGGAAAAAAACGAAACAAAATAAAAAAATCTTCTACTTAGGTGGCAGATGCCTTTGAAATTCCATGCCTGAAATGTCAACTGCTTATCCTGAGACCTCATGGTTTTCTAATCTCTGTATTCCTGACTGAACAACATTGCTTTTTCTTCAAATTCATAGATCATCTGTATATATATACACATACATATATATTCTAACTTGCTATATTTGGGAGCTCAAGAGCTCGTACTGAACGTATACTTTTGTTTTGTTTCTATATGTTTAAAACAATGTTTTGCATAACAAGTGATTATGGTGGGTTGAATTATTATCCATGGCATCCAAGAATTCTGAAGGAAAGGATAATACCAACAAATCTAAAATTTTGATTGATGGCATTGGATTTGTTTTACTCTGAATTATTATATGCCATTTGTTAAAGTTGATAATTTTACATCATTTTGGTAACCTAAAAATGTCCAGGTTGTCTTTTTTCATGGTGTATATTTGTTGTTTACTCTCTATTAATATTAGATATTTATTCTGCTGGGGAGGTATATCTATTTTAATAAAGAATTTTTATCATTTATATCTTATTATACTCTAATGGTTAATATTCTAGAGAAAATAATACATTTATTCATCATGTGGTTTCACCTCTCAGGTCTTATACTGGACAGACAACTCCAAAGAATCTATGATTGGTAAAATTAGAGTCAGTGGAAATGTCACAACCAAGAACATCACAGGGCTAAGAGCTAATACTATTTACTTTGCCTCTGTGAGAGCCTACAACACTGCAGGAACTGGACCCTCAAGTCCACCAGTTAATGTCACCACCAAAAAGTCCCGTGAGTATACATTGTAATCCAGGTCATGCATAGCATTAATCTGTGAGTAGTAGATTTTCTATGCTCCATGGCTATTTCTTTTTTCCTACCACAAGGTTCTTTTGCTCCATCTGCTTGGTGACTTGGTTTGTGCTTTTACAGATAATTTTGACGTAATATGGTAATAACTAAAATAAGACCTTTTGATATTTTTGGATTTCTGAAAAGGAAGTAGTTAGATTATGTCTATGACTAAGAGAAGAGCTCTTAAGATTAAGGTCTTTATTGCCTCCTACACAATGAGCTAACATCCTGACTTCTCGGCTATGAATACAAATTGGTTACTCAGTCTTCAGAGTTTTGATCATTTCACTGACATAAAGAAGAAAAGGCAACATTATTTGTATTCTCATGATATTTGATCAGGGTCAAAGAGATACGAACAAAGAACTAACTTCAATTTTTAAAAATCTGAGTTTTTATAATTAAACAGCCATTTCCACATATTGGTCTGATGACCATCTTAGCTATGGTTCTGCAAGGAGTTTCAAAGAAGACTTTACTATTTCTCTAGGGAAGAAGTTATTTGCATAAGGTGATTGCTCCAGCTGCAGTGTGCAACCTCAGCCACCACATACAATTGTCTAGTTAGTGGTAATCTGTCCCATTACACTATAATGTTCCTTGAGGGAGGGTTGTATATGGTTGAATTGCCTGCTCAGTTAAAATCAAGGGTTATTATAAAGTATTTAAATAGTATTGAAAAAATCCCCACTATACAGATTGTGTTAAGATGAGAGGGTGATACACATTTTAATTTTAGCTACAGAGCCATGACTCTTCAAATCTGATATGTACAAATGTTTTTGCCCCTTGCCAAATTTTTTCCCTATCAAAACCTAAAGATTATTATAATAACCAAAGATGAACTTGGATTGCCCAAACCTCTGTATTTGTTCTTTCTTTATAGCCACTCTGACTAATTCTCTTTTCAGATTTTTTTTTTTTTTGGTTTTTCGAGACAGGGTTTCTCTATGTAGCCCTGGCTGTCCTGGAACTCACTATGTAGACCAGGCTGGCCTCAAACTCGGAAATCTGCCTCTCTCTGCCTCCACAGTGCTGGGATTAAAGGTGTGTGCCATCACCACCCGGCTGGGTTTTTTTTTTTTCTTTTTATGTGTGCGTGTGTGTCATTTTAATTATTTTATTTTATATTTATATGTGTGTGTGTGTGTGTGTGTGTGTGTGTGTGTGTGTGTGAAAGAGAGAGAGAGGAAGAGAGGAGGGAGAGGGAGAGAGAGAGAGAACAGTCCTGCAGGGATCAGAAGCAGGTAACAGATAAACCTGGAGTTGGAGTTACAAGTGGTTATAAGCTTCACAAGTGGGTGTTGGAAGCTAAACCCACGTCCTTTAGAAGAGCAAATTGCAAGTTAAGGACAATGATATGAGATTTCTTGCAACCTAGAGGGCATCTGAGACAAGACAATGTCAAAGTTATACTTCCTTTTTGCTTTCAGCCTTGACTGATTTTCACTGGTTCTGAGCAAAGGTAAGCAAGTAAGCTACTCAAAAGATAAAACAGGAAGATAAGAGATTTTAGGCTTTTACGGTGCTAGGGTTACCATGTATTCGCCAGTATTTAAGTGCATTTTCTGAGTGCCTGTTGTAGTACATGTAAACTGAAATCTTCCAGCCCTGTTTTACTCTATTTTCTGTCTTAAGATACAATGGATAGAAATAATTTCGAGGGAAATATTAGATAAACATATAGTTCTATTACTCCTCCTGTCTAACACTGCATTGGCTGAATCAATGAAATATTTGTTCTGACATATTATAATTATGGTGGTATGTATCAGAAACACTACCATAATCTCATGTATTTGAATATTTCCTCCTCAGTTAGTACTATTTGGAAAGGATTAGGTAGTGTGCCCTTCTTAGAGGAGGTTTGTCATTGGTTGTAGGCTCTGAGACTTAAAAAGATTTATGTTGTTCCCATTGCACCTTTTCTACATCCTGCTTGTGGATGAAATTGTGAGCTCTGAGCTGTTCCTAACATCATGCAATGACTGCCTAAGTCATTGGGCTTTGTCACAGCAATAAGTAAGTAAATAAATAAATAAACAACAAAACAAATAACCAAGACAACAGTCTTCTGTGGTTCTGGAGCAGGTTAGGTTAATTTTTAGCTAACCTTAAGTCTGAATGAAAATCACCAATCAACCACTGGTTTTGCAATTGTCCAGGACTAACACCAAAGTACAGGGTAAGGATTTTTTATAGTTCAAGTCTTAGCACTGATAAAATCAAGGCTTATTAGAAATGTATATGACTATTATTGTTAATTAGATTTTTCATATACCCTAAATTAAATGTATATGATTTATATCAAGGCCTTTAAGGAGACATATATTCAATTTTATTCTGTTAAACAAATACAGTACTTCAAACAGCTTTTATGGAATTTAGAATAAACGCAAACATTATTGGTATTATATAATAGCACATTATTTCCTCATCAAGGGAGAAATATAGTTTTTAAAGCATTTTTATTAACTAGAATTAAGTTTATTTAGCATGCAGAGTGTGGAGGTTTGGGTAGGTAAGTTCCCCATAGACATATGTTTGAATGCTTGACCTGTAGAGAGTAGCACTATTAGGAGGTGTGGACTTTTGAGGTAGGCATGGGTTTTTTTGAAGGAATTGTGTCACTTTGAGGGTAGACTTTTAGGTCTCCTATGCTCAACCTATATACAATGTGGCAGATGGTCCCGTTTTACTGTCAGTGGATCAAAATGTAGTACTCTCATCTCCTTCTCTAGCCTGGACACTGACTGCCATGCTTCCTGCCAAGCTGATAATGAACTAATCCTCTGAAAGTGTAAGAGAGCCCTAATTAAATGTTTTAATTTATAAGAGTTGTCTTGATCAGGATATCTCTCACAGCAATGAAACCTTAAGACAGAGATTGGTACCAGGAACTGAGACATTGCTATGATAAGCCCAACTGTACTTTTGTTTGGAAGAGTAGATTTTGGTACTTTGGATTAATAAAGCAATGTAATACTTTATGTGATTCATAATGGGACATACTAGTAGAAGTACAGAAGATAGTCATGCTGAGAGTGATGTGAACTGTGGGGGCCTTCCTCAAGAGGTGTCAAGGAGAAGAATTTTATTAGGTTGCCTAGAGACCTATTTTTGTGATATTTTGGTGAAGAATTTGGCTGCTTCTTGCTCTTATAGGAAGATTCTGCTTGAGGCTTAAGTGAAGAGATTTAGGTTGATTAATTGCATTAGCAAAGGAAATTGCAAAACAGCCTAGTATAGACTATTGTATATTTACTAAAGTTCATTCTTACTAAGAGTATTTGATGAAAAGAAAGTAGCTCAAGAAGAAAAAATACAAAATATACAGTTGGATGAAAAAGGAGGCACCAAAAAGTGGAATGGAGCTAAGCCCCATATTCAAGAAGATAAACAGATTAAGAAAAGGAATAAAGAGAGTGATAACCTCAAGGGAAGAGACCACCTAACTAAGCTATCATCTTGAGAAAAGAAATTGAAGAAGAGCTTAAATCCAGACGTGGTGTTTCATAACTTTAATCCCGACACTCAGAAGACAGAGATGCAGATCTGTGAGTTCAAAGTCAGGCTAATCTCTAGAACACATTCTAGGACAGCTTAGCATAGGTAGTGAAGGAAACTATTGAAACAGAAAGCTGGTGAAAATATAAGTAAAAGAGGGAACTGTGTTCCAGCTGTGGGATAAAGCAGTGCTTGTCAGCTTTAGCCATGTAGTTCTGTTTTTAGAGTCAGTGATAGAAGAAAGTAGTTATGGAATCACCTTCTGAGACTAAGAAAAGTCACTGAGGCCAGCTGTTTGGCAGGGGTATTCCTGCATGGAGTTCCATAGAGTCTGTTGTGTGAAACTGTGAAGGTAAAGGCTGGATTGCGTTGGATAACCCAAGTAGTTGGAGATTTGAAGAGTATTTTTACATCAGACATGGAGATGTAGAGTTTGCTCTTTGTCCAGAAGGTATTTTTTTCTCTTGCTTTGATTATTTCCTTGCTTAGCCCCTTCCCCATGATTAGGAATAGTAAAATATATCATGTGCCATGATATGTTGGAAGTATGTGATATGTTTTATTATGGTGATACAGTGATGATGATGATTTTATAGAGTATTACAGTTAAACATTTGTATGAATGTCAGAAGAAACTTTGAACTTGGGAATTTTAAACATTATTGAGACTGTGATACACTGTAAGGAATCTTGAAGTTATATTAAATGCATTTGACATTATGTTAGGTCTATAAGCATCTGGGAACCAGAGTGGAATGTAGCTGTTTGAATAGGGATGGCCCCATAGACCCATGTGTTTCAATGCTTGGCCCATAAGTGGTGGCACTATTAGGTGGTATACTTTTTGTTGGAATAGGTGTGGCTTTGTTTGAGGAAATGTGCTACTTTGTGAATGGGCTTCCTATGCTCAAGCTATGCCTAATGTGGCAGACAGTCCCATGCTGTTGCCTGAGGATCAAGATGTAGATCTCTCACCTCCTTCTCCAGCACCATGTCTACCTGCACTCTGCCATGCTTCCCAATGGTGGTGATTCACCAACCCTCTGAAACTGTAAGCCAGTCCCATCCACATGCTCTCCTTTATAAAAGTTGCATTAATTATGATGTCCCTTCACAACAATGAAAACCTAACTAAGACACCATGGTCAGAAAAAAATGAGAATCAAATTTTAGGTGGAAAGTTCACATTTCTTCAAGTATTTATCTATTATATTCACTAAATGAAACCAATGAACAAAATCTTTGTAATTTCTAAATTCCTTCACAGAATCAAAGTTTCTCTCTTTCCTGTCTTTTTCTGTCATTCTCTTCCTTCCTTCCTTCCTTCCTTCCTTCTTCCTTCCTTCCTTCCTTCTTCTTCTTTTCTTTTTTTTAACTCATAGAGTCCTGGGACTTAAGCTTACAACTTACCATTTCAAGAAGACCCTGAACTTCACAGCATATCTCAACTTTAAAAGATGAGAACTTGAAAATAAGGTTATGCAAACTTGGGTGGCATCATATTTGAAGTCTGACCATGATTCTTCTTGGATTCATTCCATGTTTCATATTACAGATTTAAAAATGTACACTAGTAAAAACTCCCACAAGACTTGTAATAAATTTTCACCAACAGTATATTAAAACAAGACATTGTTTTAATTCTATTGCTTTGGAGTTCATGAGTCAGAGTGGGTTTTACAAGCTAGAAGGTGAAGGATTAGCCAACTAGGCAAGGACTATGATAAGTATCTGAGGGAAACTTGCTTTCTTGCTCCTTGAGAAAAGTTACTCCCCTGGGGCATGCAGCTTCTTTCACAGCCTTCTACACAGATGTGCTGGGAGTTGATATGGGTTGACTATGAACTTTCTCCCGCAGGCTTGTGCTTTGAACACTTTTCACTTGGGTTATTGTGCTACTGTGAGAGTTAGAAACCTCAGGAGAAAGACATTTGACAAAGGAAGTAGGTCACTGAAGAGGGTCCTCAGAGGTGTATCATCCCCAACTCTTAACCTGGTGTGCTCTCTGCTTCCGTTACAGGCATGAAATGAACATATCTCTTCTGCCTCATATTCTCTCCATCATGATTTCATAACCAATTACATGCAGCCAAGATATTATAAATCAAGCCCTTCAAAGCTATGGACCAAAATGAATTTTTATTCCACCAAGTTGTTTCTTTTAATCATTTAGTCATAACATTTACAAAAGTAAATAAAGAGTTTTCGACTCACACTCCATCAGTCCAGATTCTCTAACTTGATGCCCTTGTTACTCTCACTTTCTTTTGAAGACATTTGTGGCTATGTTGAGAGCCCTGTAATTTTCCACAGTAGTTTCCCTCTTTTAGTACTGTGGACTCATTCCCAACCACAACACTTCTTTTCCATGTATGGCAGTGTTTTCATTAAATATGAAGAATGAGAGCAAGGACAAAGTAAATATGTTTAGAAATCTTAATCCACACACTAAGAGATTATTGACCACTGTAGTGTCCACAGTCCTGGGGAATCTTTTCTTTTTCATGTAAAATTTCTACAATTACAGTATTCCTATTAGCATTTCTATATATAAAAATACAAATGCTGAGAAAAAAATCTTTGTCCTGTTAGCTGTTAGACTATGACCTTGTGAGACTGTGAACCTGCAATCTCCTCACCCTGTGACCACCATTCTAATTCTTCATTTTCCTCTTTACAATGTTAATTGTCTCTCTTTAAACAGATTTTCACATTCCTTTTCAAGTGGAACTCAACAGAAGATTTTTTTCTCAAAACATAATTATACCTATCTTTTTACCCTGAATTTTTATTGTTTATAATTTGGTTAGTTCTTGTCTTCCTGACACTTAAATGTCCCCAGTTTTTCCTTTACAATGTTTACTGAGCCTAACAGGATTTTGTTTAAACCACAACCATATCATCTATTATGTTTATCATCTGAGGCATTCATGATTCATTAGGCAATACAGATTCTTTGCACTTTCTTTTAAAGGGAGGTGCCTATGATTGAAGCTGAGAAATTCTTTTGTCTATGGTTTTAAATTATTATGAAAATACATAATTTTTGACTTTGTTTTATCCCCTTATTTTGACCAGTACTTCCAATTCACCTCTTGATCTCATTACTCTCTCAAATCAATGGCCTCCTTTTACTTTGATGTATACATACACACACGAACACACACATAACAAAGAAAAATACACACAGTAAATAAATTCATTCTGTTCATACTGTATATTAATGTTTATTATAGGTATATGATTTAGGGAAAACCATTTTGAATTGGATGACCAATTTCATGTGGAATTCTTCCCTATGGAAAAACATTTTCCTTACTCGAAGCATTTCCTTGTTTCCTATAGTTCTTTGTCTAGGTCAAAGTCTCTGTTTCCCCCCTTTCTATTAGCATGTCCTTCAATTTTAATTACTGATCACGTCTTCTTTGAATATAGCCATGGTGGTTAGACTTTGTGAGTGTAGCCTCTCTTACATTTCAGGAGACACTATTTCACAGCAAGCTTCCTGGTCATTTGTCTCTCTTTTCTGACCACTGAGCCTTAAGTGTGAGGGTTGTCTTGGTACTAGAAACTTAAATACCAAATATTCAAGGTTCCTTCCCACCTTCTCTTCTATTAGTTTCAGTGTATCTGGTTTTATGTGAAGGTCCTTTATCCACTTGGACTTGAGCTTTGTACAAAGAGATAAGAATGGATCTATTTGCATTCTTCTACATGTTGTCCTCCAGTTGAACCAGCACCATTTGTTGAAAATGCTGTCCTTTTTCCACTGGACAGTTTTACCTTCTTTGTCAAAGGTCATGCAACCATAGATGTGTGTGTGTTCATTTCTGGGTCTTCTATTCTATTCCATTGATATTCCTGCCTGACTCTGTACCAATACCATGCAGTTTTTTATCATCATTTCTCTGTAGTACAGCTTGAAGTCAGGGATGGTAATTCCCTCAGAAGTTCTTTTATTGTTGAGAATAGTTCTCACTATCCTGGGTTTTCTGTAATTCCAAATGAATTTGAGAATTTCTCTTTCTAACTCTCTGAAGAACTGAGTTGTGATTTTAATGGGGATTGTATTGAATCTGTAGACTGCTTTCGGCTAGATGGATATTTTTACTAAATTAATCCTACCAATCCATGAGCATGGGAGATCTTTCCATCTTCTGAGCTCTTCTTAAATTTCTTTCTTCAGAGACTTTCAGTTCTCATCATACAGATTGTTCACTTGCTTGGTTAGATTCACACCAAGATATTTTATATTATTTGTGACTATTGTGAAGGGTGTCATTTCCCTAATTTATTTCTCATCCTGTTTATCTTTTAAGTAGAGGAAGGCTACTGGTTTTTTTGAGTTGATTTTATAACCAGCCACTTTGCTGAAATTGCTTATCATTGAAACTAGTAGAAGAGAAGGTGGCGAAGAACCTTGAATACTTGGGCACACGGGAAAAATTCCTGAACAGAACACCAATGGCTTATGCTCTAAGATCAAGAATTGACAAATGGGACCTCATAAAATTGCAAAGTTTCTGTAAGCCAAAGATGACTGCAACTACCCAGGAAATCAGTCTGGTGGTTCCTCAGAAAATTGGACATAGCATTACCTGAAGACCCAGGTATACCACTCATGGGCATATATCCAGAAGATGTTCCAACATATAACAAGGACACATGCTCCATTATGTTTACAACAACTTTATTTATAATAGCCAGAAGCTGGAAAGAACCCAGATTTCCTTCATCAGAGGAATGGATACAGAAACATAGTACATTTACACAATAGAATATTATTCAGCTATTAAAAATAATGAATTTGAGATATTCTTAGGTAAATACCTGGAACTAGAAAATATCATCCTGAGTGAGGTAACCCAATCACAAAAGAACACACATGGTATTCACTCACTGATAATTGGATATTAGCCCAGAAGCTCGCAATACCCAACATGTAGAAGAATGCAAATAGATCCATTCTTATCTCTTTGTACAAAGCTCAAGTCCAAGTGGATAAAGGACCTTCACATAAAACCAGATACACTGAAACTGATAGAAGAGCAGGTGGGAAGGAACCTTGAATATTTGGTATTCAAGTTTCTAGTACCAAGACAACCCTCACTCAAAGACCACTTGAGGCTCATGGTGAAGGAAGACTAAAGTGTGGGTTCTTCAGTCCTTCTTAGAAGGAATAACAAAATACTCAAGGGAGCAAATATGGAGAAAAAGTGTGGGACAGAAACTGAAGGAGAGACCGTCTGGAGACTGTTCCACCTGGGTATCCATCCCATGTGCAGTCACCAAAGGTAGACACTGATGTGGATGGCAGGAAGTGCATGCTGACAGGAGCCTGATATAGCTGTCTCATTAGAAGTCTGTGATAGTCTGAAATATTCAGAGGTGAATGCTCACAGCTAACCATTGAACTGGTCATGGGGTTCCCAATGGAGGAGTTAGAGAGAAGACTGAAGGAGCTGAAAGGGTTTGTGGCCCCAAGGGGAAAGCAACAATACAAACCAACCAGAGCTCCCAGGGTCTAAACCACCATCCTGGGAGCATATAGGGAAGGACTCATGGCTCCAGCTGTATATGTAGTGGAGGATGGCCTTGGCAGGCATAGATGGGAGAGGAGATCCTTGGGCCCATGAAGGCCCATGAAGGCCCATGAAGGCCCATGAAGGCCCATGAAGGCCCATGAATTCCCAGTGTGGGAGAATTCGAGGGTGGGGGGTGGGATTGGGGGTGGGGGTGGGGAACATCCTCATATAATCTGGAGGAGGCGGGCTAAGATAGTGGGTTCCTGGGCAGGGGGAAATGGAGTAAGGGAAGCATCTGAAATGTAAATAAAATATACAAAAATAAATAAATAAATAAATAAATAAATAAATAAATAAAAACCTAACAAACTCCTAAGGTTAGTAAGTAATGGATCTTGGAGAAACTGCAACCACCACCTTACTTGACTATCATAATTCTTGACTACATTCTAAATATTAATCTGATGCCCACTGTTAAGTAAGAGTAGTTCTCATTCATTTTCAAAGAAAGTTCATTTTGCAATAGATGGAGACCACTACAGAAAAACTCAGCTCATCAAATTGCAGAGTACAAGTGATCCTATGGTGCAAACACCCAAATGATAAATCTATGGCTACCTTTTCTATTGTTCTTTGTTTAAGTAGATTCTTAGTGTCCCTGCCATTCCTTATAACATAAAAAAGTCCTCTTTACATCTTTACTAATTTTCACCTTCAACATATTTATATCCAAGAAGGGATCATATAACTTTGTGCTATGGTGAAACTGAGGCAAAGAGTAAGAATAGAACTCCAGAGTGAGAGAAGTGAGGACATGCATAGTAACTCATCTATACTTTCATTTTGACTCATATGAATATGTGATTTGTGTGTATATTGTATGGAATGGAGGACTACACACATGTATGAATGTTTGTATACATCTGTGTGTTCTTCTATGGAAGCCAGAGGACAGTCTCAGGAAGACATCCAACTACTTTGAGATAGACAAGAATGGCTCTTCAGCAGACCCATGGGTTCTTCTGTTTGTATGCTCCTGGGTGTGGACTTCAGGTGTGCGTCACCACACCAGGCATTTTTAAATCCTGAGAACTGAACTCATGCTTCTGAAGAACCACTTTACCAACTAAGATCTTTTAGAAACTGTGGTTTTCTAATTTGATGATTATGAGTATATGTTTGGAACTGAAAAGCAGAGGTGAGGATTATACTGAGTTCTGGAGTTTATTGCAAAACTTAAGGAAATCACCTACCTAAAGAAGACCCCCATGGCTAAAATACAGTGAAGGTACATTGCACGACAACATGTATTACATCTCTTTGCCCATAATTTTATTTTGGTTTTTTTTTTTTCATTTTAAAAGAAATAAAAGTACTGCCAATCTTCACTTTCTTTTTCATGAGTTTTTTTTTTGTTTTTTTTTTTTTTGTTTTTTTTGTTTTTTTTTTTTATTTTATTTTAAGAGAAATGTTCATCTGGGGTCACAGATAGAAACCCAAAATGTTTAGAGGTGAAATGATTTTAATGAAACATTGAAGGCAGCCCTGATTCTAAGTGGTACCCTTGGATTTAACTTTGATTTTCCATGTCCTTGAGATGGCATCAAGATTACCTCTGAATACTGGTAGCACAAAAAAAAAAAAAAGTCCTAATCCATCACACATTGAAACTGTCACCATCTAGATTTTCAATTTGGTACTTAGTTTTTCATTGTAAAATCAGAACCAAAAAAAAAAAAAAAAGAGAATTCACATTTATCAAAATCTCTGTTTCTCGTTATTGGCTATCATGACAGGAAAAGCTGTGGAGAAGACAGAACTTTATTACTTTTACTCAATATAAAGATTCTGTCATCTATACAATGAATAGTGCTGTCAGGAGCCACATATAGTCTTAAGTACTGAGGTATGCTCGCTTCTTATAATTTCTCTCTTACTCGCTAAACATCCTAGCATAAGAAAAGACAAATGATATTACTACAAGCTTCAAGAAATGTCATGTAAAAATAAGAAGTATAATACACATAAGAAAGAGTATGGAGAAGGATGCGTATTTGGATAAGCATCCACAATATTAAGCATCCACAATATGTTAGGGATATCTGTGTATATATGTATATATCTGTACATACACATGCATATGTAAAGGTTCATAAGTATATTACAGTTGTTTCCTATTTATGATAATAACAGTGATGATGATGATAATGCAGTACTTATTTTCAAATACTACATGTGATGTACTTGTAAGTATCACACCTTAGTAAAGATAATGCATATCCAAGACATCCAAGAAGTATACCAAATGCACTGAGATTCACACAGACATCACTTAGATGGCCCTTAGATTTACAATGAAAAGAGGAAAATATTTACAGAAATTGCAAGTGAAAAAGAAAAGCATAAACAAAACATTGCATCTGTTGTAAAAAGTCATACTCAGACAGTGCAAGAGAATATGTTTGCAAATTTGGGCTCAATTTGGACATGGACATTGACTGACTAGCACTCTGTACTGGATTCTTTCTTGCTGTAAATATGCAATCAATCCATATTTAGATATAAAGGAAGCATTAAGCTTTTATTTCATCTTGCACTTATGTTCTTTCACTCTTGCCCAAATGTCAACCCCATGCTGTTACTTAGAAGTGTAACATAAGAAGTTGTTTTTGAATTGGGTTCACAGTGTGAACTACAGCTGAATATAAATGCCATCTACAGAAAAATTGATTACAGGGAAACCATTAGAGCTGTGAAGGGCTGGTTTAATGCCACTCTGTCACTTGATTAATAGAACAAGATTTTGGTCTTTGGAAATTGGTTGCAAAAATATTAAAAAGTAGAAAAATTGTTTGTTTGTTGAGTTTACCATTCCTGAATGTTATACAAGCAACATAATATGTGTTGTAAGATACATGTGACATGTGCTTTGGTTTTCTTGAGGTATTAGAAATTTTAATTTCATTAAAGAAATTAATCCTCCATACCAAACCTGGACTGTAAACACTGCAAAAAGTATGGTGATAGTCTTCAAAAGAGCTTTCAGAAGTTTTAGGTTGTTTTTATTCTAATGACACATGGATGACATCGACACCCATGTTTCTAAATTAATACTAAGTAAAGATAAAAATGTCTATAGGGCATGATAACTTACAGACAATTAGCTGAGACTCCTCCTTCCATCTTCCTATCAGAATTACATTGTAAATTCAAGAGCAGTGTCACAAAGGGAAGAGCTTCAAATTATGCTAATTATATTTAAGAAATGAGTCATTTATAAATTTTAGAATCATATCATCTGTGGCAAACCACACTGAATACAACTGAAAACAGATTATGTCATAACCAGGCAATGGAGAACCACTATACCTAAGAGAGACTCTTAATGACCATTGAGGCTTGATTACAAACCTCTGAGAAAGCAAAGGCTTCCTATTGTATTTCATATGAACCAAGAATTGTATAAGCTAGGAATTATGACTCTCATTTCAGAAGTAATAAACCTAGGGCTCTTGGGTATAATGTTGGAACTTTGACCTCAAAATCAGAGTCTTCCTATCCTCCAGACAGCAAGAGAAGCCAAACATTCCAAGTAATCTGTAGAATTAACCATACATACTAGCAGCACTTCTCATGGTGTGCCCATGGGACGCTCTGCAATCCGCTTTAAAGAAACAAATGCATACATATAAAGGACACGTTTATTGCCAAAGTCACAACTGTATGCCTTTCTAGGTAGCAAAATTCAGCTGGCTGCTTACTTGCCTGTTGTATCAACAGTAGACTCTGTATTGTAAGGAATCCTTTTATGCTAAACCAGTTGAACAAACAAAAGCCACAGCAGTAAATGAATGATATTTGCAGAGAATAAAACAAAGCAAAACAGCAACAACAAGAACCTACCAGTGACATGGAACTACTGAACTTATATATGTTTCATCATGCAATTGCATGATGTCGTTGTTAGTTTTGATCCACTGTTGTGAACAAATGGGCCCATGGAGCACACTAGAAGATACTGAGACCTTGATATCCTGTAAGAAATTTTTATAAAATTATAAAATTCAATTGGAAATAAATGAAGAGAAGATAGCTATAAAAGTACCCTTGCCACAGAATCCGTCATAAATGAAAATAGCATTCGGCAATTGCTAAGTGTGTACTAAATACAGATATTTAATTTTTCAATTTTAATTTGGTTTATTTTACCAGGAAATTGTCTAGGCTATGGACAGATATATTGGTTCATATAAATACACATGAATGACTATAGGTCTGACCATGGTAATTTGGCCTTGATCATAGGATGGTACAATCAATACATGGTTCCCATTTTGTCACGTGTGAGCCCATATTAAATTTGATAAAGGGAATAAGACATTAAATAGATTTAGATTTAGTTTTAGATTTTAGACTCTATGATACATTTTCATGCATATCTTAATTATCAGCTTATTAATGTTTGAGTCATGCACTGTGCTAGGCAGTGAAGATACAGAGTAGAAAAAGGCACATCCTCTCAGAAATTCATAAAAATGTGTGAAAAAAGACCTGCTATCTTTCAATTTGATTAAACTATAGTAATCGGTCATCATTTCTCTAGCTATAACATGCCAAATTTTGTAGCAAAGCTAGGTGATCAGGTGTGGGTTTGGGAGGCCATTAGCAATGACCTTAGTTTAGTATGTTAAGCATATACCAGTGATATGTAAGGCATTAAACAGCAATTGATTCAAAATCCTCAAGAGGCTGCCTTTGTTTCCATCATTGCTCTAATGAGTTAAATACTACACATTCAGAAAAGGAACATCTTGCCGGGCAGTTTGATCTCTGTCTCAGCTCTCCAGTTGAACTAGTTTTAAATCTCTCCTTAGTTTTTCTTTTTTTTTTTTTTTTTTTTACTGGAAATTTTTTATTGGAAAATTTTTTTTTACATTTCAGATGTTCTCTCCTTACCCCATTTCCCCCCCTCCCTCCCAGGAACTCACTATCCCTTCCCCCTCCTCCTGCCTCCACGTTGGTGTACCCCCACCCACCCTCCCCTGTACCTCACCTCCCCACCCTCGAGTATCCCCCCCACGACGTCCAGCCTTCCTTAGTTTTTCTACATCTCCAAAAATAATCATGTGGTCTCTATGAGTAGTAACAGGTTGTCATGGTGAAACCATTGGACACTGGACAAGAACTGTATTCTGTTTTGACACAGTCACTTGTTCCCTGTATACTTTGGGACAAGTGACTTTTTACTCTATAAGTCACATTATAGTTACCATATGTAAATCATTAATATTGAACTGTATCTAGTATTTTAAAATGATAAGCCTACATCCCCCTTTTCATACATGATATTTCTCCACTCCAGCACAACATTAATTTCAAAGAACTGAGAAACTCATGTTGGGTTCAGAATAAACGTTATTTGGAGAAATCAATGTACCTGTGAGGATTTTCCCTTTTTCTGGTTCCCAGAGCATTATTAATAGTATAATGCATACTTTGTTTTTTTCAGTGCACAGCCACCTTTGCTTGAACATAAACATACATCCAACCTAGGGTTTCTAGTCATATGATTGACAACCACTAGATTTATTTTTGAATTTTTAGCCTGGGCTGTCCCTATATAGAGGAACTTTCAAACTTTATGTACTGTGCTCAGTTGTGATTTCAGCCACGCACATTGAATGACAAAAATGTAGTCTATGGGAAGCTGGCCAAGGAACATGCCCATGCAATAAGAAGCACAGAAGAGTGCATTCACTTGGTCACTCTGTTTCTTTTGAGGCTCTGCAACATTCTGATATGGTTCTAAAAAGTATCCTCTACATATCTTTCACAAAATATTTGTGTAAATATTTATATTATTTACTATATTTTCTTAAAATATCTTAAATTGGTTTTGTTAAGTACAGTGAAAGATAGCAATATAGCGTTAAGGATTTGATGACTATTCACAATGAACTATATATGAATGTATGAACACAATATTTATGTGGCTATGCAAATATGTAGAATACTTTCAAGTTGGATTTGGTTAGCATTGATTAATAAAATAGAATACTCCATCTTTTTCTATATTATAAAGTAAGCAAACTCAACATCAATGATTAAAAATTAATACTGGACAGTCAGCAAACTATTATTAATTCATAAGTCTGTCACAAAGACCTTCCCAAATGACCAAAATTTTGAATAAATTTGCCTGCTATGATTAGAATCAGTATGATATTTCAAATAACAATAAACCACTTCATTCCTTTTATGCTAACAATGGGGATTTATTTTTCTTTTCATGTGGCTGCATTATACTATTAACTAATTAATATTCATTTGGATCTTTATTATATTTTAAAGCTCCTAGCCAACCACCAGCAAACATTGCCTGGAAGCTGTCAAATTCTAAATTATGCTTGAATTGGGAGCATGTAAAAACTATGGAAAACGAGTCTGAAGTGCTGGGCTACAAGGTACTTGCTTTTCTATTTCATCTATTAGTTATGTTATTAAAGAATCAACAATGTTATGATAAAATAGAAATAAAATTTGTACAGATGTATATATTAGGATTAAAATATTTTTGAATATACCCTTGCTTCTTTTTTTAAATTTTTATTTTATTATTTTATTTATTTATATTTCAAATGTTTTCCCCCTTCCCAGTTAAATGCTTTATCCACTCCCCTGTCCTTCCCTGCTTCCTTCCTATGAGGGTGCTCCTCCATTCATTCACCCCCTCTCACCTCAGTGCTCTAGCATTTCCCTAAATGGGGCATCAAGTCTTCACAGGATTACATTGATGACAGATAGGGCAATCCTCTGCTACATATGCAGCTGGAGTCATAGGTCCCTCCATGTGTACTCATTAGTTGGTGGTTTAGTCCCTAGGAGCTTTTGGGGGGAGGGACAGTTCTGGATGGTCGATATTGTTGTTCTTCCTGTCGGATTGTTAACCCCTTCAGCTCCTTCAGTTCTTCCCCTAACTCTTCCATTGGGGTTCCCGCATTTAGTCTGTGTTCATCAGCATCTGTATCAGTGAGGCTCTGGCCCAGTCTCTCAGAGGACAGCTGTACCAGGTTCTTGCCAGCAAGTGCTTCTTGACATCAGCAATAGTGTCTGAGTTTGGTGTTTGTAGATGGGATGGATCCCTAGGTGATGCAGTCTCTGAATAGATTTTCTTTCATTCTCTATTCTACTGTGTTTTCTTTGGACAGGAGCAATTATGGATTATTGTTCTTGAGATGGGTGGGTATTGTCATCTCTCAACCAATGGCCAATGGATATGGTCTCTACAGTTCTCTCTCCTCTTTGTTGTGTATTTTGGCTACTGTCATCCCTGTTGGGGCCTGGGAACCTCTTGAGTCCCTGACATCTGGGACTTTCTAGTGGCTACCACCAATTCCCCATCCCACAATACTATATAACTCTGTTCAATTACCTGACCCTCTGTACTTCTCCCCGTTCTCCTTCCACACCTGATCCTGCCCCCTTTTTCCCTACCAGTCTTCTCTCCCTCCCAGATCCCTCCCTCCCTCTATCTCCCATGATTATTTTCTTTGCACTTCTGAGTAGGACTAAGGCATCCACATTTTGGTCTCCCTTTTTCTTGGATTTCCTTCTTCTATGAGTTGTATAGTGGGTATTCCAAGCTTTTATGTTGTTGTTGTTGTTAGCTAACGTCCACTTATCAGTGAGTATATACCCTATCCTTTGTGTTCTTTTGTTAAATGGGTTGAGTCATTTAGGTTATATTCTAGTTCCATCCATTTGCCTGCAAATTTCATGAAATCATTGTTTTTAATAGCTGAGTAGTACTCCATTGTGTAAATGTACCATATTTTCTGTATCTATTCTTCTGTTGAAGGACATCTGGGTTCTTTCCATCTTCTGGCTATTATAAATAAGGCTGCTGTGAACATAGTGGAGCATGTGTCCTTGTTATATGTTGGATCATCTTTTGGATATATGGCCAGGAGTGGTATAGCTGGATCCTCAGGTAGTACTATGTTCAATTCCTGAGGAACTGCCAGACTGATTTCTAGAATGGGTGTACCAGCTTGCAGTCCCACCAGCAATGGAAGAGTGTTCTACTTTCTCCATATTCTCATCATCATCTGCTGTCACCTGAGTTTTTGATAAATATTGTGTGTTCTAGGTCCAGTAATGGATGTAGATTAATATAGATATAAAGAATAAAAAATCTAAGTCCTACAGTATAAAATCATTTTTCTCCACATGATTGCCCTTGCTATCAAGAAATAACAGTTCTTTGTAGATGCAATCTATGATTGATGTTAATGAATAAGTTTAAGTGGAATATAATAAATTAGGATACAGTAGATATGGGCTCTTAACAGCACAAAAGGAATCTCACAAGAACATTATTGAGTATTACGAGCATCTCTGAGTGCCCAGGGCAAGTAATCCCCGTTAGTGATAATGTAAATTAACTCTGGGCAGACATATATATTCAGACATTTTTAATGGGTCCAAACTGAAAATGACTTTTCATAGTAAGCCCTAAAACTAATATATTCAAACTTCATGTATGAGATAATAAATCTATTCCCAATCTAGGGACATGGATCTCAAGGAAATACTATTCCTCAATAATAAATGTAAAGATAAGTAACCCCTAGGTATTTGCATGTGAGGAGTATGATATTGATAATGATTCTCTTATCATAAGTGACAGCATTGATATAAGCATGTTCCTTATCCCTTATCATAACAGCATCTGAACCTCAGTAAACACCAAACCCATCTGAACTTGGCTCTCCCTTTCATACAGATCCTCTATCGGCAGAACCGACAGAGTAAAACTCATGTTTTGGAAACAAATAACACATCAGCTGAACTTCTGGTTCCATTCGAAGAAGACTATTTAATCGAAATCAGAACGGTCAGTGATGGTGGAGATGGCAGCAGTAGTGAGGAAATCAGAATTCCAAAAATGTCAAGTGAGTTGAGTTGCTGCTTTGTCTGACCTAGGCATCTGCAGCACAGACATTCCCAGGGACTTTCAGATTGTTAAGTAAATGTTGAGTGACAAAGTAAAAGGTCTGTGCTTCCATTTTCAATTGTGAGCCAAAGGTGACGAGTCAGTTTTTCTCAAATCATCTGTCACATTTAACAATGGGCATGCATTTTTACAATTTTCTCATTTGCAAACAAAATAAGAAAAAAAGGAAGGAAGGAAGAAAGGTAGATAGAAGGAAGAAATGAAGTTAGGAAAAGCAAAAAAAATTAATTAAAAGAAAAGGAGATATTTTCATGATACATTATTCTTGTACAAAATTTAGGACTGTTTTTCTTTCTACAAATAATCAAAGGTCTCAAAGCCGAAACAGTGAAATTGAACCATGTATCCCAATGTTATTCTTTTCACGTCTGTGGCAGACATCAGTAATCAGTCTTAGCATTTAGACTAAGCTGAAGGCTTCTCAATCATGGTGAAAGTAGGCCAGTCCCAAGTTATCTAAATACTAACTAGTTTTGCTTTAGAAACATCAAGCTCTCATCTTCCTGAAGTTTCTAAGTAGAAGTCATTGGTCACCAAATGTTGACCGGTTCTAATATAATTTCAAATAGTCCTCATCTATTTGAGCGTTTTTATTCTTCATTTTTACATTTGAGATGGCATCCTATAATAGGAGGAGTTGGTTCTTAAACTTAAATTTAATATAGTAAAATAGTATTATTAAAAGACAAATGACAGCATAGTTTCTGTCTCATGGAGTTAATACAGTAGGCAGCTTTATATCATGCGAGGTGATTATTTGATTTTTGTATTTTCCAGGTTTGAGTTCCACGGGAGTTCAGATCTTGAAGCCCAGTACCCAGTTCCTGTCAATGGTTGGGGTTTTTTACTGTTTTGCTATTAAACCATTTTCACGATGAATCAAACCATGGATCTTTGGGAATTTTATGAGAGCAAATCATTCTGTAAATACATTCCCCAGTCTCCATCACAAGACATATTCTTAATACAGACTTGTTTGGAAAGAAAAAAAATGTATATTACTAAGATCTTGTAAATATCTGTGGTACATTAATAAAACAGTTTTAAACACTTTGAAACACTTTGAATTTTAATGTTCACACATCATTACACATTTGAGGGTGCCAAATTAATCTGAGGATATTAAACTGCTGTGTCTTTCAGTTGACTTATACGAAGAATATAAATAACCACCTCAATAACGATTATAGATATGAGACAGGTGTAAATTCATGTCCATTTTATGTGCTCCAGGTAATATACTTTACTATTTATAATCCTTAGCACCTTTTCAAGTAAAATACAATCTCTTGTTTATAGTTGTATATATCTCCCAGATATAAGATTTTCCAAATCCTAGTGCTGCAATTTCTGAATCCAGTTGGAAGAAATATTTATACTTGACAATATGCACGGTGATCCTTCTTCTTAGTCTGTAGAAGAAAAGAGCAAAGAGAGGGGAGTTTTAGGCAAGGAAACAGAAATGAAGAGAAATGACTAATCATTGAAAATAACACGTTTTCCCCTAAATTAACATCTAGTAAATAAATTTCTGGTACTTCTTATAAAATGATTATATTCTACATGGCCTTACTTTTACATAATAATAAAATTTTGAAACAGATTTATTTGATCTGATTTCCTATGTTTGGGTCACAGTGGTCTTTTCTTTTTTCTTTTTACATTTTTTTTTGCTCTTTTTTACTGGTTATTTTATTTATTTACAATTCAAATGGTATTCTCCCTCCTAGTTTCCCCACAAGCCCCCTATCTCTTCCTCCTTCTATGAGGGTGATCCTCAACCCATCCACCCACACCTGCCTCAGTGACCTAGCATTCCCCTAATCTGGGTCATCAAGCCTCACATGAGAAAGGGGATCTCCTCCCAGTGATGCCAGATAAGGTCAACCTGTGCTACATATCCACCTGGAGCCATAGGTACCCCATGTGTACTCTTTGGATAGTGGTTTAATCCCTGGTAGTTTTGGGGGGTCTGGTTGGTTGATATTGTTGTTCTTCCTATGGGGTTGCAAACCGTTTTAGCTCCTACACTCCTTCCCCTAACTTCTCCATTGGGTTCTCCTCACTCGTTTGGCTGTGTACATCTGTATTGGTGCGGCTCTGACAGAGCCTCTCAGGGGACAGCTATAGTAATCATTTCTTGGAAAAAGCAATAATGTCTGGGTATGGTGTCAGCATATGGGTCCCTAGGTGTGGCAGTCTCTAAATAGCCTTTCCTTCAGTATTTGCTCTACTCTTTGTCTCTGCATTTCCTTTTGACAGGAGGAATTCTGGATTAATATTTTTGAGGTGAGTGGATGGCCACATTCTTCAACTGGGGGCTGTGTCTATCCACTGGATACTGTCTCTACAGGTTCTCGCTCCCCTTTGTTGGGCATTTTGGCTAATGTCCTCCCTGTTGGGTCTTGAGAACCACTTGGATCCCTAGCATCTGGGACTTTCTAGTGGCTACCCCAGTTTCCCTTCTCCACTGCAACACACCTACTTTTAAATTCCTGACCCTCTGCACTTTTCCCCCAACTCCTCCTATATCTGAACTGCCTCCACGTTTTTTTTTTTTTTTGCCCCCTTCTATCTCTCCCCAGATCCCTCTTTGACTCTACTTCTCAGAGATTAATCTCTTCCCACTACTGAGTAGGACTCTAGCATCCACACTTTGGTGTGATCTTCTTCTTGGGTTTCATACGGTCTGTATGTTGTATTGTGGATATTCTGAGCTTCTTTTTGGCTAATATCCACTTATCAGTGAGTACATACCATGTGTGTTCTTTTGTTAAATGGGTTGCCTCACTCAGGATGATATTTTCAAGTTCCATCCATTTGCCTGCAAATTTCATGAAATAATTGTTTTTAATAGTTGAGTAGCTGTATACTTCCATTGTGTTCCTCCATTGTGTAAATGTACCACATTTTCAGTATCCATTCCTCCGTTGAGGGACATCTGGATTTTTTCCAGTCTTTGACTATTATAAATAAGGCTTCAATGAACATAGTGGAACATGTGTCCTTTTTATATGTTATAGCAGCTTTTGGGTATACACCCAGGAGTGATATAGCTGGGTCCTCAGTACTCTATCCTATTTCCTGAGGAACTGCCAGACTGATTTCTAGAATGGTTGTACCAGCTTGCAGATCAAACCAGCAATCATAAATATAATCACGATTGGAAAATCGTGTTATCCCGACATGTCATACATGTATATAAAATACCTTGACCAAATTGATCCTAATTCCCTACTCTCTGATTCACATCACTACTAATTTTCTTCCCAAACTCTTAGGTCTCTCTCTTTCTTCTTTAAGACCACTGAGGTCCTTTAGTGCTACTCATTTATGCATGGGTATAGGAAAATCTGTTGAGACAAGGGGAGCCAATCAGGGACAAATCTCTGAAAATTTACTTTTACTTTGCAGCAGTATCAATTTCCAATAGTGTCTTCGTTAGGGGTGAGAATCAAGAACTCCTCTGCCATCTGTGCAGGGAATTTTTCTGGCTTCAGATTTTGTACATGCAGTCAAAGCCAGCTACTTAGTTCTTGTGTGATGGTTCTGTCATGACCAGCAAATACTCTGGTTCTTATGATCACTATAAAATACTCTAGAATTTTCTAAGTAAGTGGACAGCAACATTATACAGAGCTTGCACCTTCTATGAATGGTATATTACCTCCCAGTTCCCAGTAACAAGCACATTATTTCTAATGCACCAAGAGCTGGGTGTCCTTTTATGGAGCAGAACTAGTAACTGCAAGTACTGTTTGACATACTGTTAACAGCTGCCTATTTAAGACACATCTGTATCTCTCTGGCATATGGTCTAAAATGGCTTAACTTTAGAGACAAAATTAAAGTTTTCCTCCCAGAGGATGAGAATTAAATATACTACAATGTTTGTGTGTCTACTAATCAGAAAATTAGATACAATTATTAGTTTTTTACTCTAAAACCTTCATCAACATTTTTTTCCTAAAATATACTTTCATACTGTGGCTTTTATTCATTTCTGGAGAATGAAAATTATTATTCACTGTTGGTCTTTTTATTTTCCTCAAATCTTTGGGTTTTTTGTTCATTTTATTTTTAATTCTTCAAGAATTTCATATAATATATTTAGACTATATTCATGTCCATCCTTTATCTTCCCCCAAATTCCAGCCCCCAACCTCCACCACCCTCAAAGTCTTCCCGTTTCCCTGCCCACACAATTTTGTAGCATCTTTTATATTCTTTAATACATTGAGTTCAATTTGTTGTATTTATGTGATTTAGGGTTTCATATTTGTGTGCAGATACCATAAGTAAGGCAACACTTATTTAAAAAAAATTTGCATTAGACTGGTTTACACTTTCATAATTTAGTTATTATAATCATCATGCATAGAAACATGACGTTGTGCTAGTAGGTTTGGTGCTGGGGAGGAGTTCAGATGTCTACATCTTGAAGGCACCTAGAAAGTGCTTGTCTTCTTCACGCCGCTAGGAGCAAACTCTGATTCCACACTGTACTAAGATTGAGCATAGGAAACCTCAAAGTCCACCCCTACAGTGACACATTTTCTCCATCAAGGCCACACATCCTAATAGTATCACACCCTGTGGCCCAAGCATTCAAATAGATGAGTCTATGGTGGTCAAACCTATTTAAATCAACATACTAGTTATTCTTAGATATGTGGTTTCAATTTTAGAGTTTAAATTTCAATTCATCATAAGTACTGTGCTGTTTGGCTCAATTCAGATCTCTACTCAAGTGAAAGATGAGACACACTTTTACTTCATTCTGATAATATCAAGATTATCATTCATGATTCAGAGAAATGGCTTGGCAAGTAGATGCAATTGTTGCCAACCTGACATTATCCTCAGGATTCACATGGTAAAACTAGAAAACAGATCCCATAGTTTGGACTCTGACTTTCATACATGCATTGTAGCATGTTCCTGACAATATAGACAAAATAAATACAACAAATTATTTCAATAATTATAGGTCATAATAAATTTTAAATACTTGATGTTGTTCTTACATGATTACTGTACACTGGTCATAGATGGCAAATATTAATTTAAATTGAACATTCAATGACAAATATTGAATTTCATTCAATGTCCAACCTGCTATAAAAAAAGTCAAATCATTGTTCCTATAAGAATATTTTAATATTTGTATTGATTTAGTTAGCATGTAATAGGATGAGTTTCATTGCAATATTCTATACACATATATATCACTATATGTTGCTTATATTTCCCCTCACTTACCCCCTTTTGTTAATTCTCTCTATCAGCTAGTTAGTCACTTTTATCCCATGAAACAGTCCCCCTTCTGCTTTTTCCTCTCTCTCTTCCGCTCTCTCTCTCTCTCTCTCTCTCTCTCTCTCTCTCTCTCACACACACACACACACACACACATGCATGCACATGCACAAACACGAATGCAAATGTGAACTCAGCATATGAAATAAAAATATCATACTTGCCTTTCAATTTGCTTTTATGCAAGAAGCCAACACAGATTGAAGAAAAAAAATAATTGTCCATTGACTTGATAGGAAGTGGCACTAAGGAAATGAAACCAGTTTGTATGGGATGAGTCAATTTCAAGGAAACATTCTCTTTGATGCTCTTTCTCATCTGATGATCATGAAGGGTTTCCTATAGAGCCTTCATTAACTGAGGTAACTATTTTTCTAGACTGCCATGAACACTGTAATTCATTTTCATATTTCTTGCAGGAGAAGGCTAAGATACCACAATGGGTGGAAACAGTCAGAAAAGAAACCAGAAGGAAGGCTTAGGATATTTGATAAAGGAGAAAGGCATCTAAGGCTAAGGGATTCCTAGATCACGTCAACATCAGGCTCAACTACATTCTGCTGCTCATGCCATGATCCTTCCAGCTCAGTTCCCTTTTCTACACAGGAGAGATTGATTTATAAGAAATCAGGCCAGTTTCATTTAAAAACAGACACATCCACCTCATGAAGGCTAATTTGTAAATCCATATGGAATTGAAAGGCAGTTACCTACGTACTCATTACCCCCAATGTGCAATACAAGGTATTGTAGTTTAACGGTTTAAATTTGCTTTGCAGTCAAGTATGACTTTGAACTTCCAGGGTTTATTGCATTTTAGCAAACACTGTACCAATTGAGCTACATCTCCTACCCAATTCAGAATATTTTATGACCATATAAGAGTACATTTATGAAAGACCTATGTGAATATTTAAAGAGTTTCATGGGTTTTGACCTAGAGTTCTGGGGTTTAGCAGTTTATCTTTGTATTGTACTCCATAAGGATCTTCAGAGGAATGAAGTGAATAAGGTGTTTATCTGTCTCTGGTGAAGTGCACAAGCAAGTCAACTCTGAAAGGCAGCAGAACCCATGGTATGAACTCCAATCCTACTCTTAGATTAAAGACAGAAGAAGAAGTCCTCGGCATACTGATGGTAATATGGAGCAAAAAACCATTGATTCCACTCAGTCTTAGTTCATCCTCAGGCCTTCAATTGGTAGAACGAGGAGCACCTATACCCACTCACACTAACAGAGGGATTCTGCTTTATAAGCTCCACTAGTCTAAGTAGTAACCACATAGACACATAACATAGATACACTCCAATTAATTTTTAACCAGATCAAATACTCAGGAACCAAAGGACCCAGTCAGACTGAATCATATAATTGAGTCAAGATCCTGTCCTCTTGCTATCATTGATTAATTTCATTATAATCCTATCTACTTCTACAAGGAAATGATTAAATGTTCATTTCAGTGCCCATGGAATATGAAATGTTTCACCACAAGCCCTCAGAGAACCAACAAGCCAGACAAATTTAAGGTACACAGTGTCATACTTTTTGCAACTAAGCACTCTTTCTCAGTCTTGCACAACCCAAGATACCTTGGTTTGTGCTCACAAGTTTTCCTGTGTCTGCATCGGACACACTGAGGTTTCATAACTCACATAACTCCTGTATCTGTGATAAAAGGTACCCTGTAGTAAAACCTAAAATAAAAAGGTTGTTTGTTTAGTCAACTTTACATAATAAATGATTTGTAAATTATTGACCTAGAATGTGTATAGAGATGCTATCCAGTCTCCTTCATCATCAAAGGATTGAGCTGCCTACTGTTGCCATTTGTGTTCACCAGCCCAGCCAGGGGTATAAAAAATATGCCCTAGCATTCATAACAGCATTTACTGTCATTAAAATCATAATCACAGTCAAAACAGAATGTGAACATCCTAGTACCCTTTCTTCCTCCCTTCCTTCCTGCCTTCCCTCCATTTATCCCCCATCTCCCAATCTCTCCCTCCTCCCTCGGTCCCTCTCTCCCTCTCTCTTTCTTCTTTCCTTCCTTTGTTCCTTTCTTCCTTTCGTTTTTCTTCTTTCTTTCTTTCTTTCTTTCTTTCTTTCTTTCTTTCTTTCTTTCTTTTCTTCTTTATTTATGTGTTTATTTTTATTTCCTTCCTTCTTTCTTTCCTTCCTTCATTTCTCTACATAGCCCTGCCTGTTCCAGAACTCACTATGTAGACTAAGCTGGCCTCTTACTCACAGAGATCTATCCACCTCCCAATTGCTTGAATGATGAGATGTCTATATATCCTGATGCTTTAATTTTCTCAAAAGTTACTAATACTTGACTTGGAGCTGACCTTGTTATAAACTTTGAACTTTTATACTGTGGTGGTTTGAATGTCCTTCATAGTTTTCAAGATAATTATTACTAAAAAGAAAATAAGTTTCTCCTATTTTTTTAAGGCAAATGGGATTCCTGCTTCAGTAGTTCTGAGGAGTATTTCCAGTTTTGTTCATTTGTTTGTTTTCATTGTTGTTTATTGTTCTGAGACTGAAACCTAGGGCTCTGAACTTAGAAAACTAGTGTTTTACCATGGAGGAAATTTCCAATGTTCAGAATATCCCTACCCTTAATAGAACTTGGCATGATTCCAGAAGAAAACATGGTGATGTCTTTTTTGGAGTGGTTTATCCAGTTAATTTTTCAGGCAACTTGTTGTTCCTTAATTTGCTTTAGAAAGAGAAGTACTTTTCTACATCTGAGAGGTAGGAAGCTAATCTTAGCTCCAGATTTTTGAAGACAAACAGAAATCCATAGAACAAATGAGACAAACAAAATTTTGGGAATATTGAAATATCTCAGAAAATAGTAGCAATGTCATTTTACTATTTTTCAAATTGAGTTAGATATGTCTCTCAGGATGTGTATTGTATTCAGAATAAACTTTGATAGGAGGAAATCTGAAAACTCTTTGAATGAGGGTTATAAGCATATTGCTGCTCAAGCAACTCAGAAAAGAAACGCTGATGTCAAAGTGCCCTGCTCCAGACTCCCATCAAAGAGGTGTGTTGATCAGGAATAAATACGCTAGTTTGATGTGCTATTCCTGGAACTAAATGCTGTGTCGGGTAGGGTCCTGTTCTCCATCAGAGATAATTAATATTTATAAGTCACATTGAAGTTGAGGAGCTCGACATAAATTCTAATAATTTTTATAATGTTGGTATTTCCCAGAAGTAGGTTGATTTTTTGCAGTGGTGATTTGGATGCACAAGCATTAGTGTCTGAGGCCAGGGGACTATGCCTGAAAGAAAACAGTAATTGGGAGTTTTGAAAGGTAATAATTTGGATAAACTGAAATTTGAGATGAATTCTTAATAGCCTGCACAGACTAAGTAATTTTAATTCAAACCTGAAGTGATCTCTGTGTATTTATGATTGGGTTTTCAGCGCATAAAGTAAATGTCACAGCAACAAATTTTTCTCCTTAAATGATTGGTGTATATGCTCATATCAAGTTTCAAGTATTCTCAAGCTTTTTCAGATAGTTACAATAATTACATTAGGCAACTTTTATTACCTTAAGTGCAGTAGTTATAAGATCTACCATAGCAAATTTTAGGCATTTAATTTGCGTCTGTTTGTTGATAGGAAAGCGTAATTGAATACCAGCCTTCTCCATCAGATCATTTTCATATTTGTCTAACAGTAAGAGTTGGCATCTAAATTATCATGCTATTTATATTCGAAAACTCTAGTAGCTATTTGCAAATTCTAAACTCTTTAGCAAGTGGAGACTTAGAGGTTCTGAAGAGAGACTCTCAAATGCAAGAATATGTCTCAACTTATTTCAGACCAGATTTGGAATTAATGTGTCCAATCAGGCAATAACAAAATAAGTCTAAACTATCTTGAAAACACATATAACATTCTACAAATAGAAGGAAAATGAATACTAATGTGATAGCTGAGAATAACAGCTAGAATATTACATTTGTCTGTCTGCATTTAATTACGTCCTTCATTAGAAATTGCCATGCTTTTTATTATAACATGCTATATTATGCCATATTTTGTTACATAAAAGGACATTATATTATAATATTTCTCTTCCCCCCCAGTCTTACTGTACAAGAGTACTGGAGGAGATGCATAGACTGACTTATATATACTGAATAGCCCAAGTTGAACTAGAACTTATGATCAGCATCCTAAGTGCTAATATAACAAGTCTGACTTACCATGCCTCCAAAATATTGTCATTGTTTTTAAACTTTCTAAATTCAAATGAATTTGAAGAATGATGTTTTTATTTGAAACTAATATGAATGGAAATTTTTTCATATTATTTTGTAACACATAATCAGGCTGAATATGTATTTTTTGAAAGAAGACTATCATAATTGTATAATCAAGTTGTGAAGCAACAGGTGTGAGATGAAATTGTATGGATCATTCCAGAATCTAAAATATAACTACCTGTCCTGCAGCCAAGTTAACTAAAGACAATGTGCTTAATTCTACATGAAAATAAAATGTTAGAAATTTGTCATACTTAGGGATTATGCCAAGCAACCAATCTCTCCTCCTTTAATAAGATTGTTTTATGTAATAGAAAGCTCTTACTTCCTGTATTTATGTGCAACTTTCTGTGTCACAGTACAAGTGTCAGTCAGCTTCATTTCCAGTAATTGACAGCACATAATTAAGTTTCTGAAAATTTTGATTAATAAAAAAAATTTGTCCTTGAACTTTACAAAAATTGCATATTTTCAGACCAAGACAAAGGTCAGTCCTGAGCAATTGTGATGCCAGTGCTGTCAATTTATTTGAAGGGTGGGAAAATTGCCGGCATTTACTTGTCATACTTTAGGTGGATCTACTATTTCTTGGGTTATTATGGGCTGCCTTTCTTCCTGGCACTCATTTAATAACATTTTTTTAAAAATTATTTATTTAGTCTATGTATATCAGTACATGTAGCTGTCTTCAGACATACCAGAAGAGGGCATGGAATCCCATTAGAGATGGGTTTGAACCACGATGTACTTGCTGGGAATTGAACTCAAGACCTTTTGAAGAACAGCCATTGTTCTTAACTGCTGAGCCATCTCTCTAGACCTAACTTAATAACTTAATGAGTGCTATTCCCTCAGAGATAAAGTCTCTTTCCTGTCTTCATTCTTACCTTCCAGCTTGTATGTTCTCTTTTAGTGTGAACTTTGTCATTTGTTAAACAATGTCTAGTGTACAACATGATGCTGTGGCCTAAATGTTATGGGCTTATAAATCAAAACTGTATTACTTTAGCATGACTTTTAGTTTCTCTCAACTTCACTCATTTTCTTCACATATAAAATGAGAATAGTTCAGCTCCTAAATACAGGCAATGAAAGGCTGCTCAAAGGAATGTGCAAAATACATTCTGAAAAGAGTTAGCATTGCAAAGCATTAAAAATTAAAGGAGGCAGTGATTGGTTCACAGTCCCTTTGTGTCTAATTTTTGATAAAATGCAGCATTGACTCTCAAATGAGACTGTGAAAATAGCTTTTTTATGAAGTCATGTTAATTATTCCAGTCCCTAATGTTGTTGCATGTTGTTGGTTGTTGATCGTTTAATAATAGTATCATTGTTTTTCACTCTGTATTGCTTGCTATCTGTTTCCATAAACACTCCATTCGACTTCTCATGAACTGTGACTATTTAATATAAGAAAATGAAACACTTATGTAAAACGTGAATATAAAGCTATAATTATGAGAAATCTATTCTTTAAAATCTATCTTTTGCTCACATTTGGGTCGAAAACATCAGGACTTTTCATGAAATAGATACATATTTATAACTCACCAAGTTATTAAACATTGCTTTGTTGTTGTCATTGTACATATTGTACTATTTCAAAAATAGATGATAGATAGACAGACGCATAGATAGAAATATATAGATAGAAGATAGAAGATAGGATAGATAGATAGATAGATAGATAGATAGATAGATAGATGATAGATGGATTCATAGATAGATGATAGATAGACAGACAGACAGATGAAAATGCAACTAAGCAGAGGAGACATATGCTATTAAACACAGGAGCAGAAAACCAATCAATCAGCTTTCTCCTCCTTTACAAAGTATCACAACCTATGATAAACATATTTCTTCACGAGAAATAAAAAAGGGTATTACAATAAAGAACAAGACATGATTCCTTTGTTGGATAAATAGAAGTTTCTTGCTGGGGAAATTAATTTTTCATGGAATTAAAAAGAAGAAAAGGAATTGGGCTTATACAAATTGAAAGACTGGTTAGTGACACTCAAGAGATCATTGTGGGAAAAAAGGGGAAAGTCTGTAAAAGTCTTTGGTAGCTGACGGATACAAAGAAACAGTGTTTCATATATACGTATAAATTTACTGTAGGCAGCTGTTACAACACACATAATATCTGAGCAGGCTCAATCACACAAAATTTTACCATGGAGATGGGATACAGACACAGAATCCCATCTTTACCTAAGTGGCCACTAGCAGTTGAAAGATGCTAGTCAAAGAATCCCCAGTTTTGTTAAAGTGTGCAGTTCTTTGTGGTTGATCACAAGGCTGTAGAAGCAGCCCTAAATATACTTGATGGATTTTAAAAGAAAAAAGAGAATATAGGTAAGTGTATAGGGAAAGTGGGATTTGGGACAGGGTGTAAATATGATCAAAACATATTATACAAATTTCTCAAAGATCTAATAAGAATTAGAAATAAAAATATAATGAGTATTCCAGAGAGGGATGAGTCCTGTAAATTTCTAGACTACTTACTGTTGTGTTTTAAATAACATGAAAAGACTGTATGTGAAGAGTTAGCCAGAGAAGACAGGAGCGTGATTTCAGAGGTAACAGCAAGTGCTGGACTTTGCAGGTCCTGAATGAAATATGGATTTGTACTTTAAATGTTGTATTTTAAGAAGCCAGCCTGTCTTCTGTGGTAAATAGGCTGTCAGAAATAGGAATAGAAAAGATTCTAGACATTTTCTTTGACATAAATGATGGCTAGATGTGGCTGACAGCAAGGATTGGTGCTGAGAAAATAGTCAAGTATTGCTGATTGTTAGAGTATCCAAACAGAAAAATATGACTGGTGGGTCTTGTAAGAAAACATTTTTTCATCATATGGATAATACTAGGTAAGACGATTCCAAAGAGAAGATGGTACTCAAATCTTTCTTGTACATCATGGTAAGTCTGAGACAGCAATGAAAGTTGTGTTAAAATGTTGAAGGTTCAGTAAGACTGAAATTACAGTGACGGTGACCTCAGACCTTTTACTAATGGGAACAGTAGAGTCTTGACCCCAGAAGGAATGCTACGAAGACCTACATCACTCTGTGCACCTCAAATGTGTTTTCTGCATTGCATACTATTTTTTTATAGAAACTCAAAACTATCTAATATCACAGTTGCATAAGTAGGTGTTTTTATTGTATCATAATAAATTTTCTCTCAAAATACTGCTCAAATTCCATTCATGAAACAAGTTGAAATTACCATGCTGACTTTACCAAACTTAAAAACACTTTTCATCTTCTTACCTATGAGATGCTTACAAGGCACGTACTAGAGTAGAATCAGTGGAACATTCTTCAGAAATATAAAAGAAGAAAATTGTGTCCGTTGTGACACCATGGAAAAACCTGGAGAACACTGTGATTGTGATGATTTTATAACAGTGGGTAGATATCTGTATTTAACAAGTACAGGGGAGAGGGAGGAGCTATGGGATGTGGAACAGTCAGAGGGTAGACCAGGAAGGGGATGAAGTTTGGACTGTAAAAAAATGATTAAAGAATAATTGAATAAATAAAAAAACAAGTATTGTGATGATTAGTGGGGATCAGACTTGAAGAGACATTGATTAAAGGATCTAAAATTTGTTTCATGGGAGAAAAATGTTCAGAAAATCTATGCATACATGAGAACACAGGGTAATAAAATATTAAATTATTGAAAAGTACTAAGAAAATAGTTATAATATCATCACCAAACAACTGTATATTGTAATGCACATCTCAGTCAGTGTATTTTGCATATATATTCATATTGTAAAAGAGTGAGAAAACTTTATTTGAAATATAAGAACTAAAGGAAAAACAGAATCAGAACCTAATGTTTTGTTTTATATTGATCAAATGAGAATAGATATTAATAGTCTAGAATAGCAAAAGTGTTTAATTTTTTAAATTTAATTTTTAAATTTTGAATTGTTTTAATGTGTATTTGTGTATGTACACATGGGTGAATGCATGTGCATGGCACAGTTTACATGGTCGCTCAGAAGATAACTTTAAGGAGTTAGCTCTCTCCTTTCACCATGGATTCCATATATCAACCCTGAGCCATTGAGATTATACCAAAACTTTCTTAAGCCTCAGAACCATCTCATCAGACTGAACTAGATTTAACTTTATTCCAAAATGAAAAGTAAGAATTTATTCCTTTTTATTTTTACTTCATTCTCTATCTCTGATTACTCGGCTGAGTTTTTGCTGGCATTTTTACTTTGCTTCATTAGACTTCTGTTGTTGTATCACATTCCTTGGGGACAGATGTACCTCCTTTGGATGCTAGGAAGTGGCTTCTACAAGTCTTCTGGGCCAGCAGCTACCCCTCCCTCCATACCTATGTCCCCTTCATAGAAAGATACAGCTCTCTCAATACATTGCGCTCCCTGCAACATGTTTATCATGGCCTCTCATACCTTGTTTTTCAACTATAATTTTTTTTTGCTTCCATCTTATGCTGATAATCGGGGATTATATATTCTTCAGTTGTGACTAACAGACTGCAAACATAGTATGTTTTGAGGTATACACAAGAAAAGTAAGAAGATGGACAGATAACGATAAAGGTTACTGTTTTGCATGTTTGAGTACATTTTGTATGACACACTTTCTTAGTTGAAAAGTAAATGTTAAAGTAAGAAAAGATAAATAAGAATATTATCAACAAGACTTTTTATTAGTTTACTTGGACCAGGCTGATTGGAAAAAACATGATTTATAACTTCATATGAACCAGTTTTGTTGATCCATATTTAAGATGCTTTGTTGGCTCGTGTGTTAAAGACTGGATCTAATGATGGTGATGTTGAGAGGTGATGGAACCTACAAGGAGTAAAGTCTACTAAAAAGAACTTGGGACACTGAGAGTGTACCTTGAAGCAGACATCACTACTCTGGCGCTTTCCACTCGGCCTTCCTAGAGGTCATGATCTGAGCAGTTTCTGGCCACATTACTCAAGGTTTTAGTGGTCAACAGAGCAATTGACAGAAGACTGAAAGATTTGAAATGGTGAGCCAAAATAAATTTTCCTCCCTTAAATTAATTATCTTCTGTATTTGTCACTGTATCAGGAACTGACTAAGATACTCATGCCACTCCTGTTGTTTTAATTCTCACCATACATTTAGTTCATTTTAAAAATTGTTCTGTAGCCATGTTGTTGAAAAGAGTCACAAAACTGTAAACTTCTATTTTTCCTTTGTGCAAAGTATATCAGATATTTCCTCATGTTTTTCTGTGCTCCCAAACATGAATTCTGGCAGTATGACTTAAATAATAAGAAAATGATTAGGATAATACAATACTATTTAGATAATGGGATATATTAGGAAAATACACAGTAGACATAACAATGGTCTTTCAACAAAATCCAGTCACTAGTACCTAGGACTTCTGAAAAAGTTGCTTTACATGGTCAATGGAATTTAGAAGATTTGATTAAGTATTCTTCTATGGAGAGTACCTTAGATTATTAAGATGCCCTACCATCTAGTATCCATAACAATGGATAAAATGTTAGATCCAGACTCACACTGAAGTGATGAAAGAAAGATTAGGTGGACCATTGTTGTCTTTAAAGATAGGGTAAAGTCTTACAACCTATGGTGTGTGTATAGGCTCCAACAGTTATAGAAGTAAACAAAACCATACCTATGAATGTTTCCAAAAGACACACAACCTTCCCCAAACCTTGATTTCAACTCAGTGAGATCAATGTTGTACTGTTGTTGATTGTAAGACAAAGCAGTAGAAGGGAACAAATAGACTGAATTCAAGAAACTTGCTGAGTTCACACTGTGAATGTTTAGGCACACAGAAATCGCAGGCAGTTTGTGAAGAAAACATTTTACCTAAATTTTCAGTGTAAAAACAAAGCCTGTGAGTATGTGTGTCTGAGTGTGTGTGTGTGAGTGTGAGTAAGTATGTGTGTATGTGTGTGTAAGCATGTGTGTCAGTGTGTGTAAGCATGTGTGTGTGAATGTGTGCATATGAATGTATGTGTGTGAGTGTGTGAGTACATGTACACCATGGGTGTGCTTGGTGTCTATGGAGGCCAGAAGAGCGTACCAGATCCCCTTGAGCCAGAGTTTTGGATGATTGTGAACCACCATGTAAGTGTTGAAAATTGAACCTGAGTCCTTGAACTTTGCTCCTCTGTAAGAACAAGAAGTATTTCTAAGTGGCTGAGCCATCTCTTCAGACCCTCAATGGACTATTAAGTGATGCGTACTTAGCCTGCTTCTCCAGATGCGAAAAATGTACTGAATAGAGTAACATTTAAAAGAAATTACAGTTCTAGCTTCCAGCAGTCATCCACAGGTGGTCAGTTGATTGGGGTTTATGGATTTCTTTCCTCTGTGTGCATATATATCCATTTTCCCTTAAAAGACTGTGAGTATTTGTAACTATAATCATTAAATATAATTGTAGTTAAATTCTTTCTGGCTTAGGCATAGAAAAGGTTAAAATCCAAAACGAGTGAAAGCATGTGAAATGATAAGCATGTAGTTAGCAAGGCGAAAGATCTGAGAAGATGCTCAGCAGAAACAAAGCAATGACAGTGAGCTTGAGCAACAACTGAGGAGCTGGGTTCTCCTGAAAGGGAAACTTTGATGGTGTTTGAAGGAAATATTTAAAATGGCTGAAAATGTCCCTAACAATTAGCAAACACCTATATCTTTAAAGGAAACAGATCTGTTTGTGTGTCTGTCATTTTACCAGATGACAATATTGAACAACAACAAAAAAAACCATATTTCTTTATGAATCTCTTTGGGAAAATCACAAGTGTCAATCTCTTTAGGCTGATGAGGAGACTCAAGGAAGCCATGCAGGTTGCTCACTTCTGAAAGGATAGGTGATGAAGCAATATTATGTCTCTTTCCCTCTCTGTTGGACATTTTGATTGATCCTGGAGAGACATGTATCTCCAAACAGTCTACTTTCAAGTGATATGCACCAAACATACCATTCTGTTACTTTTAAAAAAATGAATTAACCTTAAGTGGTTTAGTTATATTTATTCAGCATAATATTTTGGAGATCTTTCCTTACTGTAAATGCATTATGAATCTTTGAAGAACAGGATATATACTTTATGAATCACTCCTCATTTTTATTTGTCAGTCTTTTTCCTCCTACAGATTTTCATGCAAATAATTAAGTTAGCCAAACTCAAATATGCACATTTAAAGTAAAATTCTGAAATCAAGTTTTAGGGTCGATAAATATCTAACTCTATGAGCAGTTCTTTTTATGTTCATTTTAGAGCAAATATTAAATATCTATGGAATTAGCTCTATCTCTATAGCCCCTGCTACAGAGATTAGGGAGCAAATGTATACATGCAATATGCAAATGTATAACATGTAGTTATAAAGCCTCCTAAAGTATGAGCTAATTATTTGTTTTGTTGCTTTCTACGACATGCCGTTTGTCCCAGTGTATAAAAAAATATAGGTAATGTGATCTACAAATCTTGGCATTTCAAAGTAAAAATAAAAACCAAACAAAATACCCAACACAGTATTACACCCAGAAACCACAAGACCAGAGGCTACAACTCTAATCACAACTCAGGTATTTCTGTGAGAAAATAACTGAACTCAAAGTGCATGCCTTGCCTATAGAGAGCAAGAAAATGTGGTGCATAGGAGATGTGGTCACTCAAGCCTCTTGATTTTGATTCACTACAATGGACTGGCACAAAATTTTTGTATAGATACCTGTTCAGAAACTTCAACAACTTATTGAGTAGTCCTTTACCCCTCTGGAACTCAGTATCAGAAATGGAGAAGAAAAAAAGAGTATTATAATATGCAAATGGGAAGTATATATTAATGAAGTTTATTTATTAGAAAATTCCTGAAAGTGCTTTCTGAGGAATAGCAAGTGAAGACTCTTTCCAAAAGATGTCTTCCATGGCCAGTTTTATTTAGTTTTCAATGTCTCTTCTGCTAGAGTTTCTGTGAAATACTTTCATTAATCTAAAGACTCGTAGAAATTCTGCGATCAATAAATCAAGTATCTTGGTCTAATCTAATATATACAGAGTTATTTGATCACATTAAGCATCTGGAATGAATTTGTAGTAATTTTACTATGCAATAACTCACAAAACTCAGGGAAGATTCAATAAGGAAAACTCAGTAAGACTAGATTCCAACTTCAGTGTTTGAATTCCCATGAGAGGTGTTAAGGTGCCTTTGCAGTGAGACTGTAAAAACATTTTTTTAATAGCCTGACCACTGCTTACAAAATCTGTTGCCAGGAGAACAACTTGATTCATTAGTTCCGGGTGCCAAGAGTGCATGCTGAATAGCCTACAGGGAAGGCTTGCTTCTTGGAGACAAAGCATACAAAGAAGTGTCTCCTCTGTGACAACAGCCTAACCACATTTTTCACAGCTGTAGTATCTGTCTTGTCTCTGTGCATTTTCTTTATGTGAAGGATGGTGAGATAAGACATTTCTGGTAAATGAGACACCTGTGACATTTTGAAAAAATGTGATTATATAAAGATATGTTTACCAGCTCCTGTCACCATTAGAGGGAGAGCATCAACTTTCTTTGCTAAAGGATCTATGCCCAGGAAGTGAGCAGCACAGAAAACCTAAGCTTTTCTAAAGCCTTGAAAAGAACCCAATGGGCTTCTCAGTAACTGCCTATGCCTGGAAAGTGCAAAAGAGAAAAGAAACAATTAACTAGAAAATTAAGTCCCAACCAAGTCACAAGTGTTGATTTTAGCAAAAGCAATATACATTGTTTTCTTTTTTTCTAGTAGCTGTTGACACATGACTTCCTAACTGATTCCTAGCCATGCATCATCCTTTACTGGGCTAATGTAGATATGCATATACACTGTACATGTAACCTCACTCACTTCTTATAATAATCCAAAAATAAAGGCAGATCCAATATTAAAAATCAAAAAACAAACAAAAAAATACCAAAATAAAAACCCTCAAAGCCAAATCTGAAATAGTAGAAATATTTCACAAATCATCACTCTGCCGAAAGCTGACAAGCCAAGTATCTAAGTCTAGCATACCCAAGTATAAAATATCCCCTGTAAACACCATAATGGTCAGACTCCCTTTCTATGCTGAGTTTCTCCACTTATTCTTCCAAGTCTATTCAACTTTCTTAGCTTCTCCATCTGTCATATAAGAATTATGGGTAAGATATGCTAATTAATTCTTTTTTCTTCTGACTTCCAATTCTATGGGGTTATTAGTGTTCAGTGGCCTGTAATTAGGAGAGTAAGAGGTGGTTGGAAGACATCCCTTTGTCTGGCACCCACAACATTGCATTTTAGGACACAGCTAATTTGGTAATTCTCTCATTGTTCTTAACCCCTTCTTATCTGCTTTGGGACAAGGCTTGTGTGGTAGATTGCTCGAATAGATGTTTGTAATTTTTCCTCCCTTCTTGTATGCATTTCCTTATGTAATGTGCCATGTATAATTTCCTATGCAGAGGCAGAATATTTTCTCATTTTTAGTATTGGCTAGATTTAACTCTTTCATCATCAAACAGAATGAGCTATATGTATGTGGTTTATTAGTAGTAGTAGTAGTATTCATCATTTCAAATGATATTCCCCTTCCCAGTTACCCCTCCACAAGCTCTCCATCCCATCCCCCCTTTGTTGTATGAGGGTGCTCCTCCACCCACTTACCCATTCCTGCCTCACCACTCTAGCATCCCCCTACATTGGAACATCAAGACTCCATAGGATCGAAAGACTCTCCTCCCTTTGATGTCTAATAAATCCTCAGCTACATATGTTCCTGGAGCCATGGATCCCTCCATATATATACTCTGGTTTGTGGTTTAGCCCCTGGGAACTCTGGGTGGTCAGATTAGTTGGTATTGTTCTTCCTATGGGTTTGCAATCCTTTTCAGCTCTTTCAGTCCTTCCCCTAGCTTTTCCATTGGGGTCCCTGGGTTCAGTCCAATAGTTGTCTGTAAGTATAAGCATCTGTATTGGTCAGGTGCTGACAGAAATTCTCAGTGAACTGCTATACCAGGCTCCTGTCAGCAAGCGCTAGCAATAGTGTAAGACATTGGTGTCTGCAGATGAGGTGGATTTCTAGGTGGGCAATCTCTGAATGGCCTTTCCTTCAGTCTCTCTTC
Organism: Mastomys natalensis; assembly: GCA_021653895.1. Lineage (NCBI taxonomy): Eukaryota > Metazoa > Chordata > Mammalia > Rodentia > Muridae > Mastomys > Mastomys natalensis. The sequence continues at coordinate 465,740 of JAJTUV010000924.1, read as the reverse complement.
CAGTTTTTGTCCCTGTCATTCCTTTAGACCGGAACATTTCTGGGTTAAAAATTTTGAGAGGGGTGGGTGGCCCCATCCCCTTACTTGAGTTGGTTTTTACAGGTTCTATCTCTCCTTTGTTGGGTATTTTGGGTAAAATCATCCTGGTTGTGTCCTGGGAGCCTCTTCCTTTCCTGGTTTCTGGGACTTTCTATTGGCTACCCCCAGTTCCTCATCTACCACTGCTCCATGTTTCTACTCAATTTTCTGATCCTCTGAATTTCTCTCCTATCACATATACCTGGTCCTGCCCCTCCCCCTTTTCCCTTCCCTTCATTCTTCCTACCAAGTCCCTCCTTCACTCTACATCATGTGATTTTTTTTTTTTTTTTTTTGCTTGTTGTTCCAACTTCTATGTAAGATAGAAGCATCCATACTTTGGTCTTTCTTCTTCTTAAGCTCCATATGATTTGTGGGTGGTATTGTGAGTATTCTGAGCTTTTGGGCTAATATCCACTTATCAATGAGTACATACCATGTGTGGTTTTTTGTGTCTGGGTTACTCATGATGTTATTTTCTAGTTCCATCAGTTTTGTGCATAACTTCTACTTTGGTGTATGGCATCCCAGTCCTTTTTGAAGCCTTTATCATTATTACCTAATAAGTAGTCAAACAGTTCTTTGGAAGAGGAATAATTATGCTCCCCATTTATGTACTACCAAATCAATAGAAGTATTCCTTTAGGAATCCTAATTATAATAATTATACATAATAATTACTTGGCCAAGTAACAGCTTGCATTATTGCTAATATCCATCAGTGCAAACCTGAAATTAGGTATGATTAGCCCCTTTCACCCATATAAAAAGAAGTTTAGGAAGTTTAAACATAAGCCATCAGGTGTATTTCTTATAAACAGAAGAGTCATGGTAAAAAAAGGATTCAAACCTACATCTTCAGTTCCCTCAAACACCCAAGCTCATTCTTTGCCATAAATCTCTCTTAGAAATTGAAAGTTTAGTTGCAAAACTGAACAACAGTGTTCCTGAGCCGCTCTATCAACTCAGAAATTCCTAGATTTTTTTTTACTCCATAAAAGGTTTTCAAAAGCTGCAATTGCTTTTCTTGGAGAATAAAGGATCAAGTTCACAACACTAACAGCACATTTCGACAGCATCAACTGGATATAACTTATTCAGCTTTCAGTCATAGAGAATTTAAATGACTTGTGGAGCTTGATAATGGGCCACTGCCCAACTTTCCTGCAATTTCCAAATAAATCTGCTTTGGAAATGCATCTTGCTGAGCCCAGTAGTAAAAATGGATGTGCTAAGCAAGTGGAGCAAGTAGCCTGTGGCCCTCACTTGCTTTACTTTATTCAGTTAACACCAAGCTTCCTTGAAAGAGTTGCTATAGATAGAGAATTTATGTAAACATTGGGTCCTAAAGGATCACACCACCCGAAGTGACTCTCACAGACTTCTGAAGTATGTCAGGAACAGACGACACTAAATGATTTGTACCTAGAAACAAGCAATAAAGAGATGAAAGTATATTTTGGTGTCAAAACATATAACACACTGTAATTGGCTCACAAACATAGGCTATAATGATACTGACAGCTTTTGTTTTAAGGAAAGACAACATATATATATATATATATATATATATACCACACACACACACACACACACACACACACACACACACATCTGTCCTAGGGTTCCTATTGCTGTGAAAGGACAACAGGATTGTGGCAACTCCTATGAAGGAGAGTGTTTAATTGGAGTGTTTAATTGGGGCATTTAATGAGAGCAGGTACAGGTTCAGAGGTTTAATCCATTATCACCATGGTAAGAAGCATTGCACTGCACAGGCAGACATGGTCCTGTCAAAGGAGTAGAGAATTCTCTATCTGAATCAGCAGGCAGCAGGAAGACAACCCTAGGCCTGGATTGAGCTTCTGAAACCTCGTAGCCTGCCCCATTTGAGAAACTTCTTTCAACAATACCACATGTATTCCAAGAAGGCCATACCTTCTAATAGTGTTACTGTTTGAGACAATGAGAGATTTTTTTTGGATGTTTTCTTTATTTACATTTCAAATGTTATCCCTTTTCCCAGTCTCCCCAAAACCCCCTATACTATCCTCCTCCCCTGCTTCTATGAGGGTGCTCCCTCACCCACTAGTCATTCCTGCCTCTCCACCCTGACATTCCTCTACACTGGGGCATCAAGCCTGCACAAGACCAAGGGCCTCTCCTCCCATTGATGCCTGACAAGGCCATACTCTGCTACATATGCTGCTGGAGCCATGGATCCCTCCATGTGTACTCTTTGGTTGGTGGTTTAGTCCCTGGGAGCTCTGGGAGGTCTGGTTGGTTGATTGTTGTTCTTCCTATTAGGTTGCAAACCCCTTCAGGTCCTTCAGCCCTTTTTCTAACCCCTCCATTGGGGACCGCATGCGATTTTAAAATTTAAACTTCTACAAATACACATATACATAAATAGATCTCTCTCAGACACCCACACCCACATATATATGTGTATGTGTTTGTGTATATGAGCAATATACACAGTGAATAAGCATGTATGTATGAAAGGAGATGACCCTGATCCTCGATGCTAGTTAAGATGTCTTGTCATTGTTGTCATAGAAAAATTTACTTCAGTTCTTCCCACATTGCTTCCCTTCACTAGAAATAAGTAACAGGAAACTCTACCTACCTATGTGTTACAAGAACTAAATTAGATAACACAAGTGGTGCAGTATATTTAATCACATCATATAACCCCAAGATATTAACCTGGGTTAACCTGTTTCTTGTTGTCCTTAGGCTCAGTCCTAGCACACTCCTTTAACCAAGAGCTTTCTGTTTACTGTAAACAAGTACTTGGGGTATGACTCAGCCCTCACATACTCCTTTAAACCAAGAGCTAAATTAAGTCAACCGTAGGTAAAGAGGCAGAGCAAGCAACCAGTGGACAGGAAATTAACATAAGTAAACTGAAAGCTAAGACTTTGAGTAGAAAGGTATTCAAGATGGTGTGGAGGAGGAGAAGCTTTTTCTTCATGGGTCATTGGCTGAGTAGGAAGGTAAAGTTGGTGTTTTCTCTGCCTCTCTTAGCTAGCAAGCTTTCACCCAGCATCTGGCTCCTGAGTCTTCATTGGTAAAATCACACATTTGGGATTTTCTTGTTTAAAAATAGCATATAATAGAGAGGTTATTAGGATTAGGATACATGGTGGACACTAACTGTAAAATAAGTCCTCCCTCCCCACCCCCAACCCTAGTACTATTGTGCCTTCACAGATACTTCCTCACAAAGCAAATTTCCATTCTCAACAAAAATACATCTTTAAAATTTTGCAATTTTAGAAATTTAAGTTAATTAGCTACTTGAAGCTTTACTATAATTCTGTGTCAAGTTCAGGGCTTTAACACTACTCCCACTGATTGCTTAACGTATGTTTACCCTGAATTAACTTACTTTCTCCAGGAATGTGTGTATGTCTGATTATGCTTAATTTTAAAGTGTGTGTGTGTGTGTGTGTGTGTGTGTGTGTGTGTGTGTGTATACATTCTATTCCATAGGAGAAACGTAACCATTGTAGCATTACATAGATGAGCTTGTTCCCCTGTTAAAATGCATGAGAAACAAATAATCTTCCCTTACCTCCAATGACTGCTGTACTGCTATAGGAATCTGTCTCTATTCATCCCTTGAAACAGAGATATAACTGAGATACATAAGAAATGAGCTTTGAATAGATTCACAAAATGTTTTAGTTATTAGAACCAAGCAACCACTGGTAGCCATGTCTGCAAAGTTTCTGTACCTTTATTTCCTGAAAATGTCAATGTTTGAAAGTATAAATATTACTTATAATCCTAAGGTGATTGTACAGGTACTAGTAAAATGGTTTTATAATATTTCTTTCCAATAGCTCATTTGCCATAATCAGCTTAACTTCATCTTCTAGGATGCAAATTACTAATTCCAGTCTGAATCATAATATAAAAGAATGATTTTAGCCGCATCTGTTACCACTTTGAATCTTTCATGAAAGTAGACAGGGTATAAAACTTAAATAACTAAATCAGCATTTGTGTTTCCCTGATTTTCATGATCTTCAAGACTGATTTTTCTTTACTCTTATCTTTTTCTCATAAGAGAAGTCTTTTCGTCTGCAGCATTCTTGATGTGCTTCTGGAGTAGAGAGAGAAAAAAAATTAATGAAAATATCTCCTGCCTTCCAGGACATGATGTGTGAACCATGATGTCAAGCTTATAACTCTTACTCCAAAGGAATAAGTAAGCTATTTTCCTGGAAAAGGAAAACTAAAAAAAAAAAAGAAGATAAAGTTAACTGCAACACATAGAGATGATAATAAAAGGCATTATTCAGATAGCAATACGTACTTTGCTAAGTTTTATAAGAGCACTGATCCTTCTAAGATCCCAAGATTGAGACCATTATCATGTCATTATCTTAAAGATTTTATGGGAGTTAGAAAAATATTCTGAGTCTCACAATAAGTATAAAAGATTCAAGATTCCAATCAAAGCACTCATGCTCCATAGCCCAGAACCTGTCCACTGGCTACAGTCTATGGGGACACATTGGACAATACAGGGCTTTGAGATTCTTTCCAAACTTTGGGTTTGGCATTTTTGTTCATTTATAGGTTTTAGGTTCAAACCAAGGACACTGTGCAAGTTAGGCTAGCTCTCTACCACTTAGCCACATTAAGATTTAATTTATATTTCAAGTACATTTTTTTTGAACATTCGGCAAATCATTTCATAAACACGACTGAGTATTTCTAGGTTTAACTGGAGATAGCAGCTGTTCCTACTCTTGACATGATGAATGTAAAGTAGTGAACATCTGCCCAGCATTGGCACAAACTCAGTGAGGACTGGGACGATTTCTTCACCCACACTCGTGTTATACAAAAATGAGGACATGAGTTTTATACCCAAGACCTATGTAAAAATCCAAGTATGATGATGCACACGTATAATCTCATCACAGAGGTAAGAGGATTGCTGGTGCATGCTGGCCAGCTAGTCTAGCTAATTGGTGAACTTCAGGCTCCAGTGAAGTAGCCTGTCTGGAAAACAAGTGTGGACAATTCTGGGGAAGTGAAAAGTGAGATTGAACTCTAATCTACAGACACACACAACACACACACACACACACACACACACACATATTCATTTAAGATTAAAACAATTAGCAGTAATATACTCAATATATTTATTCATTTCTAGTTTATAGATATAATATACTTATAAAAGCAGTAATGGCATCACTCTCAATATGTGTTCCTCACTAAAAGTCATCTAATTGTTTTTTATTGGATATTTTATTTATTTACAATACATATGTCATCCCCTTTCCCCATTTCCCCTCCCTAGAACCCCCTATCCCATCCCCTCTCCTACTTTATGCTTTTATACCATTTTTATTACATGAATGTATTAAGGTCAGTTCTGGGTTGAGGGACTAGGAACACAATAGATGCAAGTAGGTATTAAGGTCAGTTCTAGGTTGAGGGACTAGCAACACAATAGATGCAAATAGGTATTAAGGTCAGTTCTAGGTTGAGGAACTAGCAATACAATAAACACAAATAGTCAAAGAAAAAGCAAGGCATTAAATTCAACTATGTGAATACTCCCATGATCACTGTTTCTAAGGGCTTATCAGGATGACTAAAGTATCTGAGCCTACTTCCCTGTCCTAGGCCAAGGTCATTTTCGTGTTTGAAGCCTACTTCCTTGTTCTAGCCTAAAATTTAGATTCCTGTCTGAAATTACATCTTTGTTCTAGCATAATATTTAAGTTCCTGCCTGAGATTACTTCTTTGTTCTATCCTAAGATTTAGATTCCTACCTGAAATTATTTCTTTGTTCTAGCCTAATGTCAGATTCCTGCCTGAAGCCTACTTCCTTGTCCTTGGCTAGTGTCATATTCTTGACAAGCAGCCAATTTCCTTGTCTTGGCCCATGTCAGATTCTTGCCAAGCAGCCCCAAAGGCTCTCCAACTCTCCCCCCTTTTTATTTCATTAACAATACTGAGCCTGTCTTAGGTCTTTCTGACAAGAAAGCCTTCTTTACCCATCATGGAATATGCAATATCAAAAGCAACCTAAGCACTTCTCTCTTACATTGGTATCTCAGATTGTTATCTCTGATGCTTACTACCTCGATCTACTAACCAAGAACTAGTTATGGAAGCTTCTAGCCTCCTTACAGTGTAATCTGGGCCTAGAATATTTTCAGCCTCTGAGACTTGCTGCTGAATAAGATCACCTTTACTTGTTCTTTCTGAACTCTAGCTGGCTGGATCAACTCAGCCATTCTGGCTCAAACTCCTCTCCAAGATGAGTTAGTCAATCTGGCTTTTTTCTTGAACCCTGAACTGCTCTGCTTGGGCTCATACTAAAGTAGCAATCATTTCTAATCTTCTGGATCCTTCCCATTCTCTTGCTCATTCTGTCTTTACCTATGTCTAGCTTATTCTCTCTTGAGTATGTCTCGTAAAACTCTCCTGGTTAAAACTGTCTCCCTCTCCCCATATGCTGCTCTGCTCTGCTTTCTACCTCTACTGTACTGCTCTCCATGAATGCTGCTGTATTCCTGTACTGTACTCTTTCTTCCTGTACTGTCTATCTCTCCCTCTGTGGCTTTCTTTTCCTCTATCTTATCCTGAGAGTTGAGCATATCTTGCCAAATCTTTTTCTGATTCATCACTTTTTTTCTGCCAGTAATAAGACATCAAACAAGGGTGTTTCCTTTTACAAACTAACTTTATCTTCATTGTTTAGAATTAAAGATGAGTATTCAGAATGTGTCTGTATTCCAGCCTGAGAATAAAGGCATGTGCTAAGAGTTGAGAAACAGGTTCAAATATCCTATAACATGGTTTTACCTCTGGCTGTGTGGAAAGATAAGATCACATTTCAGTAGGATTCCCAAGACTTATCAAGGGATCAGGATTGCTCTTAGAACAGCATGTACTTTTGAGAGCTGAAGAGTTCCATAAAACTTACCTTAACCCTTCCTGAAGTCAGCTCCATCAGTAACTAGTGACATTCCTCTAGGTTCTACCTCTAGGATGTTCTCCACCATCTCCCCAGTCTGCCACTCTGGAGACTAATTCTAACATAGGAAGCCAGAAAAGCAAGATACAGGCAAATATAGGTACAGTAGCGAGGTTTACCTGTGAAACCTAAGTGGGGTTTGCAGGGAGAATACCTTTAGGGATTTCATATGTCCTGGACACTCAGTCAGAGGTTGCCAGACTTGAAAGCTGTGTGAATAAGTGCATTAGAATGTCTCTGTTCACAAAGATATTTAGAGTTCAAATTTGTAACTTCTGCTTATAGGGTATTCTAATTTTACATTTTATTACTGATAGTATATTTGTCTATGTGAAGTACTCAGTTCAATAAAGGAAATAGTATATTTGTCTATGTTATATACTCAGTTCAGTAAAGAAAACAGGTTTTTAAAGAGTTGGCAATCACCCTAGTGAAGTTTAAGGCAAGTCCTTAAAAACCTATATTCTTTACTGACAGTCCTGGAAATATTGACTATGGGTTTGAAAATGTGTAAGAATATTGTAAAGGAATGTTTGAAATGAGGAAAGGGAAGACCTAAAGAGGATATAGTACTAATGGATAAACATACATGTATTTATAAGAGACATTTATAAAGCACTTACTATGCAACACATCTTGTGTAAAGCTTTGCCTTAAGCATTGCATTAAAATTGCTAATGTAAATATTTAGTGCTTTGTTACTTTATGATAATTTCCCTCTCTGTACTAAGAAATAGGTAGATATTTAAAGTCAGAAAATCTATTCCCTTCCTTGGTTGAATTATGTGTCAGTTATGTGGACTGTGTAAAAAACTTACAAAAAATAAAATAAAATTAGTTCTCCTAACTTCAAAATGTGGGACTTATTTCTGGCTACATTCATTATACCACTAAAAACAATATGACAAAATATAAATATCATGTTAAATTATGCTATTTCTGAGGCCTGCATTTTATCGTGTGTGTGTGTGTGTGTGTGTGTGTGTGTGTTAATGAGTACATGTGTATCTTGTACATTTTTCAGTTCTCATCATTGTTATTTTTTGTAACACAGAATCTCTCACTGAACCAGTAACTCACTGATGGTTAGGCTGACTAACAAGAAAGTTTCAGTGTAATACCACTTCACTTCCTCACTGCTCCTGGTCCTTTTGGCTGGGGCAGACACATAGCTGGTCTGCTCCTGTGGAGACACCATTTCCTGAGCCATCCTAAAAGACCCACTGCACTCAGAGAGCGGGAAAGAAACTTCTCCCACTACCCTTTGCCCCAGAGTTACAACTCGGAGCCAAGGGTGCTCAGGAACCATCAATCACCCAAAACGTGCCTCTCCAGAATACCACTTCCCTTCGGCCCTGAGCCTGGTACTTTTGGCTGGGACAGACACCTAGCTGGTCTGCTGCGTGGAGATACCATATCCTAAGCCATCCTAGAGTAGCCACTGCAAGCAGAGCAGCAGACACCATACCCTGAGCCATTCTAGAGGAGTCACTCCACTCAGACCAGTGAACACCTAGCTGGTCTGCTCCTGTGAAGACACCATATCCTGAACCATCCTAGATGAACCACTGCAGCCAGAGCAGCAAGATTTCAAAATCCCAGAGGTGACCTGAGTCCCAGGAGTTCTTCCACCCAGGAGCTTAGGATCACAGGATCACAGATACATCTGGATCCTGAGGAGATATCACACAAGCAAGACAACTGGAAAGACAGACTCCAGTCAGATACAGTGAGCACAGGTAACTCTAAAGCTAACCAGATGGCAAAAGACAAGCACAAGATCATAAGCTACAGAAACCAAAGGTACTTGGCATCATCAGAACCCAGTTCTTCCACCATAGCAAACCCTGGACACCCCATCACATCGGAAAAGCAGGATTCAGAATTAAAATCACTTCTCATGATGATAGAGGATTTTAAGAAGGACACAAGTAATTCCCTTTAAGAAGTATAGGAGAACACAGATAAACAGGTAGAAGCCCTTAAAGAGTAAACACAAAAATCCCTTAAAGAATTGCAAGAAAACACAACCAAAGAGGTTAAGGAATTAAACAAAACCATCCAGGATCTAAAAAATGGAAATACAAACAATAACGAAACCTCAAAGAGAGACTACCCTGGAGATAGAAAACATAGGAAAGAGATCAGGAGTCATAGACACAAGCATCACCAACAGAATACAAGATATAGAAGAGAGAATCTCATGTGCAGAAGATACCATAGAAAACATTGACACAACTGTCAAAGAAAATGCAAAATGCAAAAAGTTCCTAAACCAAAACATCCAGGAATTCCAGGACACAATGAGAAGACCAAACTTAAGGATAATAGATATAGATGAGGGTGAAGATTCCCAACATAAAGGGCCAGTAAATATCTTCAACAAAATTATAGAGGAAAACTTCCCTAACCTAAAGAACAAGATGCCCATGAACTTACAAGAAGCTTACAGAACACCAAATAGACTAGACCAGAAAAGAAATACCTCCTGTCACATAATAATCAAAACATCAAATGCATAAAACAAAGAAAAAATCACTAAAAGCAGTAAGAGAAACAGGTAAAGTAACATATAAAGGCAGACCTATAAGAATTACACCACATTTCACACCAGAGACTATAAAAGCCAGAAGATCCTGGAATGATATCATACAGACCCTAAGGGAACACAAATGCCAGCCCAGACTACTATACCCAGCAAAACTCTCAGTCACTATTGATGGAGAAACCAAGATATTCTATGACAAAACCAAATTTGCAAAATATCTTCCCACAAACTCAGTACTTAAAAGGATAATTGATGGAAAATGCCAAAACAAGGAAGGAAACTACAACCAAGAAAAAGCAAGGAAGTAATCTTCTAACAACCCCAAAAGAAGATAGCTACACAAGCATAATTCCACCTCTAATAAGAAAAATAAAAGGAAATGCAAGGGCATCCACATACATAAAAGAAACTTTACTAAATCTCAAAACACACATTGCACTGCACACAATAATAGTGGGGGATTTCAACACTCCACTCACAGGAATGGACAGATCATGGAAACAGAAACTAAACAGAGACACAGTGAAATTAACAGAAGTTATGAACAAAATTAATTTAATAGATATCTATAGAATATTTCATCCTAAAGTAAAAGAATATACCTTTTTCTCAGCACCTCATGGTACGTTCTCCAAAATAGACCATGTCACAAAACAGGCCTTTACAGATACAAAAAAATTGAAATAATCCCTTGCATCCTATCAGATCACCGTGGACTAAGAGTGGTCTTTAATAATGACAAAACCAATGGAAAAACCCACATGCATGTGGAAACTGAACAATGCTCTACTCAATGATGACTTGGTCAAGGAAGAAATAGAAAGAAATTAAAGACTTTTTAGAATTTAATGAAAATGAGGTCATATCATATCAAAACTTGTGGGACTCCATGAAAGCAGTGCTAAGAGGAAAACTCATAGCTCTATGTGCCTACAAAAAGCGTATACTAACAACTTGACAGCACACCTGAAAGATTTAGAGCTAAAAGAAGCAAATAAACCCAAGAGTAGTAGACAGCAGGAAATAATCAAACTCAGGGCTGAAATCAACCAAGTAGAAACAGAAAGAACTATACAAAATATAACAAAACCAGGAGCTGGTTCTTTGAGAAAATCAACAAGATAGATAAACCCTTAGCCAGATTAACCAGAAGGCACAAAAACAGTATCTAAATTAATAAAATCAGAACTGAAAAGGAAGACATAAGAAGAGGAACTGAAGAAATTAAAAAAATCATCAGATCCTACTACTAAGACCGATGCTCAACAAAACTAGGAAATCTGGATGAAATGACAATTTTCTAGAAAGATACTAGGTACTAAAGTTAAATCCGGAGCAAATAAGCCATCTAAACCGTCCCATAAACCCTAAACAAATAGCAGAAGTCTTTAAAAGTGTCCCCACCAAAACCAGCCCAGGACCAGATGGTTTTATATCAGACCTTCAAGGAAGACCTAATACCAATTCTCTTCAAACTATTCCACAACATAGAAACAGAAGGAACACTACCCAATTCATTCTATGAAGCCACAATCACACTCATACCCAAACCTCACAAAGACCCAACAAAGAAAGAGAACTTCAGACCAGTCTCCCTTATGAGTATCAAATGCAAAAATACTCAATAAAATTCTAGCAAACCTAATCCAAGAACACATCAAAATAATCATGCATCATGATCAAGTGGGCTTTATCCCAGGAGTAGCAAAATACTCAAGGGAGCAAATATGGAAACAAAGTGTGGGACAGAAACTAAAGGAGGGGCTGACTGGAGACCATTCCACCTGGGTATCCATCCCATGTGCAGTCACCAAAGGTAGATGCTGACGTGGATGTCAGGAAGTGCATGCTGACAGGAGCCTGATATAACTCTATCCTTAGAGGTCTGCTAGAGTTTGACATAATCAGAGGCAGATGCTCACAGCTAACCATTGAACTGATCAAGTGGTTCCCAATGGAGAAGTTAGAATGAAGACTAAAAGAGCTGATAGGGTTTGTGGACTTATCGGGAGAGCAACAATACCAACCAACCAGTGTTCCCAGGGTCTAAACCAAAAGTCTGGGAGTACTTAGGGAGGGACCCATGGCTCCAGCTGTATATGTAAGTGAAGATGGTCTTAGGTGGGAGAAGAGATCCTTGGTCCCATGAAGGCTGGATGCCATGTGTGGGGGAATTCTAGGGTGGGGAGGTGGGATTGGAGGTTAAGTGAGGGCACATCCTCATAGAAGCAGGAGGAGGCAGGATGGGATGGGGGTTCATGGGTGGGGGGAATGGGACAAGGGGATAACATCTGAAATATAAATAAAATATTCAATAAAAGAAGAAATAAATTTTTAAAAAAGGAAGTTTCAGTGATCCCCCGAGATTCACCACATACCCAGCTTTTTATGTGTGTGGTATGAATCCAAACTCAGATTCTCATTCTTGTGCAATAAGCCCTTTACTGACTGAACCATCTCCCCTGCCCTGGGGTCCAGTATTTACAATTTGGTTTATTTACCAGACATTGTGTTCTCATAAATGCACTCAGTTCACATAATCAAGGAAACACAAATGAACATTTTCATTCTCTGCCTAATTAACAGGGTTGATGTTGTAGATCTAATGAAATAATTCAAGTGGAATGATACGTATATTGCAAAAGACTATGTAAATGTAGATTTTAGTAACTTTTTTGAAAATTACAAATAAAAACAACTTGCAGATTCAAACCTCATGTTTAACAGGAAGAGTCTACTAAAAGAATTCAGGAATATAGCTTGTGTGGATAAAATTACAAGAATAATAATGATTTAGTGCAAATGAGATAGTAGCAAGATGTAGTCAGCCAGGTATGTGAGCAATGTTTCTTTAAAGTACAAGAGATGCTTTAAAATTTTATTCCATGTTTATTATTCAGAGAGAGATAGGTTACAAGAGAGAGTTGAGTGGGGTAAAAAGAAGGACATGTAAAGTGTCCAGGTAGCAAAGTCCAGGTACAAAGAAACAAATTATGTTCTTAGCTTTTCTTTCTTGGAGAGCTTCTGGATGAATGTATTTGATTAGGAAGCTTACACACTTAACTGCTGGAAGACAAGCTGAAGACATCTGTCTGAACTAGATGCAATTTCAATGTCTCTTGTTGGTCGATTTGCTTGTTTTCCATTAATCCATTGTATTCCATGGGATTTCTCTAGTATCAGAGTGCTATTTCTTAAAGAGACTCATAACTGTACCGTATATTTTTGCTTTTCCTCTTGATGCATTTCATATAATTTAGATATAAAATAGAACACTCAAAAAGTGGATTGAATGAGTATATAATACAAACATACATATATGTTGTGGATAGCCTCAGCCTTGTATTTTGATCCTAGCTAGTTCCCAGTGGATAGTCCCAAGCTTGTATTTTGATTCTAGTTCCACCCTTCTGGGAGGGGCTGCAGAGGATGATTGAATCTGTACACATCTTGTAAATCTTCTGGCCAAATAAAACCTGTAAAATAAAGGCTAGAGCCAGAGATTGGGCAGTAGAAGGGGAGGCGGAGAAAAAGGTTTAGGGGAGGAGAGAGTGAGAGGAATTTGATATAAAAGGCAGAGCAGAAGCAGAAGAGGGGAGTTGTCAGGAGATGCAAGAGGGAGAAGCAGGAGGAAGCTGAAGCAGAAGGAAACCAGCAGTAGAAGGAAGCCAACGATGGAGCTGGACAACCACGCTGCCTGGATAACCGCAAGTTATAAGGGATCTCATAGCCGGGGATTAGAGTAGTGTAGTGGTAAATCTGCCCAATCCAGGCGTGCAATTTATACTACAATTATTGAGTTGTGTCTTCCTTTACTGGTCTCCCTAGAGTAGGAGATTTGCCCCAGCAAATTTGGGGTTTAAATAATAATTTCTACAACACATATATCTAATATATAGTATTACAATACATTATATTTTACATACATATAATATACACACTATATATATAATATATATATATATATATATATATATATCCAAAAATTGCTTCAGAGTCAAAAATCATTCTTGATCTGGTGATCTTAGGGGTCCCAAGATCCATCATCTGAAATCATTGCGATCTGATAATGCCTTGGGTAGGGGGTTACAAATGGGAAGTAGAATTTTTGAGGTATCTATGATTATGAAATTACAAATGAATTTTTGTGTTTATGGCACATTGATTTCCATTTTTTATTTGAATAACTCATCATAAATTGAATATGTCTTGGGAATATGACTATTGAATTTTGCTCTATAATGGATCATGTTAGTGAGAAACTTCTGATGAGTCCTCAGAGAGAAACCACAACATGTAACTCAATGAACCAAATGCGACAACCCTGAGAAGAAATTAACTCAAAGTTGCACATCTTCATGATCTTTGTTTCAGATGGTTTCCAAGGTGACTTCCTAGCTAGCAACATGTTTGTTACCAGATCATATTGTTTAACTTTTCTCCTATATTGAGAACTTAAAGGTTGAAAATTAAAGTCCAAACAAAACACTTTCATTAAATATCATGAATCAGACTGAAAAGACATAAAATCATTGCAAATATTATGACTATAAATAGATATATAAGATTTCTGGGAATGTGGGTGGATTGACAGAGATGGAAATGAGGAATGCGCAGATACTGACCTGACATGCTTAGTCATGGTCTGTGGAATAACTCAGCTTTGCATTGTATTCTCAGAGCATCACTATATTATAGTAATGAAAAGATGTCTAATTATACTCAAAACTCCTACTCACTTGGTAAATCATCTGTGCCTCTTGGCTTCATCATAAATTTATTCACATGATAAGCCACTCTAACAAGCACTAATTGTTGAAATGTGTTCACAAAGTTAATACTTGAAAGACAGTTTGTAGGAGCTGAGGGGGATTGGTCACTGGGTGGATAAAAGTGCTTGCAGCACAATCTTGAGGAATTGAGTTCAGATCCAAAAAAGCGTATGTAAAACATACAAACGCTCTGTGTGACAGAGCCAGTGCCGCCAAGGTACTGAGCTTGGGTGTAGGCCTGGGGGATTAAAGGAAGACAGAGACTCGTTCATTATGAGAGAACGCCAAAGGTTTTAATGAGCAGGTTCAATATATACACCAAAACGGGGAGGGAAAAACATAAACAGGAATTCAACTGGGAGGCAAAGGTTTGTCAAGTGGAAAGTCCCTGCTCAGGGCATCACACCTACAACAGGATGTTTTGTTTTTAGAAAAACTCAGAATGTTACTTGGCAGACAGCACCACATGGAAAGTCTCAGCCAGGGCATGGCAGCCTGGCATAGTGAAACATGTACTTGAAACCCTATGTTGTGGAGGAAGAAGAAGAGAGGATTTCTGGTGAAGGCTGAATATAGTCCAAGTGTCAAAATGATGAATTACAGGTTCAGTCCTGATAGAACAGAAAATGCAATATCTTGCTCTGGCCTCTTTAGATACACATCTATGGGCATATGCATGTGTGTGTTTGTGTCTGTGTCTGTGTGTGTGTGTGTGTGTGTGTGTGTGTGTGAGAGAGAGGGGGGGAGAGGGAGAGAGACAGAGAGAGAGAGACAGAGAGAGAGAGACAGAGAACACATACACACACACAAATAAAGACGGAAGGGAGAGAAAAAAGGTTTAAGATACAGATTACAACAAGTGACTTCTAGGAAGGTTCTACTCAAGTTCAAATGGCATCTTAGAATAAAATGACTTTTTTTCTTAAGTTTCAACTTAAGATTGATCATCATTGCCCTTGCTTTAATGCCTTTCATAAAATGACAAACTAAGCAACATTGATGACAACCGAAAAGTTTTGAAATTATGTAGGATCATAAATCCAGTTTAGAGACACGTTCATTAGCAAATCTATGATTCTAGAGTTCCTGTTCAGTATGGTACCTGGACATATGAGGATGTATCAGGTAGGGAAAGCCAGACTGATCCCAATTACCCATGAACCTGGAGTAACAGTGGAAGACAGTAAAAAAATAATAATGAATGATCAAAACTATTTCACAGTCCTTGGTGTTGGACATATATGATAGATAAAAAAATGTTTTCTTCATTGTGTAGCTCCAGTTCAAATATGTCCTAATATTGAAATTTTTAGTGTTTGGTGATTTTGATTAATAAGCCATTCATTAACCTCCGGTGGATTGATTTCTGTCTTTGGAGAGGATGCTGTAGCTGATAAAAAGTTAACCTGAAACATCAATTCATTTCATCCTGAGCCAAACCTTGTATTCTGAACTGTTAAAATAAGTAATTTAATTTCATTGACTCTATTCTACCTTGGGAGCCAATCACCAAAGGTCAGTTTAAAACTGTCTCCAACATACAGGGAGTATTCTGAAGAGCAAGGTTTAACCTGATGGAATAGTACCTGGATACTCAAGAAGTTTGTACTCAAGTTGAAAAAAAAATCCCAGGAAAATATAGGTCTACATGTTATTATCATATGAGAGCCTTACAAACATTGTCATGCTTCTCCTGAATCATTCATGAAGGCTATAAGTTAAAAAATCTAGTTTCAATTTGTATAAATGAGATTCTTTATGAGAGAGTACATAGCTCTGGTCTGGAGGGAGAAAAACACACAAGACAAAGAATATGGGAAAGGAATATCTTTAAATATGTGCTTACTAACCCATCCCTTCCCTGCAAAGGCTATTGGGAGACCTAAATCAGATAAACACATTAACTGTTTAGTACTGCACTTAGGCTGTTAACACTTGATATCATTTGTATTATTTGGTGATCCATAGAGAGATAGGGAGGGGACAATTTTACAGGAAGCATAACTTTTTTATTCTTAAAAGAGTATTGGAATAAAATAAGAATGTTATTTACATTTTAGATTTTTTTCCATCAATTGTGAAATGATAATTTACCTAAGGAGACCTCCAAGATATACTTTCATTGGTACATGCAATCCTGCTGGGGATTGAACAGATACTTGTTCATCTATGTTTTCCCATAGTATTTGTTTCATCTCACCTGAAGGAATTCTTCTGTGACTCATGGACTAATGACCAGGAAAGTCCAAGGTGAAAAGAACACATGAACTTCAAAGGATTTTATCTATTTGAAAACACTTTTTGAACATCACAATGTATTCTCTTATCATCACTAGCTGATTTTCTATTCTAAGGTCTCTAACTATCATTTTATGTTCTACAGGACAAATTGCTAAAGAAAATAAACATCTTTATTACATTTCAGATGGGGAAATCTAATTTATAGTCCTTCAAGGAACTAATAAATGGAAATCTTTTATTGTATAAGATGTTCAAAATATGTAATATCTGTGTATGTTATGAAAGACAAAGTAGCGTAGGTAATTCATGAGCTTCTTGTTAGACATACTGCATTAAATTGCCATATTATTTTTCTTTTTTTCTATTGAATGATTACACATATTTTTTTTTTGTAACTTGCACTGTGAGTTAGAAAATTAGTGTTTGATATCCTTGTTTATCATTAATTTAGAAGGTGTGTTGATAAGTAATGATAGTAACTTGTACTGTTGAGATACTTGTGAGCCACTATGTGGTTTGGAAACACAGTTGAAGAGAAGCTTGACATTCAAGATACACATATATTATTTTTGATGGGTCTAAACAGTGGTTGGATATAGTTGACTTACTTAGCTCATAATAAAGGTTCCAGGAACTTGATCCTATCCTGGGTCCTAGATTTCTATTGCCTTTTCAGATCCGTCAATCATAAAATGGCTAATTCCATAATCAAATAATGACTGTGGTGGAAATCTCTCTTAAATGTTGTAGTGGTATGAATTTTCTTGGGTCATAGAAGTGCTAATCTTAGGAGATGTGGCTTTGTTGGAGGAAGTGTGTCACTGTGTAAGTGTGCTTTGTAGGCTCCTAAAGCTCAAGTTCTGCCTAGTGAGGAAGAGTCAGTCTTCCCCTGGCTGCCTCCAGATCAAGATGTAAAACTCTATGCTTCTTTCCCATGTCTCCTTGGATACTGCCATGCTTAATGCCATGATGATAATGTACTGAACCTCTGACATTGTAAGCCAGCCTCAGTTAAATATTGTTCTTTATGAAAGTTGCCTGAATCATGGTGTCTCTTCACAGCAATAAAACCCTAAATAGGCACATGTCTAACTGTTTTTTGTTTGTTTGTTTGTTTCATTTGTGCAACCACTTTCCTACAATGATTATTTGAACCCCATCCCTTGGAAATGCAGATATCAGACATTCTTCACTCACTGGGTAAGAAGCTTTCAATTGACCTAAAAAAGTCTGATGCTCTCACTCAGAGTTCCTGATATTTAGTCTTGAACAGAGTAGTTCATAATTAAAATCTCAAGTAGAGTTTTGAGATAAACCATAGATTCTGTAAAAATCTTCAAACTTCTATGCTGCTTTGGTTCCTGGACATCATGTGACTAGATTCGTTTTTATTTCTTTTGTTAATTTCTGAGTCAAGATAGCTACTTTGGGAAGATTTATAAAATACTTATGAAAGACGTAATTGGGATACCACTCTATCCAGACCAGTAAAACAGTCTCATCAGTTTAGATAAAAATCATCATTATGCTAAAAATTAAATATTTTAATATATTTAATGTATATTCATGTCTGCATAACTCATAGTAAATATGTATTTTCTATAATTTGTTCTAATAAATATATATTTTAAAACATATATAGATATTGTATATAGTATAATGAAACATATCATAGAATCTGAATAAAATTACAAACTAATATCAGTTAAAATGGAAATCATTCAATAATATAAGCATATTGAATAGACAGAATATGTAAAACTGAAATCATTATAATCAAGTAAAGAAAGGAATGTAAAATGATATCCAACAACCTATTATTTGCTTTATTAAAGACTATTTTAAAAATTCATATAATGGCAATAGAGTCTTAGAAAAACTTGAAAAATTTTATATCTATTAAAGGAAAGCATTCATCAAAAAAATAATTATATCAAATCTTGTGTAATTCTTAATTATCTAAAGCTAATATGGCTTAATTTTAGGAAATAAAATGTTTTCCCCAAAAGCTTAAGGAAAACGATAAAAATGTAGTGTCGTTTAACAATGTCCTGAAATCTATTATTAATAAAATAGAATGAAGATAAAATTTGAATAAATAATACAGAAGTTTAGAAACAATAAATAAAATACATGAGATAAGGGAAGTAAAAGAAAAATAATATGCAAAGAAATGAACAGAAAGGAGAAGTAAAGTTGATAGGGGCACAAATATGAATTCACTTTCAAACATAAATGCACATATATACCATCAAAAGCAATTTTTGAAAACTGAAAAATTTAGAATACTATAGCACTAAAAAAATGAATTTATTGGATACACCAGGAGTTATGTAAGCTGAAGCCTACAAAATGCTATTGATGGGAGGACAAAACACATACAGGACTGACCTGGACAGTGTATAGAAGAGTCAATATAAATGTATTGATTCTCCTCAGCTTAATCTTCAAAATCAATGTTTCCCAATAGAAATCCCAAAAAGCGTTTTTAAAATGGAGAATTGAACAAGTTTATTGCATGATTATATGATAAGCCGTAGAACCTAGACTATCTAAGACAATCTTGAAGAAATCTTATAAAAGAAGACCACTTACTGTAATTGCTTTCATGAATTGCTTTGTGTCTACAAAAGTTAGCACTTAAAAAAGAATACAAGTAATCAATGACACAAAACTCAGCATATTGAACTGGATGGATGTATGTTGTAAATACATTTTATTATGTACAGAATTCCGTAGATATGTATAAAAACATTACAGCTATTTTGTGGAAGACTGGGTTGAGGGAAAAATTTGATCTAATTTATATTACATAGAAATATTTATATAGTTTCAATGGAAGAGTAAAATCTTAAAGTTGGAGCTATGAAGTTTCTAGAAGAAAGCCTAGAAGAATATTTTAACAGTTTTATGACAGGAAGAGATTGTTTAAATATTTTTAACCAGCCATATGTTAGACAGTGGAAATTAGGCTTTATCAAAGGCAGTGTTGTACAGAAACTGGAAGAAAAATATTTTCTATGTGTGCATAAAAATATAAAGAAGAGCTATTAACAGGGCCTAGAGAAATGGCTCAGTAGTTGAGAACACTTGCTACTCTTACAGAGAGACCAGGTTCAGTTCCAGATTTCACATAGGAACTCAGAAATGTCTGCAATTATAGTGTGAGGAGATCTGATGTCATCTTCTGGCCTCCTTGAACAAAGCAAAAATATGCACAAATATGCTTGCAAGAAAACACTAGTACACATAAAATAAGAAAAAGTAAATATTTTAAGGAATAATATCAATTCAAGAAGGTAGAAAAACTTTGTGAGCACAAATTTCACATGAAATATATAATAAAAACACACTAAAAACCATCAATGAAGAGTTTTATTATACTTTACTAATTATTATATAAATATAAATGAAAGCAAAAATGGAGAGTCTGCTCTACTATCAGTCTAACCAGAAGAAGTAGAATATTGTTATTTTAAAAAAGACCAGCAATAAAAAATAATAACTATATGTGAGTTCATGAAAGAACTTTGCCATTTATACTGAAGGTGGAACATAAAATCATGCATTCAGGGCAAAAATACCACTCCCCCAAGAAAACTTCCTGTTCAACTGTTTACAACTGTAAACACACACCTGTTATTCTACAATTCTTCATCTAGAAAGTTACCCAGAAAAATTAAAAACATACATACCAGAAAGATTTTTACTAGGCTTTTGCTAGAAAACATTCATGAAGCCTCAAAACTTAAAACATTCATAAAATCTATCACTGTAACTGATAAATTGCAATTTCAAAAAGCAGTACTGCCCAGAAATGAAAAGAACATATTTCTCAACAATATAACTAAGATTAATGTTTTAAATTGCTGTTAAGAGTAGTCAGACATCAACCAGTGCCTATGTTATGATTGTATATTTTAGTATATATCATTATCTGATATTATATATATCATATATTATATATGCATATGATACATAAATTCAAGGACAAGATTAGCCTACAGTGATGGAAATAAAGGTGTAGGCTGACTCTGTAATGCAGAAAGAGAACAGTAATGAGAATGTGAAAGCACAATCTAAATTCACTAGGGTGAGTCCTTAATATTTGTGTTTTACTGTGTCAAATAACCAAATCATGTATTAAAAGGTTCAAAGTTCAAATGTACAAAGACATAGAAGTGTTTCTATTTCTACATGTGATAACTTTAGTCAGCACAAATCTTTAAAGCAGATTAGCCTGGAAAAAAATGCAGAATCCTTCAGCTAAAAGTATTTAATAAATATTTCATTGCTGGGGTCCAGTTCTAGCAGGGCTCTTCTTTCTTGTTTGTTCTTCTTGAGGTGGTAGAGGGGGAAGAGCATCAATAGAGGGTAAGACATTGTCTTAAGAGATACAGGGGTAAGACTTTGTCTTAGGAGATATTTAGGGTTGGTGTATAATAATAAAAAGTTTACTTATCTAAGTCCAAGGTACCTTGCTTCTGCAGGGGACTTGCCTTCTATGGTCCTCTGAGGCCAGAAACTGCAGTTTTAGGCACTTAGCAAGTGTTACTAAAACAGCAAAGAATTAAGTAAATAGCCTTTGTACTATCTCAGCAGGAACTGTAGGGCTCTAACTTTCTTGACCTGCAGGCAGAAAAGGGGATACTTTAAAAAGTGATTATAGAGTTTATAACTAAGTTGTAACAAAGTTCTTATAAAACCATCTAAGGAGGAAAGGAAAAAGATCCTAAGTGGGGAAAGGGGAAAAAAATTCTTCTCTCTTTAATTTGTCCTCAGTACTTTGCATCTTTCAGAATACATGCTCACATGTTAAAAAGTTCATCACAACTTTACACAAAAAAATCGAATCATAAACTGAAATAGAAGTTTACAACTGAGTATGTTTACATGCATATCCTTTAGTAGTAATTATCTGGCTAAACATCCATAGCCTGTCACAGTTCCACAGGTTCATTGAAAGTTGAAAACTGTAACTAAGTTTAATAACTAATGTGAAGCTTTGTATAGATAAACCCATTCAATATTTTATTCTTCTGTCCTAGCACCCATAATAAATTATTAGTTCCCTTTTTATGACCTTTGGTTAATTGTTTTACAGCCTCTTGGAATGTGCTCTGAGTAGGAGAAAGTCTGGTTACTACCTAAGAGTAATTAACTGGTGACACATGGGAGACTAACAGAGTTCTTATTGCAGTTTTGACTATCATAAAAAGACCTAGTGGCAGTCCCACTATAAAAGAACTTAATAATCACTGATATAATTTTCAAAATTCTTATAGGATCATCATTAAGACTTAAGATGTCATCTATTTGTCTATATAGCATCACTACAAGACAGTACATCTTTGTAGATCAGCTGAGACCTGCTCAAAATGGTGGGCTAATTCCTAGCATTTGTTATATAGGCTTAATAACAGGAAAAACATATTAAAAGCAGGAATCTTTCCAAAAATGACTTCTCTTAGGTCCTTGTTATAAGAGCAACTCTGTTGGGGATTAATCTGAAGTAGACCATCTCAGAGAGATCACCTACTAGTTATTAGCTTGTTCTATTATGGTTCCTGACATTTCATATTTATAAATATGAGCTTCCATACTTATTAATATATGCATATTTTTATTTTGAGGATTATTCTTGCCATACTGCTCAGCATGCCCTGGTACTTGTAATCTGCATCATGCCCAGATCTAGGTATACTTTAAATGAAAAGACTTGTATTAATTATTGCAGTTTTACGAACTATCCCAGTATAGGCTTTCAGAAAAAGAATTTTTATCATATTTGTAGAAACTATGGTTTTGAGTCTTCTAATTACAGATGATGGTACATTAGAAATAATGACAGGATGCCAACCAGGTAAATTTGTCCATATCTAATCTCACAGTTTCATCCCCGGCTCTGCAGGGAATCAAGTAGGCTAATTAGAGATTTTCATACCTCCCTATATTCCTTCAACTCAAATTTCCAAGTTTCACCCCTAGCTCTATAGAAGACCGTATGTTGTACTTTCTTCTCAGTCTTTTGCCTCATAACTAAGAACTAACTAAGCAGATATAGTTGGAATAATTTGTTTTTTTTTTTTCCATTCTGTTAACCCATTCAAAAGTGTCAGCTTCCAACACCCAGGAACACATTTTGCATTGAACCTCCAGTGGCTACATCTATCAGGTCGAAAAAATATCCCCTATCAGGCAACACTCAGCTGCCACACTTTCCTAAGAGCCAGAGACGAAACACAAACCATGGGACTCATCCAACAAATACAAAGCAGATATCAGCAATTATAATGTTATTTTTTTCTTTTCTTTTATTGGATGTTTTCTTTATTTACATTTCAAATGTTATTCCCTTTCTAGGTTTTCCCCACAACCTGAAACCGCCTGTCCCATCTTCCTTCCCTGCTTCTATGAAGGTATTCCCCCACACACCCACTGGCATTCCCCTATACTGGGACATCAAGCCTTCACAAAACCAAAGGCATCTCCTCCCATTGATGTCCAACAAGGCCACCCTCTGCTACATATGCTGCTGGAGCCATAGGTCACTCACTCCATGTGTACTTTTTTGGTTGGTGGTTTAGTCCCTGAGAGCTCTGGGTGGTCTGATTGGGTGATATTGTTGTTCTTCCTCTAGGATTGAAAACTCCTTCAGTTCCTTCAGTCCTTTGTCTAACTCCTCCATTGGGAACTCCATACTCAGTCCAATGTTTTGCTGCAAGCATCCAACTCTATATTTGTCAGACTCTGGCAGAGTCTCTCAGGATACAGCTATATTAGACTCCTGTCAGCAAGCACTTCTTGGCATCCACAATAGTGTTTGGGTTTGGTGATTGTGCATGAGATGAATTCCCAAGTAGTGCAGTCTCTGGAAGCTCTTTCCTTCAGTCTCTGCCCCACAGTTTATCTCCATATTTCCTCGCTTGAGTATTTTGTTTCCCCTTCTAAGGACTGTAGCATCCACACTTTGATCTTTCTTCTTCCTGAGCTTCATGTGGTCTGTAAATTGTATCTTGGGTACTCCGAGCTTTTGAGTTAATATCCATTTATCAGTGAATACACACCATTTGTGTTCTTTTGTGACTGGGTTGCCTCATTCAGAATGATATTTTTAAGTTCCATCCATTTTGCATAAGAAATTCATGAAGTCATTGTTTTTATTAGCTGAGTAGTATAAGTACTCCATTGTGTAAATGTACCACATTTTCTGTATCCATTCTTCTGTTGAAGGACATCTGGGTTCTTACCAGCTTCTGAATATTATAAATAAGGCTGCTATGAACATTGTGGAGCATGTGCCCTCATTATATGTTGGAACATCTTTTGGTTATATGTCCAGGAGTGGTATAGCTGGGTCCTCAGGTAGTGCAAGGTCAGTGCTAAATACTTACGTAAAAATTTTGGAGAGATTACTTTGTATTAGAAATTTATAGCACACTGGAAATTTCTAGAACAAACAGAAGAAATCAGACTCAACAGGGAAGGGCAGCAAGAAATAGTCAAATTTGGGCTGAAATCAATAAAATAGGAAGAAACAAAAACAATACAAACAAGAAATGAAACAAAGTATTGGCTCTTTAAGAAAACCAATATAATTGACAAACCTTTATTCCCATAAATTAAAAGATCGATGGAGTAGATTCAAATTAAAATTAGAAATTAAAAGGGGGCATAACAACAGACACCAAGGAAATCCAGAGAATCATAAGAAGATGCTTTAAAAAGCCTCTAGTCCAACACATTGATAAGTAAGCATTTCAAGTGTGCTATAAATTTCTAATATAAAGAAATATCTCCAAGATTTCCATGTATTTAGCACTGACCTTGCACAACCTGAGAACCCAGCTATACCACTCCT
Organism: Mastomys natalensis; assembly: GCA_021653895.1. Taxonomy (NCBI): domain Eukaryota; kingdom Metazoa; phylum Chordata; class Mammalia; order Rodentia; family Muridae; genus Mastomys; species Mastomys natalensis. The sequence continues at coordinate 441,222 of JAJTUV010000924.1, read as the reverse complement.
GGACATATAACCAAACGATGCTCCAACATATAATGAGGACATATGCTCCACTGTGTTCATAGCAGCCTTATTTATAGTAGCCAGAAGCTGGAAAGAACCCAGATGTCCTTCAACAGATGAATGGATACAAAAAATGTGGTACATTTACACAATGGAGTATTACTCAGCTATTAAAAACAATGAATTCAAGAAATTCTTAGGTAAATGGATGGAACTAGAAGATATCATCCTCAGTGAGGTAACCCAATCACAAAAGAACACACACGATATTCACTCACTGATTATTGGATATTAGCCCAGAAGCTTGAAATACCCAAGATTCAACTCACAGAATACATGAAGCTCATGAAGAAGAAAGATCAAGTGGGGGCATTTCGGTCCTTCTTAATAGGAGTAACAAAATACTCAAGGGAGCAAATATAGAGACAAAGTGTGGGACAGAAACTGAAGGAGGGGGCGTCTGGGGACCATTCCACCTGGGTATCCATCCCATGTGCAATCACCAAAGGTAAACGCTGATGTAGATGTCAGGAAGTACATGCTGACAGGAGCCTGATACAGCTGTGTCCTTCGAGGTCTGCCAGAATTTGACATATTCAGAGGCAGATGCTCACAGCTAACCATTCAACTGGTCAAGGGGTTCCTAATGAAGGAGTTAGAGTGAAGACTGAAAGAGTTAAAAGGGTTTGTGACCCCCATTAGGAGAGCAACAATACCAACCAACCAGAGCTCCCAGGGTCTAAACACTTAGACCCTGGATTGAGGAAGGAGTCCCCAATGGAGAAGTTAGACAAAGGACTGAAGAAACTGAAGGGGTTTGCAACCCTATAGGAAGAACAACAATATCACCCAATCAGAGCACTTAGGGAGGGACCCATGGCTCCAGCTGTATATGTAAAGGAGGATGGCCCTGTCAGGCATAGGTGGGAGAAGAGATCCTTGGTTCCATGAAGGCTGTGGGGAGAATTAGAGGGTGGGGAGGTGGGAGTGAGGGGATAGGTGGGGGCACATCCTCAGAGAAACAGGAGGAGGGGGAATGGGATAGGGGATTCAGGCAGGGCGGGGGTAAGCAGATAACATCTGAAATGTAAATAAAATATCCAGTAAAAAAAAATTTCACCATGAAACTCCTACAACTGATAAATACTTGAAAACATAGTAGCTGGATACAAAATTCACTCACAAACTCAGTAGCTCTTCTATGACTAACAGACTGAAATACAACGTAGGGAAACTACAGCATTCACAACAGCTTCAAATGATGTAAAAAAATTGGAGTTAACTCTAACCAAGCAAATGAAAGACTCATGTGAGAGAAAATTCACGTCTTTGAAAAAAGAAATTGAATAAGAACTCAGATGTAGGAAAAATCTTCTTGGTTCATGGGTTGGTAGGATTATCACAGTAAAACTGGCCATCCTACCAAAAGCAAGATACAGATTGAATACAATCCCTGTTGCAAGATATTTAAAGTTGGCAACATCCCATCTGTCTTGTGTTACAGAGTCACCATGTTCCTGACTAGGCTAGGCCTGAGGTCACAAGCAGTTCTAGCTGCTGCTGAGGCTCAGTCCGCAGGTTCAGGCAGCCAGAGACACCAGCCCTGCCACCCAGGAGACGCCAGTGTGGGAGATGGCTCTGCCAATCTTTTATGCTGTCTCGACAAGGCTGGGCTGACCCCACACCCATCATCCACGCTGTACCTGGTAGCAATGAGACTCTAGTGCTTAAAGAATAATCAAAGGCTTTATTTGTTTTGTAAAGCTCAATAACAAGACGCAGAACAATTGGAGGTGTTTCCCAATTAACTAACCTAGATAAAAGTTATTACTCAGGACTGCTCTCCATACACGAGTGGCTCTCCATCCTCCTACATCTCTGCCTCCCTCTGCTCCTCCTCTTCCTCCTTCTCTTCCTGTCCTTATTCCTCCTCTTCCTCTCTTTACTCCTCCCACCTTAGCTCTTCCCAACTTGCAGGGGAAATATGCTGCTGCAAATTCCCATAAAAATTAAGTCAAAATTCTTCACAGAATTTGAAAGGACAATAAAGAACTTTATATAGAACACACACACACACACACACCAAAAAAACCCAAACAAACAAACACAAACACACGAGGATAGCCAAAACAATCTGGATAATGAAAGAACTGATGGGGGTCTTACTTTTCCCAATTTCATGTTATGCTAAAAAACTATAGTTATAAAAACTGTATAGTATTAATATAAAAACAGGTAGATTGATCAATGAAATTGAATTCAATATCAGACATAAGTCCACACAAGTATGGATACCTGATTTTTCATAATGAAGCCAGAAACACACACTTGGGAAAAAAAGGCAACATCTTCAACAAATGATCCTAGTCAAACTGGATGGCTGTATACAGAAGAATATAAAGATATCCACAAGTATCAACCTGTACAAAAATGAACTCCAAATGCATCAAAGACTTTAACATAAGTTTAGTGGACTCCAGTTTTTTGAGTAGAATGGGTGAGGACAATGGAGGATGGGATTTGTCAGGATGGGACTGGGAAGAGAAGTGAGAGAGAAGTGATCAAGATGTAACATGAATACAAAAATTAAAAAATGAAACAAGAGGAGAAAAACAAGATAAAAAAAGGTTAAGAGAAAAAAGTTGTTGGAGTTTTATTCTATTCAATCAAAAGAATTAATTAATTAATTACCAAAATCTTGTTGAATTGAACATGATAGATGAGAAAATGGGAACTAGCCAGGAACTCTTTGACCCAGGAAAGAACTATCTAAAGAGAACACAGCGATGGCAGTAAGACCAATACTTAATAAAATTCATGAAACTGAAAGGATTCTGTCATTTGGACAAAGCTGCAAACTACAGAGTAAGAAAAGATCTTTTACCAATTCCACATCTGGTAGAGGACCAATATCCAAAATATACAGAGTACTGAAAAATCTATATATTAAGAAAACAAGCAATCCAATTTAAAAAAATAAGTGGTGTAATGTTGCCATATGTGTAGAGTGAATTCTCAATTGATGCAATTCAAATAGCTGAAAAGCACTTAAAGAAATACCCACTATACTTAGCCATCAGGGAAATGCAAATCAAGAGTACTTTAAAATTTTACCTTACACATGTAGAATGGCTAATATCTATAAAGTAAGTGACAGCCCATGCTAGTATGGGTGTGGAATAAAACTCATTCGTTGATGGTGGGAGTGGAATCTTGGAAAATCATTCCAGAAATCAGTATTTTGTTTCTTTAGGAAGATGGTAATCAATCTACCTCATGACCCAGCTATACCCCAAAGAATATATCCAAAGAATAATTCATTCCACTGTAAAGAAATCTGGTGAATCATATTCATTACTGCTCTGTTCACAATAGCCAAAACTTGGAAGTCAAATAGATGTCCTTCAACAGAAGAATGGATAAAAATGTGGCATATTTACATATTTACATATTATATCATTGTTAAAAAATAACATTTCATGTAAATGGATGCAAAAAAGTCATCCTGAGTTAGTTATCCAAGACCCAAAAAAGACATATGTATTATATATTCACTTAAATGTGGATATTCACTACTAAGTCAATGATAACAATGCAAGAATCCAGGGAATCATTGAAGTTATATACCGATGGTACAAAGCACATCCTAGGAAAAGGAAATGGAATAGTTGAAGATTTACTGGGAAACTGACACTGAAGAATCAAATGGGGAGGCAGAAACTAAAAGGGGATGAGGGTGAGAATACAGGGACAGACAGCTAAAATTAAGGGCTGCTTGAGGGATAGTATTAAATCCTTATACAGTAGAAGCTCCATAAAGTATATAAATATATGAAGGCAAATTAAAAAAATAACCTTACAATGGAGGAGTCAGAGTACTAATTGGCAATATCTTGTCAGCAAATGAAGCTGCTTGTATTGGGATTGTGTTACATCTAATTCAGATGATGGCCAAAGGGGTCTCTTGAATATTCCTAAACAACCTAAGCTTGCCAAATCTATAGAATGCTCTCCATAAAAAGGAAAGCAATGACCTGTTGCTGAAGACAACATCTACACAATGAATTGAGCGTAGAGAAATTGATCTGGTTCCTATATAGAGCCTTCATCTTTGGTACAGAAAGGTATTCTGCATGATATGGAAAGAGAAATGTAAACACCAAGTTATACCCGAATCATTTGATATAAGATCCACTGCAAGATATGTTGGCAGAAAACTTGAGTGAATAACCAACCAATATCTGATTTGATTTAAGTTCCACTTCATGAGATGAAACTCATACTTGGCACTGTGTCGATGACCAAAACCAAAGACTGTAGATAGCCAGCCCATGGTCCTAGAGTACAAACAAACAGCAAATGCAAATAATAAAATGATAAAATGCAAACAATAAAAAATGATTCCTAAGGACTTTCTGCCATACTTATAGATCAATGCTTTATTCAGTTATCAGAGAATCTTTCATTGGCTACAGCTGAGAAGAAAAGCTTAGATCCATAGACAGACGTTACACAAAGAGTTAGTTATCTTGGAATTCTCAACTATAAATAAGAGGGCTCCATCAAATTTCTCCTCTCAGGGTTTATATAACCCTGGGACAGAGGACACAAAACTATTACAATAGCCAACAGGGATGCAGAACATTAAGAAAGCATGGTCTTCTAAACCAATGTGATCAGAGCTCATATGGATTTACAGAGATTGAGGCAACATCCACAAAGCCTGGATGAGTCTGCACCAGGTCCTGTTGATATATATTATGGCTTCCAGTTTCTGCTTTTATGGATTTCTGACTGTGGGAAAGAATAGATCTCTTGGAAAAAGGGTTGAAAATTAAGAAATAGAAAAAAAAATGACATGTTAATATCAGATGTCACTGTCTTAGCCACTGTAGGGATTATGAATATTATTCTTTGAAAGTAATACAGTTCACTTTACCCAGAAAATGCATTTCGGCTAGTGGGTGTCTTAAATATATTGTCAATATAACATTAATTCTATTTACTGCATAATCAAGATATTGCTGTAACAGTTCAAAAATAATTACTTCTGTACAATATGAACTATGTCAGTATGATACAGTTTATTTTCTCTGTCTCAAGAATTCTGCTATCTCAGGCAAAGCAAATCATAGATAATTTGTTGTGAAAATGCAAATGTATATACCAGGAGTCCAAAGAGAACAAACTATTTTTCTGGTAAAAAGAAATACAATCCCTTTTCTGCTTATCATATAATTTCCCTGTGTCCCCTTGACTCAGAAGGACAAGACCTACCACTTTACAATTTGAGAAGTAGTTGTTCTAAATCTAGACACCACCCAACACACACATACACACACACACACACACACAGAGAAAGAGAGAGAGAAGAGAGAAAGAGAGACAGAGAGAGAGAGACACAGAGAGAGACAGAGACAGAGAGACAGATGGAGACAGAGACAGAGAGAGACAGAGAGAGAGACAGAGAGAGGTAAATATATACATATCCACATTGCATCTGGCTATTAAAAAATTCGTAAAAATTAGCATTTTGAAATTTTCAGTCCTCACATTGTCTGGTATTATTGTTTTCAATCGCTTATCTTTACATATTCACCAAATGAAATGCTTTCAGGATTGAAAATATTGCTTTGAAATAGAAGTCTCCTCCAGTTGATCTGCTTCTATGAATATCACCACCATAGCAGAAATCCCTAGAGTTGTGGAATAGTTGATTTTCCATCTATCCATGGTCCTCTTTCCATTATCACCTTTGGAGACCGATCTGAAAACATTCAGGAGGTCACAAGGCCCCTTCAGCCAGAGCTGTGGTACTTTGGACAGACTGGAAAGAAGTAAGAGGACAGAGCACTTCAGATTCTCAATGGGCATCCCTACAGTGTGAGATGGGAGGTTTTATTTGGTGTAGTCATTGTGCCCTGTCATCTGCACCCATTGTGAATGTTTTGTTACTTCACTGGTGGGTCCTCCAATTTTCCTCTGACTTGATTTCACAGCTCTGGTCACTGCTGTCCACAATCAGACAAGCACAAAAGGAAGCATTTAGCTGTTCCTCAGCGTTAGAAATTTTTCTTCAGACTGAAAAGGGCAGCAGGGAATAACATTTGTCCTCACTGAGTTCTGAGCTTTGGTAACTAAGGCCCCCTGGTTCCCATTGATCTCTGCAACACAGAACAGCAAAATTGGCTCCCGACAGCCAGCTGGGGCAATCAGCACCAAGACACTGTGGGGGCTTCATTTTTCTTCCATTTTAAGTAGGCCCAGAGGCTACCTGCATTGCAATAGCAAGAGAGCTAGAACGACTGGTTGGGAAGACTCTTATCTTCAACATTTGACAACCTCTCCCCCATACAAAGGAAGGCTGGCAAAAGCATTTTGCAAACAATTGCATAACATATGCAACTATATTATGTTACAGCTGAGAATGTTGAGGTGGCAGAGTAGAGAGTATTGACTCTCCCTCAAAATGAACTGTCTGATTTTCTTCCTATTACCCTCAAAAAAAAAAAAAAAAAAGCGAATTTCTGTGTTTGTATATGAGACTACCATTTCTTTTCTAATCTCCCTTGTTTATAAGCAAAGCTGAGGCATGGTTAATTCAGTTGTGATTTTGTCTCTCTTATCTGAAGCTTGTGCATCCTTCCATTAGTCTGTAACAATTCTGCTTTCTTTTGCTTGGGAACTCCTAGGATTTCAGAATTCAGATTCAACACCTTTAAAACACACGCACACACACACACACACACACACACACACACATCTAGTGCTCTGATTCTAGACTGGCTTTTCCTTCTTCTTGTACTTGAAGATCCATGCATATTCCTTATCATTTTTGATGAGATAGGGTCTTGCTGTATTGCCTACATTCGCCTCAAACTCCAGACAGGCCAACATGGCCTTTATTGTTCTCAATAGAGAGTATGGTGACTGCATGTCTACCTAACTGTGATCAGTACTTAAGGATAGCATAATACTTCTATGTTGTCCTGCTAACAGTGTTTCTGCAGTTGTTCATTTCTACAGTTGTCCTGGAAATGTAAGAATGGGGGAGCGCATAGATCCATTTTCCAGAGAAACAGCTTCCTAATGAACACATCCTCCCCTGTACAAATTTCTAGAAACATTTATCAGACCCTTTTAGTAGAAAGTTCAAGTCTTTCCGAGGTATGTGTTATGGCTTGGATTTTAATTGTCTCTTAAGCTCATGTGTTTAAGGCTTGGTCAGAAAACTGTCCTGCTGTTAGCAGGAGGTGAAATATTTAAGAGTTGAAGCCCAGTAGAAGGAAATTAGTTTACTGGAGTGGGTTTACCTTTGAAACAGGTACTGCCCCATCTGCTCCTTCCCATTTCTTCCTGTCTGCATAGAGGTGAACACGTCTTGGGGCATAAATTTGGCTTCTTCCTCCTCCAGATCTTTAAGCAATGGAGGCAACCTAGCATGGCCTGAAGCTTCTGAAACTGAGTCAAATTTTAAAAATTTTCCTAATCCATAGGTTATAGGACAGAACATGCCTATCATAGCAGATAGTACCCATTATTCATTCAGAATAGTTCTACTCCTAGCATATTTAGGGTGTTGTTGAACTTAGTCTAAAAACAATTTTGATTCATGTGTTCACTATTATTCCCACAAGCAAGTCTCCTTGTCAATGGTCTTTCACATGATGGGCCAAAGTGTTAGGTGTATGTCCCAGAAGTAACAAAGCTTGCAAAATGAAGTTGACAATAAAAGTAAAAGCAGCAGAAGGAAAATAGGCTATAGTAAACCAAAAGGAAGAAAAAATGACTTTAGGCACATTGATGGTCAGCACCAGGTTCTTCCTCCTGCATTGTAATGGTGTTGATAAATAAACAGGTGCCTAAACTAGAATGGACAATTTGCTGACTGCTGCTACTGCCCTACAGCTGAGAAAAATATGCTCACACATATTAAGCTGTAGGAGCAATAATCTCTAGATAAATATGTGCCTGCCAGTAATATCCTCCTAGAAAAGCTAAAATACTTGTGTGACTGTCAGTTTTTTAATTGAAGAGCATATTGATTGAAAAGAATATATTGTAAAAACAATGTAGAACCCAGGAGTACCAGGCATGTGTGTATAAGTCAAAAGCTAATACTATTTTGGTGTATAGAAGAGGCTATTTCTATTTACATATTCTTTAATTACAGATGTTGAATATGAACTAGATCTTTCAATGTATTTTGAACGTGCTAATATTTCAGAGTAAAGGGAGGGTATCTTCTCAGGTGTTTCCCATTGGGAGGGTGAACAGTTAAGATTATACAAAATTTATTTTGCTTCAATCCTCATGTTTCTTCATTACAGAAATCCATTTAATATTTCACAGTCATTATTTATATTCTAATTTCTGTTTTTAAAGTGAATTCAAAAGGAAATATTTAATGAGTAAAGTTGGAACAAAGAAAGACTATTCTCAGGGCTGTGAACTACTTGGAGACATACATTTGAAACTATAGAATGAAGTGGAAGTTTCTGGTTTCTTTAAAAAGTTGTGTCATGTAATGTTTTTCTGGAAACTGTCTTGTGAGAGAGCATGTGTTGTTTTGCTGAAACCAGACAATTGGGGGGGGCTTCTGATGTTTATAAAGAATATAGTAGAACTCCACAGTGCAATGCTTTATTGGTCTGCCTTCTTCAGTTTGCATCTTTGCTGGACTTCGCCGGTCTTCACCTTGTAGAGAGAAACACACCAAAGAACATCTGGCTATTCTGGCTGATTCTGACTGTTTCTGCTGAGTCATGCTAACTTGGGAAAGTTGCAGTTTCTGCTGGATCATGCCATGGCTACTGATTTATGGTTGGTGTTTGCTGTTGGACTGGACTCTTGGTGTCCTGACAACAAAGAGTGTAATTACCCTAAAGAATTACTTCTAAATAGGTGTACAATCCCTTTTTTCTATTAACTTTTCCCCCCTATCTCTGGATAGTAGTCTAGAAGGGAAGTTGAAGTGTTTAACAACCCTAAATAGAGTAGCTTACAAAAAAAAATCTTAGTGTACAATGAGAATATTGAAGTAAAACATGAGAAGGTTGCCTTTTCATCTGTCATCTCTGGTTATTATTAAATTGGCTAGTGTCATTTGACAACCGGGTTAGAAATGTTGCATGTCAAGAAAAATTGATATTTCATTGAATTCTGATGTACACACACAATTTTTTATAGCCAAAGTGTGAAAAAAAAAAGAACACACACAACTAGAAAAACATTGAGAGACCAAGATGATTATCTCACATTTATCTCTCCATTGCTATTAAAAATTAATGTTTCATGAACTATAGAGAGAATATTGTGTACAGTGCTGAGAAATAAGACCCAGGTTTTCACCTCAATTCAAAAATACTCTTCAACCTTTTTTTGTGATCCTTAAAACCAATGTGAAAGTAAGTATTTACACTTATGCTTTGGTTAGGGGATAAGTAAAGGAATTAGTATAGTGTGCCTCATAGTGTTGAACATCATCTTGAAATATGTGTGTCAATCTTCTCATTTGTTTCCCTTTACCAGGGGTTCTACTCCACCATCTGTGGACCTTGTAAAGGTCCATTGTCTGAGGTTTATACTCAGAGGTTCTAGCCTAGTGAATCTCAGATATGTTTTAGAATTTAAAGAATTTTACATTTCCTAGTTGGGTCTCCTGGACAAGCAAGTTAAGAACTATTACCTGAGTTTAATTAATCCAGAAGCTCAGTTCCTTGGTATATTTTGATCATGGCAATGTGATAATCTTTCTCATGTTTTCTCATTCTAATTTTCCAGTGTGAAGTGAATAAATGTGTAGAAACTTGGTTCTCATAGTTAAGAATTCAAAGGTGCTTATCCTGATTTACTTAATTGTTCACAACAAAATAAAGTCTTCAGAAAACATTTTAAATATAAGTGTTAGAGCAGAGTATATGTCCTTTACAAAAAGAAGCACACACACACAGACACACACATGTTATATGTGCCTTTTCTTTTCTCTACATGAGTCTTCTTTTGGTAACTGGAGAATAAGAAAGTAGTGCACATTCCCCAAATAAATTGGTGTATCATTCTTTCAGTATCTATCTATCTATCTATCTATCTATCTATCTATCTATCTATCTATCTATCTGATATATGTAAATTATCTGATATATGTAAATAAAAAATTAATTTTTATCATTTATTTTATGTGTATGCATGTGTTTTGCCTGCATGTATATCTTATACCACATGTGTATTTGGTGATTACACAGTCTAGAAGAGGATATCAGATCACTGAGGACTGGATTTATAGGTGATTGAGTCACTATGTGGGTGTTTGGAACCAAACCCAGATCCTCTAAAATAGCTGCCAGTTCTCTGCTGAGGCAGATCTCCAGCCTCTGCCTTCTATTCTTTTTCTTAACTCTCCCCTCTTATATTAGGAGACTATACTTTTGTCTTAAGAGAAAAGGGAGGCCAGTTAGAGTTGCCAAGATAAAGCTAAGTCTCTGGGGATGAATCAGACTGTCTTAAGTGGATAAGAAAGTTAGAGTATGTCCTTTCTCTCTCCTTCTTATAGTTCAGCTTCTGCCCTGGGGAGTTTGTAGTTATTTATTTTCCGTCAGAGAAAAGCATGAGGCTTTCACAAAGCTCAACTCTTTCCTCATAATAGAAAACATCTACCTTCACTCCTCACTTCGATTTTGTGCTATGTCATTTCATTTACATGACCTGTGGAATTATATAGATATTAATTTTTCATTCATTCATAATTGCCAGAAGGGAATTAGCATATGTTTATAGTATTGTGTCTCAAACTTCCAATGTATTGAAAATACAATAAAAGTGAATTAGCAGATTGTCTGCTGTAACTGTAAATTAGACTTTTAATTCCCAAATTATGTACAGGGTTATCACTGTGTTCACATCAAGATATTAGCAAATTTTTGTTCCAATCCAGCTAGTGTGCAGTATTTTACAACTCTCCTGGTGCAATTCATTAAGAATTCTCAGGTTAAAGTACATAATATCTCCTCCCATAGAAAATATAGAAAAATATGACAATTTCCATAATAATAGCCTTTCAGCTTTGATGGTATCCCATATATGGTCTTCATAAGAAATCCTGTAGATATTTGTTACAAACCATAAACCAGTTATACTCAATATGAGGGAATAAACTTAATAGTTTTGATAAAATATTCAAGAGTTTATTAAGATCCATCTTCATCAATTAAGGTTCATTTTCACATTTCCAATGTCAACAGTCAAAATCTGAAACTTTTGGTTCATCTTATACTGTCACTTAATGCATTTCTTTCTCTGTATAATTTTAGTAATACATTATCGAAAGAGCATCTAATCCTTTAAAGCCCCAAATGTTTTCATGTAAGCCAATGCAATGTCTCACAGCTAAAAACTACATGCTTACTTCTTCAGCATTAAACATCATTTGGCAGTCTTGAGTGGTAATATTGCCAATAAATATGGGATGGGGGAGACATACCACAACAGGGGGAACTTGTCAAATATATACTCTTTTAACCTACAGAGGAGTAAAAGGTCATACCTTCATTTAGATTGTTATGATTTAAAGTGATGGCTTCTGCTGATATAGGGCTAATATAGAGTTTTTCCTGGCAGGATCCAACATTACTGGATTTCATCCAATGAAGACAACTTCATAAAGAAGACAATTAACAATGTCTAGAGGGCTATGTCTACTTAACAGCCTCCTCTTGACCCAATGTATTGGGTGGTATCTGAGCTTCTCATCACCAATATTAATCTTTAATCTTGCCAACTGTGTAACAATGCATATATAACACTTCCATACTTTCTGGTGGCCATTAGAACAGAATATGTTTATGTTATCTGCAAGCACACAAGGTCTTTCCACAGCCTGTTAGTGTGCTTGGTTTTACAGATATTTCTGATTGAAAGCAGAGAACAATCATGTTACTATATATTTCCTCCAAAATTTTGGGCCACAATTAATGCTGTACTAATATCTTTCTGAATGACTGCATATAGCAAATGCAAGCTTGGACATATTCCCTGAGGCTGAGGGGGGACCATGGCATTGTATCTACTTGGAAAATAGAGAAGGCATTCCAATTTAAAGGAATAATTTTTTGCATCTATGAATTGTACCATAAATCCATTGTAAAATATAATTTTCAACCACCTATTTTCTGAGAAGTAGTTAAATAATACAAATAAGCTTTGTATGAATGAATACATCAGATTTTAGTCTAAATGTTTGAACAACCAAAGGAACAAAGATGTCATGCATTATAGAAAGGTTTAATCTTGGTTGTTTTAATTTTCTTGCATAGGCATAATCTATCTTGGGTCTCTTTAGAAGATATGTGCACATGTGACATTTTCAGCACCGGAGAATTTAAAGCTTATAACTTTCTAACATTAAAGCACTATGTTAGATTTTTGATTAAATGAATGTACTTTATTCAGAATTAAAATTTCTTATAAAGAATCTTGAATAAATTTTTCTTAGGCTTTAGATTCCCAATCTTAGGCCAGAGTGTCAAAATCTCATTTTTAAATGCAGATTTAATGATGCAAAAACATGTCTCATTTCTTATTTATTATTACAGATTTGGAAGACTTTAGATTAAGTCCCCCTGAACAAACAGAATAACCATTGTGGCTCCCTCTCAAAAATTTTCCAATGTTCAAACCCAGAGCCCAATTTTTTTCTCATAATTTTTAATCCTTAAAAGGGATAGCTAGATGTGCTTATTTACATTGTGTTCATTCTGAAGAACATTTTATCCTTGCTATAAGATGACTGGTCTGAAAAATCAGGAAGAGCTTGAAATCTCAAAATAAAGCATTTTTTTTATGCTAGCAACAAAACAGCTTTCTGTCTCAAGGTCATTTCACTGTGGGAGGAAATTGATAGAGTCTAATTAGAGTAGAAATGCTATAAAGCCGCTCAGCAGAGATGCACTTGGCTAGTGCCAGCACCAGGAAGAACTTAGGGGAAGTATATAAAATGTTCTCCTACTGATGTACATTTTGTATGTCTGGTAAATTATATTATATATGTGTGTGTGTGTGTGTGTGTGTGTGTGTGTGTGTGTGTGTGATATAACCTGCAATTTTTAGCCCTGTTAAGATACTAAAATGAAAAGTCTTTCCTGCTTAATTTCTTATGAATATTCCCATAAACACTGCTTTATAGATTTCATTCCTTATGAACTGTCCTCATTAAACATGATACTCAAATATTTACTTACAAGTTATTATTCAAAACCATTTTTTGCTCTAAAGATATCTAAGATATGGATTTTGAGGTGCTTAAATTTGATATCACAGTTTATTTCTATTTTATTATTTAATTTGAATATTCCATTTTTTGTATCTAGATATAATCACATTATCTTCCACTTCTTTTCCTTCCTTCAACTCCTGCCAAGTCCTCTCCTACAATTGCTCCTTTTCTGTTAATTGCTCTTTCTTCTTTAATAGATATTTTCAAATAAATATATAAACAAACCTGTTCAGTCCATTTATTGCTATGTGTCTGAGTCTGAATGTGTGTGTGTGTGTGTATGTGTGTGTGTGTACTATATATATGTGTGTATGTGAGAAAGGGGGATGTTGATTATTTTAAGACTGAACACTTGGTTTAATAAGCGATATGGGAAAATTCATAGGAAATATTATCTCTCTATCTCAGCAGTCATAAATAGCCTATGGTTCTTTGTTGAGTGCTGAGGTACCATGAAATTTTACTCTTTCACATTAGTATCTCTATGGGTGCTGTTCAGGTATTTTTTAGGTAGTTATATTTTTGAGGTATTATGCTTTCCTCTCATTTCTAGAAGATACAATCTCACAGCAATACTTTCAGGTACTCTGGGTCTTACAATTCTTCCACTTCCTCTTCTATGGTGTTGCCTGACCTTTGTGCTTAGCAGCTGTATTTTAGAGGTATCCATTGAGCAATGCACAATCAGTTGTTCTCTTTATTTTGATGAGTAGTGATTCTATGTTACTATGTTCATTTTTTTTGTTTTTTGCAACACACACACACAAAACTTCTTTGATGCAGAGTGGAAGGTCCACTTGTCTGTGAGTATAAGGAAAAACAGTTATGATGAAGTTAGGGTCTAAACTGATTTAGTAAAGTAATAGTAGTAAGTTCTGTGAGAACCACCACCTCATTAGCCCTGGGTAATTTGAACTATTTCAGTTACCAGACATGATTTCTGTCTTGTTGAGTAAGTCTTAAATCTAATTAGGGAGCAATTGTTTATCACCAGGATGTGAGTGTCACTATTGTACCATTATGAATATCTTTCCATGATGGTCCTTGTTGTGTTTCTTGAGTATCACAGCTGAGTGGGGCTAAGTGTTTCTCCCCCCCCCCCTGGTGGAGGCTTGCCTAGTAACATCCAGTCCTACAGAAAGTACCAGAAAGTGAAATTTCAGGTTAGATCCATATGGGATCTTCCAAGTCCTATCTCTGAAGTACATGGTGTCTTCAGCAATAAAGACTTACCTTCAACTGTTGAGAAGCAAACAAGGGAACAATTACACCCTATATGGCTATGAGTGTCTCTTGCACACTCCTAATGAACAAATCTTCAGCAATAAAGACTTACCTTCAACTGTTGAGAAGCAAAGAAGGCAACAATTACACCCTATATGGCTATGAGTGTCTCTTGCACTCTCCTAACGAACAAATAGAAAATGAAATTTTAGTGTCTCTTTCTAGGGTGGTTATATGCCTCTCAAAGGAACACTGGAATCCCAAGGGGCATATATTCATATAAACTATGTGTGTATATACATATATATACAAACACTTATATGAATTATATATGAATATAAAATAGGATTCCTTATGGCTTTTTCAAATTTTTTTGTGTTAGGTTTCCCTCCTTCCTCTCTCTTCCTCTATATTGAACTCTATTTCTCCTCATTCATTAAAACCACTCCCATTTTTCCTTTTCATGTATTTGAATTTTCCCTTGTTCTGTACCTAGAAAAAGAAAAAAAACTAAACTTTTAATTTAATATACTGGAACCCACCCTTTGTGGGGGATATTGCTGATGTGTTATGTTTATGTCTATGGATATAAAAATAGTTATAATTCTAAAGACTTTGAAGAGTTCATTTGAGACTGTAAATAGTAAGACTTTAAAAGACACTTGTTGTTTAACAGAACATGTTTTTGTGACTTTGGACTCCATAAGCATAGCATGCATAATGACACCCATAAGCATAGCATGCATAATGACACATTTCCAAGTCTATTCTTATTAAACTATTCTTCCTTTGAGTTTGACTATTGTGCTGCTAAACACACTTTGATCTTAGAATATGGAGCTGAATACCTGACTTCCATCTGACATCTTTTCATAGAGAATCTGCCTGTGGTCTCCAGTTCCACTAATGACCTAGTTCTCTAGAAATGAATTTGTAATGAGAAGACTCAAACAAGATGTTTTAAGTAACCCACAGTCTACCTTTAAAAGAAAACCAGCATAGCTATTATCTCCACCTAACACTAGACCTATCACTCACACTCACTGGGTGATAGG
This sequence comes from Mastomys natalensis, assembly GCA_021653895.1. NCBI lineage: Eukaryota > Metazoa > Chordata > Mammalia > Rodentia > Muridae > Mastomys > Mastomys natalensis. The sequence continues at coordinate 425,673 of JAJTUV010000924.1, read as the reverse complement.
ACACTGTGAGAACATGGGTTGAAGCCTAGAGCTGGGGTGAACCAGTCATTCAATCTGTAGCTCATCACATTTGCTGTCTTTATTTCCCATAATTATAAGCTGCAAATCATTTTTCACTACATGGTCTGTTTTCCCTTCTGTAACGAATTGGAGAGTCTACAGTAAATATGATCAGTGTGATTTTTTAGAGAAACTCTAGTTCTATGTAGATAAATCCAATATCTAAGTAATATTAAGTTCATATTCTGTTTATTCCAGCCTCGTAGATTTATAGCCAATCCATTAATCCCACTTGACATCATGGTGCTATTTTATCTTCTAATAATGCTTTTATGAGATTGCCATTGCATGCTGGCTTCTCTTGTGATATATGTGTATAGGAGACAGATTTATTATCCTTTACACATTCCTGTTAATATTGATATAGATTCTGAGTTCATGACCCTTTAAAGTTACAAAAGTGAAAGGATAATTCCAGGAAGAAGGAACAGGCTGTTTCAGAAAAGGTTTTCTTCTGTATGCTATATCTTCATTCAAATGGAAATGAGCTGATGTGGTGTGTGAATGGTAGCGGAGTCTATTAAAATATATTGTAATATATAAATAAGTGTCCCAAAGGGATACTATCTGACTTCAAAATCCATATTTATTGCTGTGTGATCTAGGGAAGTTATTGACTGCTCTGTTTTCTTTCTATTAAAAAATTGATAATAACGTTGATGTCATGAGTCATTATGAGAGTTACTGAAGGTAAACATGTTAACATTATAGTAGTTTCTGATGAGCATTAAATGCATCAGTGTATGTTCACTGCTGATATACTATACATGAAAGATTCTATTTAATAGGATTCATGGGCAACAGATATGACCAGAGGTTCACAGCACTGGTTACTCTTCTAGAGAACCCAGGTTCGATTCCCAGCACCCACTATGTGGCTCAGAATTGTCTACAACTCCAATTCCACTTGCATATATTTGGGCAAAAAAAATCTAGACAAAAGAAAACAAATAAATATTTGCTCCAGGGAGAATCTTTCCATTGTATATATGAGCAAACCAAGACAATGGACCTGAGAATTCCAACCTTTATAATCCATCTTTATTTTCTGCTAGTCTGAAGCAAGGTGAAGAACACAGGCCTTATCTGATAGGCCTGTGTTCCATTTGCTGCTCTGCCTTGAATACCTGCCTAAGTTTCTGCACATTCTTTATTTTTGCCATGGCATGCACCAATGTTGGGTACTCTATGAAATGTCACACAGCAAATAAGCAAAGGAATTTAGATTCAACCGGAGAAGGTTTGACTCTAAAATGAATATTTTTCTCTCCTACAATGTCAGTAGTTGCTTTGAATAGTACTCCAAGTATATTAATCTATTTGTCATGGGCAACTATTTTAGTTGAGAGATACTTGAATACCTTTTAGGACACACTTTGGTAATTACAAACATGTATACAGTACATCATAATCGATGCAGGAGAATGAACATTTTTCCTTCTTCCAAACCTTCATCATTTTTATGTAATGCAAATGATATATCTCCTTCTGATCTATTTTGAAATGTGTTGGATTGTCTTAAGCATCAGTTTTAAGACAGTACTGTAAAAAAAATCAGACTCATTGTTCATCTCTGTGTCTTGGTACTTCTAATGAAAGTTTCTAGTGAAACTTTATTCCATCTCCTGCACCAATTTCTATGAAATTCACTTGCTTTTTAAAGTGAGTGAGAACATGTAGCTCTGGGCTTGACATGTAGCATATTTCACTTAACATGATGACTTACAGTTCCATTCATGCTGTAGCAGATGATAGCATTTCTTTCTTCTTTTCATATCACTGAGGAGCGCTTCATCCAATTATGTATCCATGTTCTGGTTCTTACCTAGTTCCTTATCTAGTCCATTACAAGATTCTGTAGGACTTTCTAAGTAGCATTTTGGGCTGTTGCTAGCATGGGGCTGTCTTCTATCCAGTGAGGCCTTTAGAATCCTGTGGATATAAGGTGCTAATGACTCCCAAGACAAGGCAATATCCATGAAGAGTTGCTGAGGCATGCTAGGTTCTGGGAATGAAAGGAGGGTCACAGAAAGCAGCTTTTAGAGCAGAGCATTCACTCTCAAGCCTACCATCTCCTAACTTAATTTAAAGTCTGTGACAACCAAAGGGTGACCCTGAATTTATAATTGCTACTCTGTGCTGTTTTTATAATAGAGGTATTTAGCGCTTTCCTGTTTCCCGTTTACTGGTAGCATTGGGTTACTCCAGCCTGGAAACCAAGCCTAATGTTACAATTTACTTTGTTCTCTCTAGCTTTCCCTTTTAAGCATCTGTGTTGTTGATGTTTCCCCTCATGTCCTTGCTCATGATCAGAGGTTTTCTTCAATTACTGTCCTATAAATATTGTTTGCTTTGTTGCCCTATTCCCATCTCTGTTGCAGAACCATGCACAATACAGCTCTGCTGAGCTTCTCTGCACTTCCTTGGACAGACTACATTCAGTCATTTGGGAAAGTGACTTGCAGTGCTTCATGCCCTTATTGTACCAAAGTCACTATTTTGATACAGTGGCTCTTACTTTTAAAATTACATTTACACAAACATGACCTCAGACAAATAATTTATTCAAAGGCCTATTAATTTAATTCTAAAGTATGAATACTAAAATCATAAAAATACTATGACTTGAGCCCAACTAGCATAAATAAGATCATGCTAACCAATCAGTATTGTGGCTGGCTTCCTTCCTGTTGATAGATTAAGACCTATGTTACTACAAGTACCAGTGATCCAGGTCCCATCCCCTGCTTTCATTATCATGTACTCTCCGACTTCTCACCAATCTGTGTCTCTAATATAGATAGGTAGCATCTCCTCTAGTCCTGCTTCTAGAAAGTCTTAGAGACTTGATGCCACTAGTCTGCTTTTTGTGAGCAGACTTCAGAATAAAGAATGTACCTTGTCTTAGTCACTGTTCTATTGCTGTGAAGAGACACCATAATGTTATAAGAGAATGCTTTTTATCTAGCTATGCCTAAGGAAATAGACTTATGTACAATTTTAAAGGTTTAGTCCATTAACCTCACAGCAGGAAGCATGGCAGGATGTAGGCAGGTAGTGGAGCAGAAGCTTACACTTACAACTATAGGCAGAAGGACCACATTGTGCCTAGTGTGGGCTTTTGAAACTTCAAAGACTACCCACAACCAAAGAGTATACATGGAGAGATCCATGGCTTCAGCTGCATATGTAGCAAAGGATGGCCTTGAGGGATATCAAGGAGAGGAAAGGCCCTTAGTCCTATGAAGGCTCAATGTCCCAGTGTAGGGGAATGCCAGAGTAGGGAAGTAGGGGTGGGTGAGTTGGTGGGGAAGCACCTTCATAGAAGCAGGGGAGGTAGGATGGCATAGGGGGGTTCTGGAAAAGAAACTTGGAAAGGGGAGAGCATTTGAAATGTAAATAAATAAAATATCCAATAAAAGAAAAGCCTACCTACTGTGAGACTTCCTCTATCAAAGCCACAACTCCTAATCCTTCAAATCATTTCAAATAGTGCCATTCCTTCATGACTAAGCACTCAAATACATGAGCCTATGGGAACCACTCTTATTCAAACCACTACATAACTTTTATGGGGAGTTACCAACACCTCTACTGTCTTTTGAAGGCCTTTAGAAACTGTCTATTGTGAACCCACCTTCTTTTTATCTGCTTTAAAGACAGCTTCAACCGAATAGGCATTTCAGGATGCTCACTGTTTCAGTTTCCATGTGTTGATGTGTGTGCTCTTGATATGTATACAATAACCTTCCTTACACCTATACATGGAAATCCTACTGGGCTCCTGATTAACTCCAAGTTAATATTGCTGCATTTTCTGTCTTTGACTTCTTATCCTTCAAAACATAAATCTTACTGAAGCCATTGAAACTCCATTCCCTTGAAACTTTCTTTGACTCTGTTGCCTGTGACTCTACTGCCAAAATCCTTTTCTCTTTAATTCTTCTGAACTCCGACAGGAGTTTCCTAATGGAATTTATGATTTTCTAACTTATCTTTAAGGGCATGCAAAGATCATTTTGTATTCATCTTTTTATCGCACATGTCTCAAAGAAAAATAAATAATACCATGGATGTTTCTAGTTTGATTTCTGTGACAGAAGATGAAAAAACCAAATCCCAAGAGCAAGAATCTGACTCTCATTACTTCTCTTTTGTATTCCTTTTAGTACCTGGTATACCTCTATTCCCATCTGTTATCATCTGATCGTTGTGGGGTTTAATGATACCTCTGAAGTTGCCCTGCTTTTTTTGGGGGGGGGGGTTTCAGTGATTCCTTGCTTAAAAAGTAATGTGAGTGACTCTGGTCTGAGTGAGCCAAACTACCTCCTCCTCACATGGACTTTGAACGTGTACATTATACTGAGTAGCTATAGTGGTTTGAATCAGAATTATTTCAAACAGGCTTGGGCATTTGAACCCTTGGTTCTCAGTTGCTGACACTGTTCAGAGAGAGTATGGGGAGGTACAACCTGGCTGGATGAAGTATGTCACTGGGTCAGGCTTTGAGAGTGTAAAGCCTCCTTCCACTTACAGTTCATTTTGTCTAGTTCATTCTTCTGGTTCAGACATGAGCTATCTGATTCCTGGTCCTGATGCTAGACCAGCTACTTGCTGCCACGTCTTCTGCCCTAATTGACTCATATTCCTCTGGAAGCATGAGCCCAAACAAACTGTTCTTCACAATGGTTGCTTTGGTTATGACATTTTATCACAGCACCAAACGGTAAATAATGCACTAACATTTCCTCAAGCATTTTGTCTCATCTATATACAGTTCTCATGGGACCTCATCCTTCTGTGAAATACAGATGAGTCTAGCCTAAATCACACTAAATATCCCATCACCCTGGTTCTAGTGATTGCTAGCACGTTATGTTACCTAAGCTGATAGTAGAAAAACTTGAGGAATTTTCTTTCAATTTTCAATCTGTGGTTGTAGGATGCTGTTGTTACCTACCCAGCAATCAGTTGAGGAAAACTGTTTAAAACAAAGAGATGGTTGATATGTGACAAACAGCTCGGTTTATGCATACAGATTCTCTCTATGGTTGAAAGATACTAACTTTGAAAGATACTATTTACCCCCTGCTGCACGAAGCTGTGCTTATAGATTGGTTTGACTTGGCAAGGTAGAGAATATGGACAGTCTTCTCTTGCCTACTTAAATGCAAATTAGAACACTCAGCGAAGCCTCAGAAAAGTAGAATTTTTTTTTTTCAGGTAAAAGAGAAACTACCATGTTCCTATCATGCTCCTTATCTTAAGGCAGCTTGAAATCTTTTCTTGTATTTATGAAAACAAGAGAAAAATCAATGAAAATTAAGGTCATAGGAAAGGACCAATCAGGTAATTATAGGTTGATCATGTCTTGGGTGCAAAGTGGTAATTTCTCTCCCAGAGTCCATCATCGTTCCAGGAAGAAAGCAAGCTTTTGTTTCTGTGTTCAGAGCTGACATGGAGATAATGCTGTTTGTTAACACTGTGAAAATTACAGGATGGTCTAGAAGATGTGCCTTGTAGATATTGCTTCCACTATCTTGGAGAATAAAATGTCCTTGAATAAAGAGTGGCTTGGGATCACGGAGGGGAGTAGAAGTATTCTGTAGGACCATTGAGGACATCTGACACCCAGGATGTATTACCTCCTCAGCAGAAAAGAAGATAGAAGAAAAATGGAGCTAGCAAAATAAAGAAAAGAAGGCAGTTTGAAGAGCTCTTTTGGGGGTTGTATAGAAGCCTCGTTTTAGTCTGTAATTGAGTAAGCCTACAGAGAACTGTGTCTGCAGCCCATCTCAATGGACTTTCAATGATTACATTGGGATTGTGCTATGCTCACATGTACATCCCTCTGGAAAGGATATATTAAAGCTTGTTATCCTTGGTTAGTGGTTGAAATATTCAAAGAGAAAGCTACTGTCATATATTTAAAGATTAAGGTGGAGAACTTCAAATGTCACATCAATTACTACACAAATCCTAGAGATGCCAAGAAGCCCACTCAGCTGAAGGGTGCTCTCTGTGTAGCAGAGCTAAAAATGTGGCCTTTTAAAGTTGTCAGTGAAGAAACAAATAGATGGCTGTGTGAATGTGTAGGGTCTGACATGCCTCTCGCTAGCAACTTCGAAGCAAAGTATTTGCAGACTGGGAAAAAAAATGTCATGGAACTGACAGAGAATGTGAAATCAATTACATAAATGAGGAGGCATATCGCATTGTTCTTTGGTTTGTGTTAGAAATCTGCAATATTTTCATTCGGTAGACCATCTGTGACAACCCCCAAAATGATAATCCTCTATATTAAAAACAATGCACATCCTTTAAATAATTCAGACCAGTACCTTGTCAGAGGAAACAGGGAAGAAATGGAGAAGGAGATATGCCAGGTAAAAAGTCAGCGAAATATAGGAAGCTTTTGATCCAGATGAGGAATTATTTTAGGGACCTTTTGTGGAATTGCTTGTGGATAACCTGGGGATTAGATAGCTCTTATAGAAGCAGCAATCACACTTGTTTGTGCTGCTGCTTTGTTACAAGCCTAGTCCTTACTACCATTCTTTTCTCACTTAGTGTTTATTTTAGAACAGCAGATACAAACAAGAAGTTGACCATTATGTGTAGTGTATGGGTATGTATCTTGATTAATATTTACACCTAGATATTGATGAATGGGTGAAGGGAGCAAGAATATGATACAGGAGTAGGAACGTTGTAGTCTCAGGTGTGTGAAACTTCAGTCTATCTCAAAAGAAAGGAAAAAGCAAGCAGAGTAGAACAGGTGATAATTGAGTGGCTTTTTCCCTTGACATAGGAAGTAACAATATATAACTTGAGAAGCGTGTGGCAAACACACCTTATACAGAAACAAGATAGACTGTCCTCTTCAGTTCTTCAAAGTGATTACAGTTGTCTCTGTCATTGGCTTGTTTCAGTCAAAAATAATTTCTTTCTGCATTATCCTGGTATGCAAGTTACAGACTCCTCTCTAAAACAGAACATGCATTCTGGAGTTCCTCTTCGAGTTGTAGGCTTGTATAAAGCCTTCCAATGACATGTCTTTGGCGTAGCACAAAGCTACATGCTGTGGGAATGCTGGGCTCCATATCATGGTTCTTAACCTGCAGTTTTCCAAGGTAGTTTTGCTAATGACTTCTTTAGGCTGCATATGTCATTCTTCATGAAACTCCCAATTCTGTTACCTGTTAAAATGCCTCACAGTTCTCAAGACAGACCCTTTGTTGTGGCATGACTGTTCATTGTGAAATTCAAATCTGTTGAACTTTGAAGTTTCTCATAATAACTCATTAGAAAAAAAAAACAGTGTGGCCTTTCTGTAGCCAATTTTGTCATTCTTTCTTTGTGTGGAATGTGACACAAAGAAATGGCAAATTCTAGGTCATGCCATGAAGAAATTACTATTTCCAAAAGCCTTCCAAGTTGAAATATTTAATAATTATTATAATTCTCATAACTTTCTTCTATATGCTGAGCCCTTATCATGTGCCAGTAATCTTTCAATGTATTACCAAATATTATTTCTAAGATTGATTTTATTTTTATGTATGTATCTAGGTGTGTAGTTCTGTGTGTATACTGCATGAGGCTGGGAGGCCTCAGAGAGCAGAAGAAAGCATTACATCCTCTAGACCTTGAATATCAGGCAGTCACAAGCTGCTCAACATGACAGCTAGGAACTGAACTGAAGTCCTCTGCCAGAGCAACAAGCACTCTTTTTTTTTATTTCCTTTTTTTTATTGAATATTTTATTTACATTTCAGATGTGATCCCCTTTCTCCATTCCCCCTCCACCCAGGAGTTGCCTATCCCATCCGCCCTCCTGCCTCTATGAGGATAAATAAACAAACAACAAGACTTTCAAATATCCCCCTTCATGTAGGCACATTGTTTATAAACAGTGTCTAATTATCCAAATTGTATCACTGCCCTAGATCTGAATTTCTGTATATGTAAAAATGAAAGAAAAAAAAGAATCAAGGTAAAAGAGATGAATCAGTAGTTAATGGCACTGGCTGCTTTCCTAGAGGATCCACATTCTATTTCTAGCCCTGGCATGGCAGGCAGATCAAAGCTATGATATAATTTCAGTTCCAGGGGATCCATACAGTACTCTTATCTGTCCTCTACAAACACCAGACACCTGCCCAACCTAGGATCGACCCATAGGCTGGCACCAAACTCTGATACTATTACTGATGTTATGTTGTGTTTTGTGTAACTTTGATGTGTTTTGGTCCTTAAAACAGCTGTTGAGATTGCCTCTTTTATAACTTTCCTCTTTTAAAGTTAGTTCTAATCAAAACAAGCTTATACAACATGGGCAGTGATGATTTTTATTGCAACTCAATGTCCTAGGCTGTGGACAACCTATGAGAAGGGCACTTGTGCTATATTGTTACAACATAATGTAGGATGTAATACCATGCCACGATCTTTGGTAAGGTAGAGCAGGTCGAGACCCAGAGATTTGATGGGCACACACCTCAGGTTTATGTGACTCCCGGGTCCCTGCAAGACTCCTGATTGGAACATGGGCCATACTTGTCTCATAAAAGAGACGTGGCTTGTGGTCACCTTGGCCCAGAACAGAGTTCTCCAACCTCATGACGTACCTAGAGGCCCAGAGGGCTTAGCCAATAAACTTCCCTTCCTAGACATTCCTCCCTGCAAAAGATATTTAATCTCAGGCCCACACTGAGAAAGGGGATTTATACATCCATTTTCTGCTATGACAATAAACTCTTTAGAATCAGGGATTGTCAATTTTGTTTTGTATTGGAAATTTTATTTACATTTCATCCCCTTTCTCCCCCACCCAGGAACCCCTTATTCAATTCCCCCTCCTCCTGCTTCTATGAGGATATGCCCCCACCACCCTCTCACTCCCACCTTCCAACTCCTGTATTCCTCCACACTGGGGCATCCAGCCTTCACTGGACCAAGTACTTCCTCTCCCACCTATGCCCTACAATGCCATCCTCTCCTATGTATACAGCTGGAGCCATGGGTCCCTCCTTTTGTGCTCCCAGGCTGGTGGTTTAGACCCTGGGAGCTCTGGTTGGTTGGTATTGCAATAAGTACTCTTAAATGTTGAGCCCTATTTCTAGCTCCTTCATATATTATAAAGACACCCCATGGAATCCCACTTGTAATTACATTGCAATTTCTAAATGCACAAGGTGAGAACTGAGGAGGTACAATATCCTAACTATTATCCTCTGAATGACAAGAAAAGGCAACATTTTACCCCAGATCTTGAATCCACGTCTTCTGATACAGAGTAATAATAAAATATTTTCAATTGAAGCAGCAAGTGGACACTGTGTGTAAGGTTCAAAAAAGAGAGAGAGAGAGAGACAGAGAGAGAGCATTCTGGGCATGCTCCCGGGCTTGCCAAGGAATGAAAGAGAGGAGACACTAGCAAACATTTTAATCTCTCACGATATTTGAAATTTGCCAACTACAAAATAAGCATCAAAGGCAGCTGCAGTGGCCAGATGTTTTCTTTGTGTCTTCACCTGTGAGCCTGCTGCCTACCCAGGAAGAATGGAGCAATGCCTGGTTTAAAAGGCATCTCTCCAAGGCCCATTCACTCCTTGTCCTCTGGACAAACCCTGCCAGCAGTACATCACTTAGATCTGAGTGCAGCCGTGATTTCTATAACAGAAACATCAGTCAATTAAAACCAGGAGTCAGCCAGGAAGCACGTTTCACTGAGATTGCTGGGGTGTCATCCTCACGTACATCAGCAGATAGTAATGCTTCTCTGCAAAAAGAAAAGAAAAATAAAACCAAACCGGTTGAGGATTGACCACAAAGAGACAAGTCCTTGCTTTGTCTACCTGTCACCACCTGGTGTCCTAAATAATCTCTTTATGTGTCACACAACACTATTCATAATCTTACAATACGAGTTACTATATCACCACTGGGGCTTGTATGTTTATAGTTTCTTTTGTCTGAAAATCAAAAGAAATAGATTTTTTTCCTTTATTTCTATTCCAGTTAATATTATGTTGGATAATTTAAACTAGTGATATTTCTCCTATACCTGTTAACTCCCAAAGTGTGAAAGAGGAGACATACACAGTGATCTTAACAGTTTTCAAACTCCATGTCAGTGAAACATCTATCTGTGCTAACATTTTTAACACAGAGGTCACAGAGTACTTAAGTAAATGACAGCTAATTATGATGGTTAGCTCTAGTGTATTAGAAATGCCTTGGCCAGACATTAAGGAGGCACACTTTTGATCATGTCTAAGAGTGTTTCCAGAGAGCATTTACTGAGGAGAGAAGGACTTTCTTTCATGTGAAGCAACATTGAGCAGGCTGAGGCCCGGCACTGAACAAAAAGAGCAAAAAGAGAAAGCCAGCTGAGTACTTGTGTCAATTTGTCTGCTCCAATTCTCCATCTACCCAGCTCTCAAGCTCTGCCACCACAGTCACGTGCTGTCATGCTTTCCCTGTCAAGTACAGATGGACAGCATCACAACTTGAATCAGATGCAACTTTCATTGTTTCTTTCAGTTATTTGCTTATGAGAAGCAAAGAGCTAACATAATGACTCTTCCTAAATCACAGTCAGCCATGGATCTGATATGCAAGTCTAGAGAGTGAGACTCAGGTCCTAACCTCTTAGTTGCAATTACATTCTGTTTAAATATTACGTATTAAATGTTTAGGCGCACTTCAATTATTTTAAAACAGTTTATTTGGGCATCAGTAATAGACTCATTAGATCCTAAGAAAGGATCAGTAAAACAGTATAGCTAACATACATAGCATAAATGCATAGCATAGCATAGCATAGCATAGCATAGCATAGCATAGCATAGCATAGCATAACATAACAACACTCATGTTTGAACCTACCCTGATATAGCCACATAAATTATTTCAGAAGTGGAAAAATTTACTTCACACTGCTCCTTGGTGTTACATAGAAATTTGAACTTCATTTCAGAGGAGACTTACTTGGTTCTCAATTGCAGGTACTGTATCTATTCTTGTGTACATAGATAGACTCTAAAGAAAAAAGTCTATTCAATGTTTCCAGCTATCCACACTAGTGTTCCTTTAATACATTATTACAAATGCAATAGGGGACACATAAGATCACACTGTTTCTTATGCAGGAGAAAGCAAGATGGACTATTAATGGTGACAGCCACAGAGCCATTATCAGTTGTCTATGGTTCAAGTCTAAGCCAGCCTCGACTATAAAGAAAAAAACCCTTCTCAACAAACCTAAAAAGAGTAATTCTAACAGTACATGAGTTGTTGGTTAATGAAATTAAATTTCCCAAACTGGTTACTTTTAGGAACCACCAGGTAACAATGAAAATGTCAAAAGAAGTCATCCTTAGTTTTATTTCCTCCTGTGTTAGCTTTGAGAACATGCACTATGAAATCAAAGAATGGCGTTTCTCCATGGAAAATAATATTTTGACTAGAAAAAGGCAGAGATGCTGTGACGAAGGAAACAGCAGATGCCGGTGTGTTGGGACTTCTTAAGCCTCATTCTGGAGGAGCCTTGTTGAGCGTCTGTCCTGGCTGGCAGAGCTACTGCTATAAAACCTTTCAAATTTCAGCAACTCACTTCTGAGTTGGCTTATGTTATTGGCAGATGTACACAATGTGATCACAGCCCCACCGAGCCATAACGCCCTCTCTCTTTCTCAAGAAGTCCCGTCCTTCTTAAACAGCTTTCTTTTTTTTTTTTTTCTTTTTTTATTGGAAATTTTATTTACAATTTCAGATGTTCTCTCCTTACCCCATTTTCCCCTTCCTCCCAGGAACTCACTATCCCTTCCCCACACCTTCTGCCTCCACGTTGGTGTACCCCACCCACCCTTCTCTGTACCTCATCTCCCCACCCTCGAATACCCCCCCCGACGTCCTGCCTTCATGGGACCAAGGATCTCTTCTCCCACTTATAAATAGCTCCCTTGCATATATAGCTGGAGCCATGGGTCCCTCCCTAAGCGCTCCCATGGCTGGTGGTTTAGACCCTGGGGGCTCTGGTTGGTTGGTATTGTTGCTTTCCTCATGGTGTCGCGAATCCTTTCAACTCCTTCAGCCTTCACTCTATCTTCTCATTGGGAACCCCATGATCAGTTTGATGGTTAGCTGTGAGCATCTGCCTCTGAGTATGTCAGACTCTTGCAGACTTCTCAGGAGACAGCTATATCAGGCTCCTGTCAGCATGTGCATCCTGACATCCACATCAACCTCTACCTTTGGTGACTGCACATGGGATGGATATCCAGGTGGAATGGTCTGTAGACGGTCCCTCCTTCAGTTTCTGTCCTGCACTGTGTCTCCATATTTGCACCCTTGAGTATTTTGCTACTCCTTCTAAGAAGGACTGAAGCCCCCCCTACTTGGTAATCATTCTTCATGAGCTTTATGTGGTCTGTGAGTTGAATCTTGGGTATTTCAAGCTTCTGGGCTAAAATCCAATGATCAGTGAGTAAATACCATGTATGTTCTTTTGTGATTGGGTTACTTCACTCAGGATGATATTTTCTAGTTCCATCAATTTACATAAGAATTTATCAAATTCATTGTTTTTAATCAAATTCATTGTTTTTAATAGCTGAGTAATATTCCATTGTATAAATGTACCACATTTTTTGTATCCATTCCTCTGTTGAAGGGCATCTGGGTTCTTTCCAGTTTCTGGCTATTATAAATAAAGCTGCTATGAACATAGTGAGCATATGTCCTTGTTATTGTTAGAGCATCTTCTGGGTATATGCCCAGGAGTGGTATATCTGGGTCTCAGGTAGTGATATGTCCAATTTCTGAGGAACCACCGACTGTTAAATAGCTTTCAAGTCAACCATTATTCCTGATTTTCTTTCCTACCTTTTGTAACAGCAGTGGTATTAAAATCTGCCTCTCTCCCTCTTGACATGCCTACTTTTCAAATCTTTTGTCTGTGTCTTGCAGGTGGATTGTCTCTAAAACCAAAATTCTACCACACCGTACTCACCTTCAGAGTAGATATTTACATTAGCTGTTGAAAATTAAATATGAATCATAATTAATAACAGAATAATATCCACTTGTCTTTGTTCTCTGAACATTGATAGCATGAGCTTCTATGATTTTTGCTACCCAAAAGAATTGACACTACAAGAGGGGAATTATTATACATTTAAATGGAAATTAATAAATAAAATTGTATGCCTGGCATAAATGGCTCAATTTGTAGACTAGCTGCTTTGCAAGCACAGGCACCTGATGTTTGAGCTTAAGTACAGTGATACATGCTTGAAATGCCTGGGACAGAAGACACTGGCAGATCCCCATGACTGTCTGACTGAGAGAGGACTTAAAAACACAAGGTGGTTGGCTCCTAAAAACTGGACACTGAATTGACCTCTGATCTCCATGTACAAGAACACTCATATGCACCACAGATACATGAATTCACACAAACACATATAAAATAGATTAATTCAAATGAAAATGTTTAAGTTTAAATTAATATTTAATATACTAGTCTAGACACACAGGCCATAATATTCGTGTGTGTTGTGTGTGTGTGTGTGTGGTGTGTGTGCGTGCGCGCGCGCCGGTGGCGTGTATATAGATATATAGACTAACATCTTGGTAACTACATGTATCTAGTGCTATGTATGGCTGTATATTAGGATAAATAAAGACCATCTCCATTATTGTAGCATATTTTCATAAAAACAAAATATATGTGCTCTGTGGTACCCTATAGTTTCCTCCCAAATATTTTCTGAGCTGATATTGTGCCACATATAATTTTTGAGTGATTCATCCATAGCCATGATAAGAGAGTGGAGAGAGAGAGAAAAGAGAGAGAGAGAGAGAGAGAGAGAGAGAGAGAGAGAGAGAGAGAGAGAGAAAAGAGAGAAAACTGCTATGAGAGGGATGTGCCTTTGTAACTTTTCTTCAGGCTCATCTGCTTGGAAAACTCTCCAAGAGCTGCTAGAGCATTGACTACACATGCTTTATGGCTTAGGTCAGCTCCTCTGTTATCTTTTGTACACAGCAATTCAGAGATCAGATAAGTGCTTGCAAGACATCTGTGCCTTCTTGTACCATATGGTGGTAATGGGATCTTGTGTGTGCCCGACTTCTTATATTATGGGAAACTTTGGTTTCATGGGTCTTACCCTGTGTGTTTTCTCATTATAGACCATAATGAGTGGCATGGAGCAAGTGCTGTAATATTTTTTTGAAAATGTAAATCACAATCAATGAGATAGGATATTTATTTTATCTTTCTTAAATACCCACATCCATCCTGATAACTACTATGACCAGTATATATTCCTCACCTTGTGCACATCTTCTCTCACTCAGACCTAATATCAACTCAACTCTCACATTATCCTTTCTATTCTTATTCTTGATTTACTTTAGTCTCTTCTATGTGCAGGAAAGTCTAAACAATGGGTCAATGGTGGTTTAAGACTGAACTTGTCTTTCATGTCTAATACATAACATGTTTAGTAAATCAGTGTAGAGATTTTCTGATGCTTAATTCATTCAGGAACATATAGTAGCAATAACATTTATTTGAAAATCTCATGTATCCAGCATCCATGAAAAGGATGAAAGAGGAATAGAAACTGTAATAACTCTCCTACAAATGTAACCATCACTCACTCAGCATTCTCAGGGACTAGAAAATCAAGTGTTTAAGCTTGCAATAGCTCTTCCCATTACCTGTTTAGATATGTCACCTACTTTACAGTAGATCAGACCCCTCCACAAATAAACTCACTAAAGACTCTGAATCACTTTCCTATGTGTTTTAGGCAGCAGTACAGTTAAACATCTTGCATGCTACTTTTTAAAATCTCATCTAAAATGTTTTGTTTCTTGACATTTAATATTATCCTGTCCCAGTAAAGCTTGATGTATTTTTTTTCAGTGACTTTCTGACCTGTCTTTATAGTCAGCATTCCAATCAGTCTCCAGTGACACACAGAGAATAGTGACATATTGGCTTTTACAGGAAACGAATCTAGAGGTGACAACACTTGAATAGGTGGAAGGTCTGCATGGGATTTTCCATATGAATTCAATTGTCAACTAAACAAGAGAAGAGCCTCCCTCCTCACAGAGTTAATGTAAGATTCTTGACATATAACATATATTTGATTTGACATTGCAGAAGTCAGGTGTCACAGAAAAATTATGGGAAATAAGCTATCATGTTTAATATAAAGTTTAAT
The DNA here is from genome assembly GCA_021653895.1 of Mastomys natalensis. Lineage (NCBI taxonomy): Eukaryota > Metazoa > Chordata > Mammalia > Rodentia > Muridae > Mastomys > Mastomys natalensis. The sequence continues at coordinate 410,368 of JAJTUV010000924.1, read as the reverse complement.
TTTATTTTATCATGAATTACCTGCTCATTCAAGTAGAAAAGATGAGCCACTAGGTAAGTCAGAATATCTGAGTCTCTTCCCTTAAATCTGAAATGATGAATGTAACTGTGTTGTTCATTTTCCCCTCAAGTTGAAGTAAAATAAAGGGATCATGAAAGAAGGAATCTCAGTTGAGAAATGGCCCCCATCACATTGGCCTGTATGCATGCCTGTGAGGCATTTTCTTGATTGATATCTAATATGGGAGAGCTCAGCTCACTGTGGACTATGAGAGCCTTGGGATCTTGATTGTATAAGAAAGCAGGTTAAGCAAGCCATGAAGAACCAGCTGGTGAGCATTGATCATCTATGGTTCATGCTTCAGTTCCCGCCTTCAGGTTCCTGCCTTGAGTTCCTGCCCTGAATCACATTCATAATGTACTCTAAGCTATAGATGAAAATTGTAACCAAAAAATCCCTTTCTCGCCAGTTATTTTTGGTCACAGTATTTTAATACAGTAACTGAATGCAAACTAAGGACGTTGTAGTAGCTGTGATTCTGGCAACTGGATAGAAGCTAGGGTCAGTAGAGAGGAAGAAACCTCCATTGAGGAAATGCCTCCATGAGATCCAGCTGTAAACCCACATTTCTCAATTAGTGATCAGTGGAGGAGGGTCCTGCTCTTTGTATGTTGTGTTATCTCTGCTCTGATGGTCTTGGCTTTAAAAGAGAGCAGACTGAACAAAGCAGGAGAAACAAGTCAGTAAGCAGCAGCTTTTATAGCGTCTGCATCAGCTCCTGCCTCCAATTCCTGCCTTTTGTATTCCTGCTTTTTTGTATTGACTTCCTTCAGTAATGAACAGTGATATGGAAGTTTAAGCCAAATAAACCATTTGTTTTAGTTTACTTCTGTGAACAGACACCATGACCAAACTAACTCTTTTAAGGACAACATTAATTTAGGCTGGCTTACAGGTTCATTATTATCAAGGCAATGTCCAGCCAGGCATGGTGCAGAAGGAACTGAAAGCCCTACATCTTCATCTGAAGGGTGCTGGTAGAAGACTTGCTTTCAGGGAGAGCTAGGATCAGGATCTTAAACCTCATGCCCACAGTGAAATACCCACTCTAACAAGGCTATACCCACTCCAACAAGGCCACACCTACTCCAACAAAGCCACACCTCCTAATAGTGCCACTCCATTGACTAACCATATACAAACCATCACACTATTTCCTCCCCACTTTGCTTTTTAGTCATGGTGTTTTATCACAACAACAATAACCCTAACTGAGGCAGACAATATCAAAACTTGGGAAATTTCTAAAGATAGGAAACTACAGGTGAATTAATTTATTTCATTTTCTAATATTCTTGCTACTTCTGTTTGTGTTTGTTTTATTTTGTTTCTTGTTTTGTTTGGAGGGAGCATTCTCATTATACCTTCAGTATAATAATAAGCCTAGTCCATAAAGGCAGTTCAAAACTCATTCCATTTTCAAATTCTATTCCACATATGATTCTACAGAATGCCTTCATTGAAAAGCATGCTCTAAAAATTCTTTGCAAATCTAAGAAAGCAATATTGCTTAAGGACTTCTGGATACTAACTTTGATAGCTGAATGTCAGTGGAAGTGTACTGAGATAGCTCACTCATTCATTCACCCTTCTTAAAGAGGCACCAGGATTACTTCAAGCAATTCTCAAGTGATTGTTTGGAGAAAATGCTCCTGTTTATCACCATTTTATAGACAACAGCATTGAGTCAAAGTGACATCTTAAGTATCAGCTCTTACTTGCTTAGTTTCATGTTCAAACAATATTTTCAATATTGGATCATTCCTCTTACACATGTAATGAAATCTGGTATCTTTTTGATCTTTAAAAATATGACCATATTGTATTAGGAAAATATAGCTTATGTAGTGTCTAACTGCTATTGTGAAAGTTATATAATAAAATAATGTGAAAAGCACCAAATATGAATCCCATAAGCCTTTTGCCTCCTGACATATGTTACCCTAAACTTGATCCTTATGAAAACAATATAATAATTAAGAACTATCAAGGAAATTATCAATCAAAGTAGATGAAACTATTGCTAAGAGATTATTTGTATTGTATGAGAATTATTTCATGGCGAGATACTTATGAAGCTGAGAGAATTGTTTCCAACCTTGTTTTCATATTACATATGCATCGAAAATGTGTTCTCGCATGGATATTCAGCTCTAGCAAACCTACAAAAGAGAGGGAGAATGAATACAAAAACAACAAATAAGAATTATAAAGACTGGAGAGATGGGTCACCAGTTAAGAGCAGTGAATGCTGAATCAGAGGTCCTGATTTCAGTTCCCAGCAATAACATCCTGGCTCACAGCCATGTGTAATAGGATTGAGTGCCCTCTTCTGGTGTGCCTAAAGAGTAACAGTTTACTTGCATACATAAAATAAGTAAATAAATCTTAATAAAATAAGAACAAAAAAGAAACAAACAAAAAAAATGAAAGGAAAGAGAGAAGTACAGAGGGTCAGAAAATCGAATAGAAATATGTAGGAATTGGGGGATGGGGAACTCGGGGTAGCCACAAGAGGGTCTCAGAAGCCAGGGAAACAAGAGGTTCCCAGGACTCAACAGGAATGACTTTGGCTGAAATACACAACAAAGAGGAGTTAGAACCTGTAGAGACCACCTCCAGTAGATAGGCACAGTCCCCTGTTGAGGGATGGAGCCACAGACCCATCTCAAAATGTTTAACCCAGATATGTTGCTGTCTAAAGAAAAGACAAGGGAAAAAAATGGAACAGAGGCTGAAGGAAAGGTCATACAGAGACTGTCCACCTAGGAATTCATCTCATCTGCATACACCAAACCCAGACACTATTGCTGATGCCAAGAAGTGCTTGCTGATAAGAGCCTGGTATGTCTGTTCCCTGAGAGTTTCTGTCAGCACCTGACCAATAGAGATGCAGATATTCACAGTCAACCATCAGACTGATCCCAGGGGGCCCCAACGTAAGAGCTACAGGAAGAACTGAAGGAACTCAAGCAGATTGCAACCACGAAGGAAGAACAATATCAACTAACTGGACCACCCTGATCTCCCAGAGACTAAAACACCAATCAAAGATGGTCTCCCAGAGACTAAAACACCAATACATGGAGGGATTCATGGCTCCATATACATATGTTACAGAGGATGGCGTTATGTGACATCAATGGAAGAGGAGACCCTTGCTCCTGTGGAAGTTTGATGCCCCAGAATAGGGGGATGTTAGAGTGGCAAGATGGTAGTGGGTGAGTGGGTAGAGAAGCACCCTCATAGAAGCAAAGGGAGAGGAGGAGATGGTGGATGAGATGGGGGAATTGTGGAGGAGCAACCAGGAAGGGAGGCTACCCAGAACCCTCTCTGACTGGTGATCTGAATTCTTGCTTAGGCTGCGAGGCTAAGCACTGCAAGGGAATATAAATAAAACTTAAAAATATCTATCTGGGTTCCCTGAGGGACAAGCCTGACTGCATAAGGGTTGATGTCAAAAGTATCCCCTCTCCAGGAAAAAGACATCGGGATGGGTATGGCCTTCATGCCTCACTGGACAACGACAGGAGGACCGGAGCCATTACAAGGTCCCCTTCAATTATTGGAGATCAGGCCTCTATCCCCGCCTTCGCAAGAATAGAATTGCCAAGGCCCTTCTATACTTAGAGAAGGGAGGAGATGTCAGGAGCAGCCCTGCATATACACTAAAGGCCTAAAATCAGCCATAGGCCTAAAGTCAGCAATAGGACTGACATACATACATGCTAACACAAAGTCTTGGGTCTCTGTGGAAAAACACTGAAAACAGAAAGCTATAAGCTATTGTAAACAGGCAGCTTCTGTGGAAATTTACCAGACCTAGTAGTCATAGGTCTTATAAATAGACAGCCTCGGTGGACAGTACCAACTTAGATAAGGACAAGTGAATCATAGGCAGAGCCATAGTGACCTGTACCCTGAACCTACACCCAGCTGATACCCTGTTCTGAAAGGTATCTGTACTCCCCTGAACACCTATGCTCCAGTGTCATTCGCTTCCCCACATCCTGCCTTTTTGTGTTTATAACCTCTGTGTAAATAAGTAAATTACGATGTGATTTAAATAACTAAATAAATAAAATTTAAAAAATTCAAATTAAAAGGAAAAAAGAAAAATAAACAAATATAATGATTATTAAAAAAGATTTGTAAAAAATATGAATAAGATTTCTAAATATACACATAAAAATTTTTAGTGATTAAAAACTGTACAACATAAAATAACAGGACAGGTAGCAAGTGAATTAAAAAGGTGGACAAAATCAAAAGATTTCAAGATATTGAGTTAGGACCTGTAAGTCAAAACAACTTGGATGTAAAACTGTTACCTGGCAACCCCAGAGAAGAGTCCTCCAATTGGTTATCCAATGTCAACTGGTCAGTCCTATAATCAAATATATTATATACATGTAAAAGTTATAGGGATTGAGCAAATTCTAGTTATGTAGTTATTGATATATAATATCATATAATATATAATGATATTAATATATAATATATATTAATTATAATTATATTAATATATTAATTATATTATTATATTAATTATATTAATATATTAATTATATTAATATATTAAATATATTAATTAATATTAATATATAATTATAATTAATATATAATATATAATATTAATATATAATATAATAATTAATATCATATAATATAATGATAATTATATATATATATATATATATATATATATATATATATATATATATATAATACAGCAATTAAAGATGCAGAGGGAGTTAATTTGAAAGAGAACCAAAGAAGTAGGGCATGGGGAGTGTTGTAGGGAAGAAAGAAAAGCGAGAAATTATGTGATTATAATTTAATTAAAAAAATGTAAAGTGTTGGGTGAGGCACAGGGCTTATAGTTAGTGTCTATGCAATACAACAGGATAATGATGACCACTCAGTCCCCAATATCAAGAAAGCAAGATAGGAAGGAACACATTCTAGAGCTATATAAAAGGAAAATGTAATTAGATGCCAGTATATTTAGTAGAAGTTCTGGACTAAGAGACAAATAAGAAGAAAGTCTCACAGGTAAAACAGGAAAAAAATCTTAAAACTAGACTGTTAGGACCCTAGCCATGAGATACAAGAAAGGGGCTTTAAAAACACATCCATATCACTTCTCTTACTGTAACCATAAGGGCAAATAAAGAGAAGAAACATTCTGTGTGAAAACTCAATCCTTCTCTATCATGTTCACATTCTACCATTGAGGGTCCCAATCATACAACTGAGTATTGAAAGTCACAGAAGACTCTACCCCACCGATGGGTACCACCTTGCATAAGTAGATGTTATTGTGTTATTCTTAACTACAACCAAAAACCACTTACCAGATACATGATGAAACAGAAGAGAAGGATAAAGGTGTACTGTGATAATAACAGTTTCTGTAAAGTAAATATGTTCTTGGGTCCTAGAATCACCTTCTACAAACCACACAGACATCAGTCTCAGCAAGATATGGATGGCTTATTGAATAATTGAACACACACACACACAGACACACACACACACACACACACACACACACACACATTAGGACTGACCCATTAGGACCATAGCTCAGAACTCAGGGGATAAACAATGACAACATATTTCCAACAGCAATTTGAGCATATGGTTCCTACTGCTATGACATTTGACCATGTACCAAAGTGAAATTGGATTGAGGAGGTACAGAATTATTGGCACATAGTTGATCAGAAGTTCATAGTATGTGCTTGTAAGCAGGCTATATCTAATTATTTTGTCATGGGAGGGTAAGAGGAGGGTGAAGAGTACTGTATATAGAGAAAGGGTGGAAGGATTCTGATAATGTGTAACATAAAAGGTGTGTATGTCATACATTCGAGGGCTATATCATAACTCTCTTATGACTTGGAGTTTAGTTGCTGGAGCCTGTCAACTTTCCTCTGGGAAGAATTAGGGCATCCACCATTATCCTGGAACCTAGGGACACACCCAGTGGAGTCTGTTTGAGACTTACAGATTCAACATCACTCTCTCTCTTTATAGTATCGTGTCTCTTTCTGCAGCTTCAGGGATCTCAGAACAAACTATGGCAGTGAAGATAGAACAGATTGCAAATGAGTTTGACCAGAGCTGCTTCTGGTCTGGATTTTAACAGGTATTATAGCAAGAAGGAACCTATTCTGAGCACCACAGAGGTAAAGAAGGAATTCATTATGTGTTAATTAAGGAGTAGAGTATGTTATAAGGCAAAAACATTGTTAAGTTAAAATACTTTTGATTCCCGTAGTACCCACTTAGGAACACCAAGCACCATCCTTTCGTATTCCTGTCTCATATGAACTTATCCACAGAAGCAATTTTAATCTCAATTAAGCTCCTTAAATCCATATCCAAACAGAGATAAATGATGCTAATATTTAAGTATCCACAACTATTTTTGAGACAGCTTTGAGTTTTGGTTAACTACTTACAAAAAAAAAAAAAAAAAAACCAAACAAACAAAAAAAAAAAAAAACAAGACAAAGCAAAATCCCATAAAAAAAAAAAAAATAAAACAAAAACAAAAATCCAAAAAACTAACTGAACAAAAAACCCACCTCAAATAATATATTACCCCTTGGATCATGACAATAAGGTAATTATTGTTTTTATGTACACATTGTTTCATACTTTGAGAATATAAGTGGCTTTTTTCTTATTTTATTAAACATAGTTTAAAGTCGTTGTGGTCTTTCTGTTATGGTTGTGTGGCAAGATCTCACGAAAGCTCGTGAAGCCTTTAGCTTTGTAAATTGGTTTCAAATTCCTGCAATCCCCTGTTTCAGCCTTTCATGGGCTGGGCTCACAGGTGGGAGCCATCACATCAGTGACAGTTTGGATAGCATGTATTGGGACATTTGCAGTTTTCTCAACTTAACTGTTTTCCAAGGAAGGCACAACCTTTTTGTCCCTTTGGAAATCACACGTTTCAAAGTGAACTGGTACGCACAAATGAACACTAAGGAAGTGTCTGTTTGATGGATCATGTCTCTTTCTCTACTACGCATAGGGGAGATCATGGTCACTTAACCCTCTTTCACCCTTCCCCTGATCATGAACCTGAACCATCAGATTTCTCTGATATCTGACACATCCTGAGAATGGTAACAAGTTATAGTAGTAGCCAAAGCCTGATATAAATATGAAAGCAATTTCCTAAGAGAAAATCGTCAGGCTAAAACTAAATAATACTTTATAATTCTTTCAACACTATGGATTATCTCCACTATATTGTGCATTTTTAGTGCATAACTATGAATCCCCATGCTAAAAAAAAAAAATAATAAATTCTGGAAAGCATCTAGCCCAGTGCTTCATGGGAAAGGGAGGTGTGTTTCACACAATCATACAACCTGAAAATGTTGACATCAATCTTGGAGCCAGGCAACAGAGTTCAGTACACAAGACTTGGAGTCTCCTGGAAGTTGGATGTCATTTGTCATGTTGACTTTTTTGGGTGTAGAGGCTCATGAGGCTGTTTCTCGGAAAACCTATAATGTACTGTTTGATGAGTGCCCAACTTCATTAAATTGGACCTATAGCAGTTTTCTAAGATAGTCACCACTCCAAAGTTTAGGAATTTCTCAAGATCTTTTTATTTCAAAATTCGATTTTACAAATTTCTTTTTGTACAATTTTATAAGAAGAATATGAACCCAGAAAATAAAATATATTGACCAAAATCACTCCTTTATGGAGACAAGAAACTGCTAGAATTTTTCAAACCGGTCATTGGAAGGAAGCCTTCTATCTTACTAAATTAATATCAAGATTCAATAGTTAATTTCCTTGAGTTTTTACATTTTGTGATAATCTGGTCAAAGGCAATATAGTATTGAACTTTGTGATTGTTTGGCTTAATATTTATAGAAGGCTGTTGCTTGTTAAGGATTTCACTTTTTTCAAGCAGATTATCCTCTCTAATTGCTGTCACATTTCAATGAATTTCACATCTAATTGTGAGGCACACATTTGAGAATGGGGAAGGTGGAAGTTCTTTTGTATTGCTTTAATGGTTTTCTTCCTGAAGTATATTAGTTGGCAATATTTTGCTATTAATCCAATGGCAAAATAATCATCTGTGTTCATTTTGCCATGAGCAATAATCTGTACATCATTCCTGGAAGAGATCTACAAGCTTGTTGGAAACTGCAAGTAGTTTTTAATTGTGTTCCCATTAGAACTGGCTGATATTAATGTATGTTTTTATGCCCAAGATAGTTAAAAAAAAATGACTTGACATATGTGGCATCCCCAGACTGCTGAGCTAAGAACACTGACTGTACTTCATACCAAAGCTCTTTCCATACAGGTTTAATAATCAGAAAAACGGATGATAGCTTATTAATAATTAAACATGTGTTTAATATTTAAACAGTCATATCCCTGCAGTTGTTAAACTGACATTAAAGTATGGAGAAACCGCAGCCAACTTACTGATGACTGTCCATCTCACATGTGCTTTCTGAAGCTCAGAAGAGTGACTGAATGTCACTGAACCATCTGGCAGAATGATGCTTATAATCAAGACCAACCATAATATAAAACCTTATTCTGTCATTTCAGGCAAGTGGGACGACTACAATATGATTCATTATTGTTTTAGTTTCAAGTTTTAATTTTCCTTTGTTACGATTAAAGGAGTAGATATCATTTTACTGACAAAGGAAAAGAAATGAACATAGCGTTGGAATCAAACTATGTTATAAACATTTTTTTCTCTCCCAAATAATCTTTCGATTAGAGAGAACATAGTTTATAGAAAGGGATTGTGTGTTGGTAGGCATTGAAAATGTTGACATGTGATACTTTATCAGAAGGTATACTTCATCTCTACAAAGACCTTCTACATTGTTAGAACATTGCACACACTGAATTCACTCAGTAACAGAGAAGTTTTCATTGACATGGTTAATTTCATAAGGGAAGTTAACTGCTTTCTATTGCACCTGGAAACTTAACTGAATATAAGTCTGGGCGGGGGTAAAAACAAATTTCATCTTATAATATCTTTTCTGACATTTCTGACCTGAAATATGTATTGTGTGTGGGGTTAATATTATTATTATTAAAGGTAATAGTCACTTTTAAATGAACTTTATTTGACTCAAGCTTTATCTTTTCTTTTTTTAAATTTTTATTGGATATTTTATTTATTTATAATATAGATGTCATCCCTTTTCCCCATTTCCCCTCCCTATAACCCCATCCCATCCCATCCCCCCTCCTCCTTTTTGCTTTTATACCATTTTAATAACATGCAAGTTTTAAGTCTGTTCTAGGTTGAGAAACTAGCAATACATTAGATGCAAATAGTCAAGGAACAAACAAGACAATAAACACAAGCCATATCTTTTTCTAATGAGGGATTTAGGTAACAACATTGCAACGAGAAAAATCTGGGTGGACCTGAATTTTTTTTCAGTATGTTGTTTCCATAAATTTGCGTGAAGTAAGTTCAGTGAGTCATTTTGTTCTTGATGGGTATTTCTATGCTTTGGAGCAATCACATACATGTAAGCTTTAACATCAAAAGTTTTTTCATTATAGATTGGTACTTCTTATAATGGCTATTTCTTGGAAATATCCAGTGAGCTTAAAATGAAAGGCATCTCAGCATCACATGAGGGGACACTGGATCAGTAATGGTGAACTCAGGTGCCATCAGAGAGATGTGTGCGGTTCAACTTGTAATTCTTGTTACCCTTTGTGAATCTTTGCCATATGGTAAATGGCAAAGGGAAATTTAAATTTTGATTTTCTTGTTTTTTTTTTAATTATATAAATAGAAACATAAAATCATGACATTCCAAGGAAAATAATAGCTAGCAGAGGTCTTACAGAATATAATTCATCAGCAAAGTGGTATACTAAAACAATATCACAATAACCAGCCTGTTTCTCCTTCAGTCATGTTGGGACACAGTTCTGAAAACTAACGTTAACCTTCCTACTTTCAAACCATATTAATTATCATCTTATATTGTGACCGATCTTGTGAGGAAATTCTTCCTTACATTTTCTCCAAGACGGTCTCAAATTGTGCCCTTTGTTCTCTTCTTGGAACAGTAGAGAAGTGCTAACACTACTCTGGTCACCTTCTATGAAATTTTACTTCAAATTACCCTCTGAGACATGACTGTATGGGAATATGTGAATGTGTGCATAGTTTTTTCTCTACAGACAAGAAAGACATTCACATAGAGTCAAAATAAGAACTTTCTTAGGAAGATCATCATTAAGGTGTCCTGATATAAATTTTATATGCATAAATATAAAACAAGAAGATTGGATAAAACGGATTCTAAACTTCTCATCTAAGGAGTTTTTGATTGTAATTTTAACAGAACACAAGATTTTCATGTTCGCTTGTCTCTACTTAATAGGTGATATTGAAGATCAACGGTCATAAATGTTTTGGCTTATTCTGCTACATGAACTTGAACCCAGTACAATTCAGATGTTACATGTAGAGTCATTTGATGCTGTCTCCTTGCTGCCCACAGTAAATCTATGTTAAGGTTCACTTCACATGTACTTATTTTGTATTTATCTGTTCAATTTTAAAAATTGAACAGATAAATACATAAAAAACATTGCTTCAGTGTTCATTTTTATATTCCAAACCAGTCCTTTCAAGTCTAACTGAGGGCAATCTTTTATGTTATCAGAAACTACTTGCCTAAAAAGAATGAAAACAAAATATTTACACAGGAATGTGTTGTAGTTTCTTCTATGATGTGAGAGAAAATAAAATGTTCTACATCAATTTCTAAAATAAAATATAGTATGATAATAATAAGACAGGCCAGAATATTGAAGCTTCAGACATCAGTATATCTATGAAAAATGCTAGCCTCAATATGAATAGTTCTGTACTCAAATCTTAAGTGTGAGATAATGGGGAATTTATTTATTTATTTATTTTTACCTGTAATGACTTCTTTTCTTGGGCTCATGCCTTTTCCTGAGATTTCCTTAAAGGGATTTTACTTTCAACTGATAGGAATATTATAAAAATACAACTACTACATCAGTCATTTGTTTCTGAACATTAGGGAAATATCTTAAACAATTAATCTGTGTTTTCAACCAAGAAATCTGGAAAGCTCCATTGCTCCTGATACCACTGTGGATACAAATGAAAAGCACTTATGTCATATTTTCATTTTATGTTTCACTTCTGGGAAAGCTTGTCCCAGAGGCTGCAAAATATTTAGTTGCTGAGAAAATCCAATATATGTTAATATAGTTTCATGTGTTAATGATGTTTTTAGTTTTGTGGTTTGTGCCGATTGTATATGTTCTATACATAATTCTGTGTACATACATAGATACTCTGCACACCTAAGTCTCACATTGCCGTTTTAGCAATTTAAAGATACACTACACATAAGGGAGTGGGAAAGACGTGGGACAAACTTGCAGATATCTATAAAACAATGCAGGCTATTGTTTCCTGGCCTTTTAGCTAAAATGAAGTGTAGAAACCCATGCAGGTACGACTCCCTCCCAGGAAGATGAGAAAAAGATGCAAGTAAGAAGAGCATAGGAACACAGCTCATTTCTTAAGCTTTGTTGTCAGGTCCATGGCCAAAAACATACAGTGGAAAAAAGAAAGCATCTTCAATAAATCGTGCTGGTCTAATGGGTGGTCTGTATGTAGAAAAATGAGAATATATCCATTTGATTGTTCTTTAAAGAAGTTGCCTAAGAGCATGCACTCATTGAACAGTAATGGGCTGGCACAAATAGCCCTGCCCTCTTCAGTCATTGGACAGAAATCCATAGTAAGTAGGTCTCTACATCCTCTGGAGGAGCAACTTAATGTTGTCAGCTTCCCTTTTATATTTTTATTTGTTTATTTTTAAATGTTTTAAAAATAAACCACTTTCAAGATGGTAAGTGGTTAGTTTTGAAATAATCTCTCCTAGAAAGGACTGTGTAAATAAAACTAGAAAACAATAATATCAATGGATATATTCATGTATAAGGGAGAAAACTGAAAGCTGTCCCTCCATTAGACAAAGAACTAAAGGTATTAAGTGCTAAGAGAAAAACTGGACTCATCAAAGGATGAGACCCCTGTTAGTGGGAAAAATATCTGAGTACCCTTTCCCATAGTTTCCTCAACACATATAACATTCCTACACACACACACACACACACACACACACACACACACAATCTGTTCAAATCAGAAGGCCCAGAAATATCAACGCACAAAGTTTTTGTTTGTTTGTTTTTTTATAAATACTACATTGAAAAATACATAGATGGGGCTGAATAGATTATTAGTGCTTGCTGCTCAAAACTGAGAACATGAATTTATATTCCTTAAAAGCTGGACAGTGCTTGCATGTAACCCCAACATTGATGTGTAAGAATAGGGGAGTAGCAGGGAAGTCTTTGTGAGAACACCAGTTTCAGAAGATAGGTATAAAGTAACAAGGAAAAACATTGTGACATTAACTACTGTCTTCCATGTATTAGTGCACACACAGAGAGAACAGAAGGGAAATGATAGAAAATAGAGGAGAGAGGTGAGAGGAGAGTGGGAAGAAGGGACAAACACAGAGACAGAGATGGAAGGTGAAATAATTGGAAGGAAGGGATGGAGGGAGGGAGGGTAGACAAGCTGGCAAGCACATAGAAAAAATCTTTTTTGCTGAATAAACTTGAAGAAGGGAATTACAGGAGAAAGGAGGAATCCTGGTTCCTGAAATGGTTTATTTATGTAAGTGGCTGATTTTTGTCCCGGGCCTGACACAGACCCTGTTTTTATGGTAGACAAAATCCTTATAAAGGTCCTTTAATTTTCTTTGCACTAACTTCAGGACATGTACAAATATGAGAATGCCAGAAAATCTCTGTACTCAATGTCAAAGGATCAAAGAGGCAGACAATTCAGGCTTTAGTTTTCTGACTCTGGTAAAAAGGACATTAAGATGGAAGTAAAAATACATAATCCTCTTTGCTCCCCCAAACATAGTGACATCTTTAACCCCTGTAATTGAGCAGGAAGACCTTTGGCCTTCCTGTGTGTGTCACTTCCTTACAGTGGTAAATTCTATAGGGACATGTGAGTCAACTCGCCTATCTCGAAATACATTACACATGTTGATGTTTGTGACTACCTACTGCATGACTACATACATATAGGAACAAGCAGAATTGCTATGAGGTAATAAAATATACCATATCTGTGGTAAATTGCTCCCTGAAGAATACTGTGCTGTGGATGTATTTGTAAAATAACAGTTTTTTAAATATTGGAAATGCATTTCTCAGTGATACCAATCCTCGATTGTGTGATTGTATCTATCACCTCTTTCGGAAGCAACCACTGAACGGCCTTTAGGATACATTCTGGATTCTATACCTATGATTTGATCCTCTGAAGGTACTTTTTAAGTACTGGTTTTTATTCTGTGAGAATTACATGCATAAATACAATATATTTTGATCGGATCCACCCCAACTCTGCCCTTCAACTCTTCTTAGACCAACTCCTACCACACTCCCTTCCTATGGTCATGTCCTCTAGTGATGCACATGTATGCATGTATATAGGAATGTATACTGAAGCACTAAAACAAAACAACAAAACAAAGAAAAACCACCATGCTCATACCAGTTAAAAAAAAAACTTGACTCTTTGTTCTCCAGAAGGTACCAACTGTCAATAGGTCCTCAGCTCGGTGTGGAGCCGCCATAATTAATAGGAACTTACATTGGCTTGATCTTGTATAGGTTTAGTGAAGGTGATCACAGCTACTGTGAGTTTATGAGTATAAGGGCCTTTTGATGTCTAAAAGATATCATTGTGCAGCAACCTGTCCTAACCACTGTGATATTTTGAAGGAACAAGCCACCACAGATTCAAGCCATGCAGACCTATCATTGCCAGTAAGTGACCATAAATTAAAATGACAAAGGGCAAGCATCCCCAATAAAATCAGACAAGTTGTAGCCAATCACTAAGCCTTAATTTTGTTATGTCCTTGCTGTTCTAGATATTTCTATCTAAGAAATAATCAAAAAGTATGCAACCTAAAAGGGACAGCATTTCTTTCACGTATTGCCAGTCCTTTGTCCTTCGTAGTTGTATTTGGAATTAGTTAAATATTGAAGATTACATTCCTAGAACACACATTCTTTATGGGAACCTATCGTAGACTTTCTGTACAGTAAGACAAGACAAATGTTTGAACATTTCTGTATATCAAAGATTATTTACACATATGTAATTAAGAAGTTACAGCCTTCTATATCCTTTTCAAAGCCTCTAGCTTAGTAGAGAAATAATATCTAAATGCTTTATTAACACATAATTTTAAAATAATTTTAGTCTTATAAAATGATAGAGAAAAATGGGAATTCAAAATCAACCTAATTTAATTTGTAGAAACAAGTCAGCATTTGCTATTTGCATTAGTGACACCATGTGAAAAAATATGCTAGAAATTTTGAATAGATCAAGAATGCCCCAAATTTACTTAGTGCACAGCTGCCTTCAAATCCATGGTTTAATTTTATCTTTTTCACCCTTTTAGCATCAAATCCTGGGAATCTTCAGTTCAGACACCTTTGCAGGTGCTCTACAAAAGTAACCTTTCAATCAGATTAACTGCCAGACTGTGACATTTGATGTGTCATAATGTAAGGTTTTGTGAATTTTAAAAGGTTCAGCAGATGAAGCTGAGATACAGCAAAGAATTCTTAAGGTATAAATTAAAGGTGTTATATACAATTAAATGATGTCATCATGAAGGCGTTAATTTGCCAGACATGGTGATACAATGAGCTTAGGCACATGGTAGCCTATGAACTTAGCACACAGGAGACTAAGGCAGAAGGAAAAGGAGCACAAGACTAAAAGGGCTACATGAGACTTGTCTCAAAGACTTAACTATTTCATGGCTGCCATTGTGGCTACTCTAAGTACCCACTGAGAAAAAGAAATTGCACAAATGTCTTGTTTCCATGGGAAAAATTACAATAATGATAAAAGAATTTCCAAAGGGTGTTTGGAAACATTTGTGTATCTACCTATGTAGGTGACATTTGTATACTAATTTTATTCTAATTAATTATCTAGGTTTTTCTGACGCAGCAATGGCTCAGAAAACTTAATTAGCTGAATAGAGATGATAAACAAGAAGTCTTCTCCTTTGTTTCTCTGCCTTCCTCATTCTTGGAACAAATGCTCTCCAGTTTTCCTGACAAAGAGACTCTTATGTGGATTGTCATATAACAAATGTAAAGTAGGCTTGGAAGTCTGAATATCCTCGGGTAGTTTGTAAACCATTGTCACACTCTATGTGCAGTGGCTCTCAGCTAGCAAGGATGGTGCTAGAAAGTCTTCCAAATGTTGACATCAAACCATCAATAGAAGCAGGGCAAATGGATGAGTGAATACAGAAATGCATGAGGTGGGCATCACTGGCTGCATTACATGGCCTTTTACTTCCTTTTAATACTATCAAGTTTATACAGTTTATATTAGAAATATATTGAATAATATCTTTCCATTTTTACAGAAGTTATTTTACTTTGCTATTGTACAGGTTATACAGTTAAAGATATTTCCATTAAATAGGTATGATCAGCGTCCATACTCAAAACAGTCTGATATTTCAGATTGTATAAACTTAACACATGTATTTGATTGATTTAAAAAAGATATAAAATATAATTAATTTAAAATAGAAAGAAAAAGAAATAATGTTTGTTTTAACATTTAAAACAACTTAGAAGATCAAATTCACTAACAAATTTTGTAGAAAATCAATCATTCTAAATCCCAGAAATGATGTCCAAAGTTGATACTTTGTGACAATCATGGTTTATCTTTCCCATATTCTCTCATACAAACTACCACACCATGACAAATATCATCAAATAAAAGCATTTATAATTTAAGTACCCATTTAGAAAGGTTAGCCCTTCTAGTGAGAGCCATTAGCTACTATAAACATGATAGAATTGGAAAAAAATACTTTTACAACAGGAAAGACAATTCATAACCAAGTGTGATTGAATGGTATGCAGGCAAATCTCTTAGAGTTTAATGCCGTCCTCATCTACATAATGTTTTCTAATACAGTTAGGGATATGCTGAGATTCGGTCTCAAAAACAAACAAACAAACACTATGAAAGGCAATACATAATTTAAAATCAGAAGCAAAATTATAAAATATGTAATTAAATATTAATAAAAGTTGTAAAAATAACAAAAAACATATTCTCTTTTCAATCACATTTTATTTGTTGATTCTACTTTTTAACATATTTATGATCAGAAGAAAGAAAGAATTTCAGACCAATTTTGCTTACAATAATGCAACATAATCAAAAAAATTCTGACAAACCAAATCCAAGAACACATCAAAGTCACCATTCACCAAGACCAAGTAGATGTCATCCCAGGGATGCAAGGATGGTTCAATATTGAAATCCATCAATGTAATCCACTATATAAATAAACTAAAAGAAAAAAATCACATGGTCATCTCAGAAGACGCTGATAAAGTCTTTGACAAAACACAACACCTCTTCAAGTTAAAAGTATTGGAGATACCAGAAATTCAAGGTCTATACCTAAACATAATAAAGGTAATATACAGCAAACCAACAGCCAATATTAAATTAAATGGAGAGAAACTTGTAGCAATCTCACTAAAATCAGGGACAAGACAAAGATGTCCACTCTTTCCCTATCTATTCAACACAGTACTCCAAGTTCTCACTGGAGCAATAAGACAACAAAAGGAGGTCAATGGGATACAAATTAGAAAAAGAATAAATCATGGTATCCCTATTTGCAGATGATATGATAGTATACATAATGGATCCCAAAAATTCTATTAGAGAACTTTAACAGATGATAAACAACTTCAACAAGGTGGCTGGATATAAAATCAACTCAAACAAATCAGTATTCTTCCTTTATACAAATGATAATCTAGCTCAGAAATAAATAGCAAAGCAACACCTTTCACAATAGTCACAAATAATATAAATTATTTTGGGTAATTCTAACTGAACAAGTGAAAGATTTGTATGAAAAGTCCCGGAAGAAAGAAACTGAAGAAGACCCTAGGAGATGGAAAGATCTCCCATGCTCATGGATCGGCAAGATTAACATAGTAAAAATGGCCATCCTACCAAAAGCAATTTACGAATGCAATCTCCATCAAAATTCCAACACAATTCTTCACAGACATGGAAAGAACAATTCTCAACTTCATATGGAAAAACAAAACCCCAGTATAGCAAAAAACAATTCTCAGCAAAGAACTTCTGGAGGAATCATCATCTCTGACCTCAAGCTCTTCTATAGAGCAATAGTGATAAACAAACAAACAAACAAAACCATAAGCTATTGGTACAGAGATTGATTAATGGAATAGAATTGAAGAACCAGAAATAAACCCACATTCCTACCTATGTACAATTGATTTTGACAAAAAGCAAAAACATACAGTGGAAAAAGAAAGTATCTTCAATAAATGGTGCTGGTCTAACTGGTGATCTGTATGTAGAAAAATGAGAATAGATCCATATTTATCCCTTGCACAAAGCTCAAGTCAAAGTGGATCAAGGACCTCAATATACAACCAAGTACACTGAATCTAACAGAAGAAAAATTGGGAAAGAGCCCCAGACTTATTGGCACATGAGGAAATTTCCTGAACATAACTCCTATGGCTTAGGTTCTAATATCAACAATTAATAAATGAGACCTCATGGAATTGGAAAATTTCTGTAAGGCAAAGGACATAGACAATAGGACAAATCAGCAACCTACAGATTGGGAAAAAAGAAATCTTCACTAACCACACATTTGATAGAGGGTTCATATAGAAAATATATAAAAAATCACAAGAAGTTAACCTCCAAATAACCAATTAAAAACAGAGTATAGAGCTAAACAGAGAATTCACAACAGAAGAATCTCAAATAGCATAGAATCACTTAAAAATGTTCAATAAATTTAGTCATCAGGAAAATGCAAATCAAAATGACCCTGAGATTCGACCATACACCAATCAGAATGGTTAAGATCAAAAACTCAAGAGATAGCACATGTTGATGACATCATGAATTTTGCAGGCAAATGGAAGGAACTAGAAAATAATATCCCGAGGGAGGTAACCCAGACCCAAAACGACATGCATGGTATGTACTTACTGATAAGTGGATATTAGCCAAAAAAGTACAGAACATATAGGATACTACCCACAGACTGTAAGAAGTTTAACAAGCAGAAAGGCTCAAGTGAGGAATGCATCAATCCACTTAGAAGGGGGAATAAAATAATCAAGGAAGGCAGTGGGAGGGAGGGAACCTGGGTGGGGGAGGGGAGGGGAAAGGGAAAAGCAGATCAGGATCAAACCCTACCCTCTGGTGGCTAGTAAGTCCTTCCGGTGATGAATGTATTGTGAGTTAATCATTGGGGTTCATTACAGATTAAAGTATTTAATACTATTTGGCAGCAGGTTTCCTAAATAGTAGTAGAAAACAAAAAGGAGAAAAAAATGGTTGATATGGGTATAAAAAAAAATCCATATAAAAAGAAATACTTAAAATGAAAATAAAACAAAATCAACAATATAGACAAGTATTGTCCTTTATTGCATTTAAAGAGTTTCTGTAGAGAATTGATTGTTAATTCAATTATTTTATTTTATTCTTCAATTTAGTGAGACTCAAAGCTGTTGCTGTCCCTTCAAATGAGTCGAACAGACACCCATCTTATTTATCTACTGACAAAGTACTTTGAAACATATTCTTCAAATTTTATAAGTAAACATTTTTAATTGAAAAGAGATTAGTTTCTCATACCATATATCCTGACCAGGGTTTCCCCTCCCTCCACTCTCCCTACCTCCTCCCAACCTTTCCTCCAGATTCACTTCCCTTCATAAAAGTACAGACCTCCTGGAGACAACAATCAAACAGGACCAAACAAGATACAATAAGACAAGGCAGAAACTCTCATATTTGTGTTGGACAAGGTAACTTAATAGGAGTTAAAGAGTTTCAAATACAGGCAAAAGAGCCATACCATTACTCAGAAGACTTGGTGCAGACACAGGCCTCTTGCTTGTTCCTTCAGTTTCTTTGAGTTCATATGAACCCTCTTTACTGGCTTGAGTAGGCCATGTTCTCCTGGTGTCCTCCACCCTCTCGGACTCCTACATTATTTTCTCCAGTTGGAATTTTTAAGACCAAGCTTGATCATCACTTCGCTATTTCAAATAATTTTAAATGTATTGATTCATTTATATGAGTTAGGTGTAGAAGTCTGTGTTTCTCTGTAAAGCTACATACTTATTTGAGCAGTTAAAGGGTACTGATATATAATTACTACAAAATGTTATATACTTCATCTTTCGTTTTATAGAATATACATACTGCTTTACTTTCTACCTAGTCAAATGGTGTCTAACTACATTTTATGCAACATAGAAAATATATGATAGTTTTAGTATCCATCACACATTTCCTAAATCCATTTCAAAGCCCCTCTAAGTCTCAAAACCAATAAACAACATCAAAATACCATTACTGATTGTATTTTTATTAACTAGCATGAAAATTAAAACTTAAAAAAGATATTCCAAATTGGTTTACAAACATTTCTTAATATTTTTAATGATCATTCAGGTAAGAACAGCATGAAGATTGAAACTGGGGTTAGTGATGAAGACAACGTTTAGAGAAATAAATAAGGCAAGAGATGAAATTAGAAACTGTGATTGACAGTTGCTTCTATTGCACTTGACAGAGAGTAAAACAGAGGGAAACTGTCCATCTTAGTTACTGAATGAATTCTTCTTTTTAAATTTCAAAACACAGAAAAGTAACAAAAAAGAAAACAAAAACAAGGTTTGCAAAAAGGGAAAGAATTAATATAAGAATGTAGGACAAACAATAATAATAATAGTGTAATGATTATAAGGGTGGATGAAAGATACCCCCTTGGAATGAATAGGATAGTCTTCTTACTGTTGATATAGAATAATTCTCTTTCAGATACATTATTATTTTTTCTTTGCTGAAAAGATGAATTAAGGAGAAGTTCTTTAAAATTTATGCATATTGGTTAGTTTTATGTCTATTTGACACAAGCTACTGTCATTTGAGAAGAAGGGTTCTCAGTTGAGAATGCTTATTCATAAGATTTGCCTATAGGCAAACCTGTCTAGCATTTTCTTGACTGATGATTGGTGGGGGATGGTCCATCTTTCTTTGGGCAGTGACACCCTGGCCAGGTGGTCAGACTTTTACAAGAGAGCACGCCAAGCAAGCCACGTACACCAAGCAAGTAAGCAGCTTTCTTCCATGGTCGCTACCTTCATTCTTGCCACTCTCCCTAAGTTCTCTCAATGGCAATACAATCACATATATGAAATAAATAAATCTTTTTTTTTATAGTGTATAAACCAAGAGTTGAAAGATGAAATAAACTGCTTTCTCCCTATGTTGCTTTTACTCATCATGTTTGTCACAGCAATAGAAACCTAAGATAATGTATTAGAATTTGCCTTGTTTGAGCTTGTGTACTCATTTTCCAATAGTCACTTCTGATGAGATGCAGCGATTGTTCCTCTGGGTACATCATTAAGACTTACTGTGTGGTGCCTCTTGTTTACTGTACATCATCCTTAGGTTATGATGATGCTTTATACACTAAAGGAACTATATAAATACTTCTTAATGACTAAGGATGTTGAACATTTCTTTAATTGCTTTTCAGCCATTCGAGATTCCTCAGTTGAGAATTCTCTGTTTAGGTCTGTACTCTATTTTTTTTAATAGGGTTATTTGGTTCTCTGTAGTCTAACTTCTTGAGTTCTTTATATATTTTGAATAGTAGCCCCTCTATTGGAAGTAGGGTTGGTAAAGATCTTTTCCAAATCTACGGGTTGGCATTTTGTCCTATTGGCAGTGTACTTTGCCTTACAGAAGCTTTTCAATTTTATGAGATTTCCTTTGTCGATTATTGACCTTAGAGTACAAGCCTTTGGTGTTCTCTTCAGTAAATTTTTACCTGTACCCATGTGTTTGAGGCTCTTCCCCACTTTCTTGTCTATTAGACTCAGCATATCTGGTTTTATGTGGAGGTCCTTTATCCACACAAGGGGTGGGGCGACTCACCTATCTAAAAGTTTTTATTTTTTTTAAATTAATTTTTTATTGGATATTTTATTTACATTTCAGATGTTATCCCCTTTCCCCATTTCCCCCACCCAGAAACCCCCTATCCCATCCCCCTCCTTCTGCTTCTATGAGGATGTGCCCCCACCTATCCACTCACCACCCACTCCCACCTCCCTGCCCTCGAATTCCCCCATACTGAGGCATCCAGCCTTCACTGGACCAAGGACCTCCTTTCCAACTTATGCCCAACAAAACCATCTTCCCCTATATATGCAGCTGTAGCCATGGGTCTCTCCCTATATGCTCCCAGGCTGGTGGTTTAGACCCTGGGAGTTGGTTGGTTGGTATAGTTCCTCTCCTCATGGGGCTGCAAACCTCTTTCAGCTCCTTCAGTCTTCTATCTAATTCCTCCATTAGGAAAGCTGTGATCAGTTCAATGGTTAGCTGTGAGCATCTGCCTCTGTATATGTCAGGCTCTGGCAGACCTCTAAGGAGACAGCTATATCAAGCTTCTATCAGCATGCACTTTGAAATGTTTCTGTCCAAAGGAAGAACAGGGACATAAAATGGAGCAGAGACTGAAGAAAGGGCCGTCGGCAGACTGCCCAACCTGGGGATCCATTCTGTCTACAGACACCAAACCGGACACTGTTGCCATTGCCAAAAGGTACCTCCTGAGAGGAATCTTGTGTGGCAACTCTGCAAATTGGAAGGTTCAGCCAGCAACTCATGTGAATTCCTGGAGCTAACCATCAGACTGAGTTCAGGGACCCTGCTGGTGGAGCTGGAGGAAGGACTGGAGGAGTTGAGGGGGAATGCCACATCAGCTGGCTAGACCACTCAGTGCTCCCAGGGACTAGACCATCAACCAAGGAGTGTGCAGGGAGGGACTCATGGCTCCAGTTGCATATGTATCAGAGGATGGACTTGTCGGACATCAGTGGGAAGGGAGACCCTGAGTCCTGTGGAGGTTTGATGCCCCAGTGTAGGGGGATGTTGGAGGGGCAGGAGAGGTTGTGTGTGTGTGGGGGAGCACCCTCATAGAGGCAAAGGGGAGGGAGAAGAGGGAGGTTGTGGGATGGGGTGCTTGTGGAGGGGTAACTGGGGAGTGAGATATTATTTGAGATGTAAATGAATGGAATGATTAATAAAAAATAAATTAAAAATTAATGGAAAATAAATAAATAAATACTTCTTAAACCATATTATCCAGTAAATCATTAAAAGAACAAAACAATTCTGTACATGTTTTAACTGCTGCCATTTTCCACAAATAATTTTAATCTGCTTGAATTATTAGATTCAAAGCCTACTATCTGTACATAGCCTTCTTTATTTTTTGATATTATACATTCAAAATCACTATGTGATACTGTGAAGTTCATGGTAACACTTTTTATAGCTGCACAATACTAAGTGAGTATAGCATAATGGTACTAAGTAAGTAGAATGGCAATCCATGTAAGCTTTTTAAAATTTCATGCTCAAGGATCCTGTCATGAATTACTACTGTACGACAAGCTATTGAAAAGTTTGATGTAGGAGATTGCTAAATCAAGGGAAGATTTCTAGTTGAAAGACTATAGAAAAACTTTAATCCTACATCAACAGGATAATGAATCATTGGTTTCAAATTTTGAAATACAGAAATATGGTGATTGAGCTCAATAGTATGCCTCTTGTCTAACATGTACAAATAACTAGATTCAGTCCTTGGTACCTCAGTGAAATAGATACCAGTAGAAACATTCCAAACAAGTGACAATCATCACACTTGTCAATATAGTCTCTTGTTCTCAGAGAAGTGAAAGCTTCACCTCAATAATTTATAACCAATAGGTTACTCAAATATGTACTAAGGCATGAAAGAGTAAGTTACATTTTAGTGATAAAGCTTATCCACTCTGATTTTTAGAAGCTTGTTAAAGAAGGACTTCATTATGATTGTAAACAGTACAACTAGTATTCACAGGTGAGGATGGCATCTTCCAAAAAGACAAGCCATGGTGACAAAAATCAGTGCTATTTTAAAGCATAGTGGCGCACCAGTCAATACATTCATATGTCAAAACTGACTGATTGTTGCTTTAAACTGATGGAGTTTTCTGCCTCAAGGTAATGTATTGGGAACAGTAAACATTCTTTGTTTATAAAACTTAATATTCATTTTCCATTGAAAACCTCAGTATTTCTGGGTTAATCTTCTGAAATCATCACATAAATAATATTAAAGCTCTCTTGTGATATTATTGAGATGAACTGTTATCATGGATAATTTTAAACCTATTCAGAAATCTTAATAAACCCTAAATATGAAATAACACACATTAAATAATTTTTCTCTAAATAGTGTTAGCAAAAAGCAGTTTTAAGTTTTACTTCAGTTGATTTTCTATTTGTTCTCTTCTGAGGAAGGACAGTTGTTTTTCTAACTAAAGAACCCTTTCCAGAAAATGAGCCAATTACTGTTCCTTTATCTTGTTAGAGATCTCAGATAAGAGACTTTTAGAGAGAAAAGTTTATCAGGAAAGCCACCTGAGGTAAGCTAAATTGAATAGTAGTTAGCTGACAATTTTGACTAATTTATTCCCCTGTTCCACTTGCATGATGGATACATTTTTAAACAATATGTTGAATTTTATAAGGCAATGCCAGATAGTGGAATAATTGCTATTGAATAAAAATCCACATTTGTGCTGTAGTAAGATATTTGTCTTGAATAGCATACAGATGTATGTTGACGAGAAAACTGGTTTAAATGAGTTGAATGATCATTTTATAAGAAAGACAGATTCATTTAATTTGAGCCCTGCTTGGAGAAAGTCAATAAGAAATTGCCAATAGAAGCAATTACATGTTAAATGGAATTTGTACAGTACATTTGAGTGTAGAGCTTGCTTTTCAATTTTTTTGCATAATTGCAAATGATTACATTGCAAGGAGACAATCCACACTGCATGTCATGGGGAATGTTAGTGCTTCTCTTTGCTAACAGGCTGGAGCCACAGCTTTAAGTCTAAGGCTGTGGGTGGAAATAATAGAATCAAAGGACAAGGAGGACAAGCATAGACACTGTTCAAGTTTTCAGAATGACAGTATTACATATAATGACTGAGCAATGAAACTTGTTCAGGAGAAAGATCCTTGCCTTAATAATTTACTTTGTTTTTATTCCTCCTCCTCCTCCTCCTCCTCCTTCTTCTTTTCTTCTTCTTCATCTTTGTCTTCATCGTCATAGTCTCCTCCTCCTCCTCCTCCTCCTCCTCCTCCTCCTCCTCTTTTATTTATTATTATTCTTTATTGGTGTTGATTTGGTGCTACATATTTAAATGCTAAATTCTGTACACAAAGATCTGGTTGCCCCAAGACAAGAAAATACTCATATGTAGCAGCTTTTGTTGGACAAACCTTATTTCCCAAGTTAATTGGTCAATAAAAGGCTAAGCCTGTGGTTGGGTAACAGAGAGAGGAAGGTGGAACTTCCTGGGAGGGAAAATGGAACTCTGGGTAGAAAAGAGAGGAAGGCCCTTTCACCAGGAGACATGAAAGAAGATGGGTGTGACTATGGGCCTCGAAACTATAGCTAGCCACATGGCTTGATGGGGCTAGATGGTCATGTTAACTTAGACCAGCTAGTAGAGATTCTGCCCAGCTGAGGCCTAAGCTTTGAAATATTAAAGATCTCTGTGTGGTTATTTGGGAAACTAGCTGCCACCATATTAATTTCCTGAATTACCTAATATATACAGAATATTATTAATCATTTTATATTGTTTTCTAGAAATAATTTTTTAGGGTCATTGCTCCTTGTCATCTTTTCTTTTTCTGGGTCACTGTTGATGGAAATGGAAGATAATCTGTTTTTTTAATGTTTTCATGTGCTATGGGGCTAATAGCCAATGCAACCTTTGAAAATTAGAAGACAATATTTAAATTCTATAACTTTTCATGCATTGAAAAGCACATTTTAATACTCAGTAGTTATAGATTTGAGTTCTAGTTTTGTCTGGAATCCTCCAGTGTTAGTTAAACATCTGTCATACACCGGCTCTCTTACTGGACTCCAACACAGAGTTTACTTGTACTTACTTATATTGAACTCTGAAGAATAAAATTGTGGGTAAGGTGCATTGTACATTTCTAATGTGTCATACATGGTATATTAGTCACCGTTCTCTAGAGTTACAGAACTTATGAAATGTCTCTATATATTAAAGGTATTTATTATGATGACTTGCAGTCTGTAATTCAACTAACCCAACAATTAGCGGCTGTGTATAGGAAGTCCAAGACTCTAGTAGTTGCTCGGTCCCATGAGGCTAGGTTTTTCAGCTGGTCCTCTGTAGAAGTAGGTTCCAACAGATGTGCTGGCAATGAAGTGCAAATTAGTCAAAGAAGAGTGAATCTTTCTTCTTCTAATGTCCTTATGTAGACCTCTAACAGAACATGTGGCCCAGATTAAAACATTTACCACCATGCCTGAATCTTGGACTTTCTTTGTCCCAGACTGACCTTGAACTCAGATATCTTCTTGTCTCATTCTTCTGGTATTAAAGCATGTACTAACTTGCCTGGGCCTAAACTTTTCATGACCGCTATGCCTCAATATGTCCATGTCAAGATCCACATGAGAAACTTGTGTCTTCCACCCTGAAGATCTGGATCATAGGTGGGCCCTCAAATTCTGGTTTGTAGTTCATCCCAGATATAGTCAAGTTCACAACCAGGAATGGCCACCACACATGGCAAGGAACCAAATAAGCAAAAATTTAGTTTCAGTCATTTGTCCTAATTAAATAGAAACTGTGGTCAAAATTATTATAGTACCATTGGAAGCCCAATAGGGAAAATATATTTCCTCCTGGTCAAAAGCATGTGTTTAGCCTCTGGGTGGTCCATGGTCATCACCTGAACATGGGTCCACCAGAAGATAGCTGCTTTTCCTGAAACCGTGCTGCTAAGGAGATGGGAGGAATTCCCTTTCTGAGAAAATGAACTTTTCCTTCTCAGATTTCCTGCCTTTTGTGCAGATAAGCAGTAACCCTGTGTGTATGTAAATCTACCTCCTCTCACAAGTCCTTACTCAGGAAAGCATATGCCCTCTTCTTTTGAACCCATCTCCATTTTGTCCATACCTGGTCATGTTTTCCTAGATACAATGACATTTTTCACTATGTTTCTAAGGATGACTGCCACATGCTCCACTTGCTGTCTGCTTACAAAGAGCATGGATTTCTTGTCTCTATCTCAGGCCTTTAGTCATTCTCCAAGATTTGTACTTGCCTGCCCTGTAGTATTTTGTTAACACTCTAATAAAGTTGGCATCAGACTGTCTTCTGAGTCTATTTTTACACTATTTTATTAAGAAGACTAATTTCTGGAAATGTTTTGGAAGCCACAAAATTTCAAGGAAACAGCTAAGACTCATAGCCCTTTAAATAATGACAGATGCCTAGGTTTAGAAACTTCTCTTATCACATGAACTGATGGCTGACTCCAGTCTGTATCTCTCCAGCTGGTATGTGTAAAGCTTGTAACTAATTAGGTCAAAGAAATTGAAAACTTCCCTTATCTATACGAAGCATAAAGTTGCCAAATAGATCTGGAAAGGCACCAGTGTAAAATCTCACCATAGTAACGATACTTGGTACTTTTATATGTAGGATTGCTTTTGTATTGCCTCCAATAAATTTGTCACCAGATGCTTTTTACTCAAAAATGTAGAGAAAATAGTCTTGTATCAGTTGATGAGAGTCAACTACTGTATACTAAGTTTATGGGACAGAACTTAGAAGTATAGCATTTTATATGATCTGGCATGCAACTAGAGAGAAAATGGTAGACCAGTGAATGTGAAAATTTGCCCATATGCTGTTGATTCAATATACTAGACATACACTGTTAACCAGAAGTCATGCTGCCAAACCTGGTCCTCTTCCATTTGTTGACTTCCTGTATAGATGATAATTGTGCTGCTAAGCCTGATCCTCTCCCATGTGTTGACCTGAAATTTAAATAAATATTTATCATTTATCTTTGGTCCTCTTCTACTAGTCACATACAGAAATGCAATCAGCACCTTCAGTCAAGCTATTCTTCAGTCTGTACACTTACAACTCATATTAAATTTTGGTTTATTCTCTTAGGGATTCAGAACAGAAACAGACTGGATTTGTAGTAATTATTCAATTCATTATGTCAGCATAAACAGATAGTGCAGATACAATCCAGATAATTCAGCTTATAATTAAAAAGTTGTGTAGTAGATTTGTGTCTGTTTGTTCGAATGTTATCCAATTATCCTAACTCCTCTGATTTTATGTCATAAAGCTAATGGCTTGAAGAGAATTAAAAAAAAAAAAAAAACTCTGGTTCAGTTTCAAATATAACAATATTCATATATCCTGTTATGATTTCTTGAAGAATTACTGGTGTGCATGTGCGTGCAAGTAGGTGTGTGTGCATGCATATGCATACATGTATGCCTGTACATGCTCATACTACATGCAAGTACCTCAGGTGGCCAAATGAAGTTATCAGATTCCCTGGAGATGAATGGTACTGGGAATTAAACTTGAGCAGCAGGATTTATTACGCATTGAAAGATCTCTCTATCCTAAACATCCCTGAATTCAAATTTTTAATACTATATAAAAGAAAATTGGTATACAATAAAAGAATTCATGTGTGTGTGTGGTGTGTATGTGTGTGTACCTGTTTCTGTATGTTCAGAGATGAGTGTACATATCCTTGTGGAGGCCATAGTTCATCATCTTGTCTTGTTCATTCACTGTCATGGATTTTGAGACAGCATCTCTACTGATCCTGGGGTGTGATAATTTGACTTGACCAGCTGGTCAACAAGCCCAAAGAATCCCCTTCTCTCTGACTCCCCAGCACTGAGAATATAGATTCCAGCCAGCAAACCTCATGTTTTTAGATAGGTTCTGGGAATACAACTTGGGTTCTTACACTTAACTGGCAGATTCTTTATTACACTATACTATCTCCCCACCTCTTATGCATTATAATGTGCCTATAGTAAATTATATCAACTACATTTTCAGAGATGGTAGCATAAATTTGGATGATGTGGTATTAGGTAACAATCACTCTGCATATTAAACATAGTTCATAGCATGGGGATATATTCAGTGTGTGATATTAATGGAAGTGGCACATGAAACCTGTTCAAACTTCTTTTTTTAAACAAAACACCTCATCTTTTAGAAAGATTTGTACATAGTTTACTGAATAATATTCTTAATTTTTATCTTTAGCAGATGTAACCACAAGGGTTTTATGTTTCATTTTTGTTCATTTGAACACTATTCAACCTTTCTAGGCTGGTTATATAATTTTTCAAACAACAACAAAAAAATTAACTAAGTAGAGATATAAAACAAAATGATAGAGATTCATGTCATATAAACATTTATAAGTTCACTATAATCAGTAGTTGTGTGTGTGTGTGTGTGTGTGTTGTGGTGTCCATTTCTAGGATGACTGTGCAATTCATATTCTAATAAAACACTTTTAAGAGATTTAAGAGCAAGCTAAGACATTTGCCTCAAGTACTCAAGGATAACAATGATAAATTATTATATTATTTTCTCAGACACATGCTTTAATTTTTAAAACATTTTCAGACAGTATATTTTGATCATATTTTATCCTTCCCAACTCCTCTGGATCTTCCCCATTTCTCTATCCACCCTATTTCCTCTCTGCGTGTCTCTCAAAAATGAAAACACAACAAAAAAAAATGAAACAAACAATAAAAGTAAAAATAAACAAATAGAACCACACATAACAAAACAGCCAATACCAAACCAAACAAACAACCAGCCAAACAACAACAACAAAATCCCATAGAAAACATTAAGACCCTTTTGTGTTTGCCAATTACTCCTGGGCACGGGTCAGGTCCTAGTGTGGGGTTGGTTTATCAGCTGAAGCAAACTGATTTTCCCTTTCTCAGCAGCTATCAGTTGTAGATAGTTTACTGATTAGGGGGTGGAGCTTCATACTACTTCCCATCCTCCATGCTTGGATTTTGAATGGTTTGAACCTGTGCTGGCTTTGTGCATGCTGTCAGATAATTTTATTTAATTATATTTTCATACTTTCTCTCTTCCAGGCTAATATGGAATTATGTCCTTTGTGGCAAAGAATGAGTCAAGGTTTTTATCAGGAAAGGCAGCCACTTGACTGCTCAGATCTTCACTTGAAAGTATTACTTTAGAAGAAATAACTTCAGGAGACTTACTCTGAATTTTCTAGTCCTTATAGTTTTAACTAGGAGTATTACAGAAGTTGGGGCACCATTCTGGTTTAGAACTCCTGGCATGTTGTATAGCATACATAAATCATAAAGTAAAGTGGTTGTTTTAAGGAAATACACACATATGTATAGTAAAAGGTTAATGCTGGCGCTGTAGTTAGAAACTCTGTTCTCTGTTATCCGCTGATGTGTGACTTCAACTTCTTTGTACTATTCTTCTGGAGATATTTCTGGGGTGGCATGTGTGGGTGTATGTGTGTATGTGCTTTTAATTTTTTATACTGTTTAGTGAGAAGGACTACGGTATACAATATAGTTAAAATACTTTAATACATTGACAATGTAGGGCTATACAAAATCCTAAATGTCAATATTTATGATAGAATTATGTAGAATGCTTAGAATTTGGGAACAGCCATGTGGTGTTTCTATGAGTAAATGGATAAAATAATTGTTGTATATTTATAAAGTAGAATATTACCCAGTAGAAAAGAGCATTAAAATGATAACATAGCCATCTTGAATGTTCATGACTTCAAAGATATCCTAAAAGACTAAATAGTATATGGTACCAGCAACATGACATTATGGAAAGGATAAAATCTTAGAAATGATAAAATGATGAGTGTTATTAGAATGCAGAGTAAGAGAGGACAGAGAATAAAAATTACAATCACATGACACCCACCCACATCACACTTGACAAAGCATTCTGGAACCTAAGAATTGTTAATTCTATCATAATTGCTTTTTTGTCAACTATTTTACAATCTCTTATATGATTTATTTTGACCATTTTCATTACACTGCTACCTCTTATTCCCCTCCCACTCCTGCCAAAGTCTCCTTCCCAACAGATTCCTTCCTATTTTGATGTATTGTTTCTTTTGGGTTTGAGTTATGGGGAACCAGTGAGTCTAAATAGTGTTGCTTGAATGAACATTGTAAAGGTGAGACTAATGGATCAAAGATAACTTACCAGTTGCAACTTCACTGAAGCAAAGACTGCCTACATGCACGCCGGGTGGTGGTGGCGCACGCCTTTAATCCCAGCACTTGGGAGGCAGAGGCAGGCGGATTTCTGAGTTCAAGGCCAGCCTGGTCTACAGAGTCAGTTCCAGGACAGCCTGGGCTACACAGAGAAACCCTGTCTCGAAAACAAACAAACAAACAAACAAACAAACAAAAAAAGACTGCCTACATGCAATGAACCCTTAAACAGAAGGTTGAGCCTTTCCTCAGTTCATAATGGAATGCTAAGGTGACCCATGTTGTACAGGGTCTTGTGAAACTAACCGCTGTGGAGAGCTTTTGGGGACATTCCTGTAAATTTACACTTGCAGCCCATAGAGAGTGCACTTACTATGTGGCTCATCTAATGGGAAAGCAGCATATAGCATATATAATTGGATCACATGTTCATTCATATATATATATATATATATATATATATATATATATATTTACAATTACTTGAAACTGTTCCTTTTTAGATACTGCTAATTCTCATTTTGCAATTACTTATGCAAATACAACTCAATTTAAGATAACGTACTATTCTTTAACTGTTTAGGAGTTTTAAGAGCTCATACTGGGCTGCCCAGACCCTTAGTGAGGGCAATTCGACAACAGATATGTATACCAGGAAGGTTATAGGCCTTACACAGGGACAGTTAACCAAACAATCTCATTCTTTACATCATCAAAATAGTAATAGCTTGAGACAATAATTTAGTATTTTTAGAGAATGTCAATGTCAAATTGTAAAGACTTGTCCTCAGGGTCCTCAATCACTTCCTGTAACACATAATGGTTTTAATCCTCTGGGACTTATACCTAATCAATTATGGCAAATGGATGCTACTCATTTCCTACTTTGGAAAATGAAAATATGTACATGTGACTATTGACACTTTTTCAAGCTTTTTAGTTGCAACTACTTTAACAGGAGAAGCAACTAAAAATGTAGGGTAGTTATTGCCTATATTGTTTTTCTATGCTGTTTGTTTCAAATCAGATTAAAACAGATAATGGAACTGGCTATTTCAGTCAAGCATTTGAGATGTTTTGTCAACAATTTAATATTACACATGTTACTGTTTCCTTTTAATCAAGGAAATATATTAAGAAACAAGTTTTGTGGAACTTTAAAACAATATCTTCATAAAATAAAAAAGGGGGAGCTATAGCCCTGTACACCACAAATTTATTTAAATCATGTTCTTTTTATGTTAAGATTTTAAAATTTGGATGGCAAGGAACTCTCTGCTGTCTATGGCACCCTATAACTAGGCATACTTATGGATAGGTGAAAGGGAAGGATCCACATACTAGCATATGACATGGTTGCTATCAGGTGTTTAATATGGGGAAGAGGGCATGTTTGTATTTTTTCTGCAGGATGATGAAGGAGCATGGTGGCTGCCAGAGTGATTGGTGAGACATGCTGATGCTGAGACAAAGAACGATGCTGAATGTGAGCTTTGAGAGTGCCCTGACAATGGTGACTGGAAAGATGTATTGGACATAGATTCCTGACCCACCTTTGCTTGCCTATATCCCAGATTGGACACACTGCCTTGCTTGAAGCCTTTAGACTTTGTGGGACAGAGAATCAAAAAGAGAAGTTATAATGACTCTTCTATTTCCTTGAATGTGACCAGTTATTCTGACTCAATCATGGACTGATCTAGAAACCAATCCAATATTGTAAATGACAGTCTTCATTTTGAAGACTGTGTTGTATTGCTAGTTCCTCAACCTAGAACTGACCTTAATACTTGCATGTAATTATGATTCTCTCCTTTAGAATTTCCCACAGCGCAAAGAAGCCCCAATCTATTTGTATAAACAGAAACACTTAGAGGAAATTGGACAACAAGCCAAGTTAACAAAACAACAATAGTAGATTTCTCCCAAGGGTCTACTGTCTCTCAGCCCTAGATGTTTGACCAGGTATATACTACCTGACATGGATTTCCTCCTATTCAGTGACCTTCAGAGCCCATATGAAAGTGATTGGCTAACGATTTAAGAGTCATGACTCTATGGCAGTTATAGAAACATGTCTTGCCCAGCAGGTCAGCCCTGGAGTGCTCAGAATCCACAGTAGGTTAAAACCCTTCACGATTTTGCAGCCCTTTAGATATTGTTGAAACTAGTCAGCAAAGAGGATGCTTGCAGCTCAGTTGTCTACATAGAGACAATATTCAGTTCACACAGAGGCATTACAAACAGGAATGCAAAACTAAAACCTCAAAGCTGGGGAGCATAATATACATATAAAGGATTATAAGAGAGAAAAAAATAGCCCTTACCAAGCATTTTGAGAAAAAGAATATTCAACCTTCTGTTGAGTTCCTTTTATGTTGGCCATCGACTGCTAGACATAGGATCTGCTCTTAAGACTGATTTCAATCCCCAGTGAGACTTTGTTGGAGAAAACAAATTTTGTAATTGTAAGCAGTTATAAATCAAAGATAGCTTTGTGATTAGGGATCAGGCCTTGTGTTCACTTCTACACTCAGAGACTTGTATATGCTCAGAGCTTGTTGATACAAATTCTGTGAGTTCCTATGTGTGACCCTCCTTCTCTATGTTTAGAGGGCCTTAGTTCCTCCATTCACTCTAACTTTTTATATATTTCACTTCCTCTTCTGCAGTCTTCACTGAGCATAGATGGAAGATATTTGATGGAGGCCCTAATTTAAGACTGAGTGTTGCAAGGTCTCTCATTCTTTGCACATAATTCAGTTTGTGTCTATGCATTTTTTCCCATCCAATGCAAGATGAAAGTTCTCTGATAGTGCCTGTGCAAAACCTGATCTACAAGTATAACACAATGTCATTTGGAGTTATTGTATGCCTACTTTCTTTTAGTAGAAACATAGGATTTGGTTTTTCATCATGACCTTGTTCTATGAAGTCTCAGGTTCTTGCTTCCTGAGGAGTGTTGAGGATGGGTTTTATCTGATGTAGTAAGCCTCACTGTGTGTCTCTGTATTGTGTGTGTTGTGTCTTGTGGTGTGTGTGTATGTTTATTATGCCTTTTCTTTGGGTTTTTGTGCTTCAGTTTATTTTGTGCTTGCTTCATTTGTCTTATTCTGCTTTGTTTTTATTTTATTTTATTTCTTTATTACTATTATTCATTTTTAGATGCCTATTTGTATTCTTTTGAGACAGAGAGAAAGAGAGAGAAAGAAAGAGAGAGAGAAAGAGACAAAGAAAGAGAGAAAGAGAGAGAGAGAGAGCAGAGAGAGAGAGAGAGAGAGAGAGAGGAGAGAGAGAGAGAGAGAGGTCAGCTTAGCTCAGGAACTTAGTTTCCTAAGTCATGGGATACTTGCTGAATGGGAGAGGCTAATTAACATGCTTTGGTCAGAGGACACTTGCTGGACACTTGTTGGATTAACATTCCTGGGTCAGAGGTCAGCAGAGGAAGGGAGAGGCTGACTAACATTCCTCAGACAACAGGGGAGGAAACCCACCTGTGGGTGAGGAAGGCTTAGAGCATGTAAACATATTCCATTACACAGGATGGACCAACCCTTGCCACCTGCAGACAAGGGAAGTCCCTGCTACCTCACTCTCTAAAGACCAATCAGTTTAAAAGTCACACTGTTCTGCCAATCATATTGTTCCTAGTCATTGTTTCTCTAGTCTACACCTTAAACTGTATAAAACTGACCAAATGTGTAGGAAGCAGTTCTCTCTGCAATTGGAAGATGGTGTTTGGCATGTAGCCAGCAGGCATGAGTGGGCACCACGACTGTGGTTCATTAAAGAGAAAAGGTTTGCGCTTCCAGGTGTGGCTACCTGATTTAGCCCACCTCGCATCACAGGAGCAGCCAATTAACAGTGAGGCGTGGCAGCTGCTGATAGGATTGAGGCAATGCATATAAGGCGGCTGGGGCGGTAGCCAGGAGGATTCAAGAGGATGGAAGGAGAGTATTTGAAGGAGAGGATTCAAGGGATTGAAGGAGAGGAAGAATCATCATGATGTAACAAGGAACCTGAACAAAACTGCTTGAAGAAGAACACGGTTGTCGCTGCCTTTTATTCCGAGGGATGGAGCAGAGGGCAAGTTACACAAATGGGCTGCCTGGGGTCACCAGGTGCAGGATGACCCCAATGTATTGGATCATTAAAATTCCTCTTGCTTTTTGTATCAATTCACATAGCAGCATGGTTCACTCAGGAGGTCTCCAGTAAGCTAAGGCTCATAAGAGTCTTACAAGAGAATTTGGGTGGATAGGGAAATGGGGGTGGGCAAATTATATAGGTAGATAATTTACATATCTACATCATAGGCAGATTAAAAACAGCAATGGATTAGCTTATCAAAATCACATTTTTAACAAAGACTTCAGTGTTTTTTCCCTGGAAAATAAGTAGCCATAAAAGAGGCTGGGGAACTTATAAGAAGTTTTAGAAAGCTGTACTTGACCTACTGCTTAAAGGCTCCATTTTTAAACATAAAAATTAATATTCAGAAACATGACACACCAATATTTTTATGCCTTCAGCTAGACAAATGAGAATTTTTTTTTTTCTTTCTCTTCTACTAGTGTATTACAAACAGAATTAGTGGTTACTTAAAGCAAAATGAGAGGAAACCCACTGGAAGATAAAAATATTCAAGAGTTTGTAAAACCACAAACAATGCTAAGAGCTGTGGTGTGTGTGTGTGTGTGTGTGTGTGTGGTGTGTGTGTGTGTGTGTGTTTGTGTGTGTTAAGGGTGGAGAGGTGGCAGGGCTTGATTGCTTTTTCTGTGTTTGGGAATACATGCTTGTCAAATTTAGGCTCCACCATCCATACAGCAATAGAATCTGAGTTTCCTTATGATAATGTTTCAAAGACTTGATCCAGATACTTGCAAAACTAGCATTCCAGGACTTAAAGCAGAAGTGGCTCTGAGAGAATGTATATCTCTGGACTAGAGACAGAATTTATGATTTAGTTTTCTGAGGTTAATGATGGAGGAAGAAGGAGCTCAAATGACTAGGAGTCTAGAAGACAAAAATTAGTGAGAACACTTAAATCTTGGTCAAATCCACTGTACACTCCTGTGGCCTATTCACCCATTGCTGCTTCTTACATTCACAGGACTTGTCTTGATTTGGGGTCTATATATTTATTCATTCATGTTTTAAAAGTTCTTTTAAATAACGTAGCACTTGACTGAGACCCATAAAGATCTCTAATTTTTATAACTCAATATAAAATACATCCAAAATACAGATTTATTGGGTAAAAATGGCTTTAGCTTAATATATACCTTGAAAATTGACTTTTGCCGGGCGGTGGTGGCGCACACCTTAATCCCAGCACTTGGGAGGCAGAGGCAGGCAGATTTCTGAGTTCAAGGCCAGCCTGGTCTGCAGAGTGAGTTCCAGAACAGCCTGGCTACACAGAGAAACCCTGTCTGAAAAAACCAAAAAAAAAAAAAAAAAAAAAAAAAAAAAGAAAGAAAGAAAATTGACTTTTTTCAGTATCTTCCTGAGAGTTCTTTAAACATTCTGTTCCCACAGGGAATTCTCTAGTTTGTCCCATTAAATGTTTAAGTGATAAAATATTTCTTCAGGTAACAGAGATAGGTATTTGAATGGGAAAGATAGTAACTACTAACACCTATCAGGAGTGGACAATTTTAAGTTAATATCATACTGCTGATGATTCTCAAAGTGTCCAATTGAAACATTGCATACTTCAAGGCTTCATGCATGACACTCACAGTGTATGGGTAGCAGCCAGCATGCCTGGTTAGTGACGTCAAATGATGACAGTGCCAGAGATAATGGTGAACCAAAGGAAAAAACAAAAACAAACAAACAAACAAAAAACAAACAAATATTTTCAAACATGTTCCAGGCCCAAAAGATACCAGTGAGTAGAAGTGTTGAACATAGTAGAAGTTTAGTCCCTGGAAAGTGTAAAGAGAGAACCAACTACCAAAAGTTGTCCACTGATTTCCATAGTTGTGCTATCACACATGCCTTTTCTGCAACCCACCCACCAGAATCTTATACACACATACATACAAATGACCAAAAAAAAAAAAAAAAGTAATAATAAGCAAAGCTTTATAGAAAGCACATTCAATTGAATGGAGCTTTGAAAGACATTGGTCCATTTTTTTAAAATGCAATTAGAAAAAAATTATCTGCCAGCTTTTATGTCATATTGTGAAATAAAGCATGAAGGGATAGGTAAGAAAAAGGAGAGAGGAAGTAGTCTGTAGGCCTTCAGGTCTGCCACATTTGCTTCTTTATTCTTTTCTTATTCTGATCTAGCGGCAATTGAATGCCTTTGATCTAACTCTCCCTGAACCTACTTCCTCCTTTCCCCAGGGCCTTCAGCAAGCTTTCTCATTTTAATTCCAATGCTATCAAGTTTTTATATGCATATAATTGTTCTAGTGGCCTTCTTTGGAGCTCCGTGAGGATCCATTAGAGAAAGCTATTCCTCTAGCTTGGGTAGGGACATAACATTCCAAGCTATCAAGAGCATAAAAACATTACTAGTTGGGCTGCTCAGTCACCTGGCCAAGGGATCACCTCTCAGAGTGGCAAGTTCACCCTAAAATCCTGCTAACCTGTTAGGGAGAAAATTTTTTTGAATGAAACACGGCATATTTACTTCTCAGAATTCCCACCCCTAATGCCAGTCATAGGATTTTCCTTACTGTTCTTCAGGGTCTGTCTCTCTTGCTGAGTCATGAGTCGCAGAGAAGTATGTTTTTTCCTTTTTTTTCCTTTGCTCCTTTCTTTTTTTTTTTTTAAATTGAATATTTTATTTATTTCCAATACAGATGTCATCCTCTTTCCCCATTTTCCCTCCCTTGATTCCCCTTATCCTATCCCCCCTCCTCCATTTTGCTTTTATACCATTTTAATTACATGCAAGTATTAAGGTCAGTTTTAGGTTGAGGAACTAGCAATACAATAATGCAAATAGTCAAGGAACAAGCAAGACAATAAATACAAATAGTCAAAGAACAATGCAAGGCAATAAACAAAGTTCCATGAACACTCCTGTGATCACTGTTTCTAAGGGCTTATCAGGATGACAAAAATATGCAGCCTACTTCCCTGTCCTAGCCAAAGTCATTTTCATGTCTGAAACCTACTTCCTTGTTCTTGCCTAAAATTTAGATTCCTGCTGGAAATTACTTCTTTGTTCTAGCTTAAGATTTAGTTTCCTGCCTGAAATTATTTATTTTTTCTAGCCTAATGTCAGATTTCTGCCTGAAGCCCACTTCCTTGTCCTTGGCAATAAATGACATGGGCTAAGGACAAGGAAGTAGACTTCTTTGTCCTTACTTTTGGATGCTGACCACAATGTGAACATTCTTTTTGTTATTTTCTGGTAATTTGAGCTTCCTTACTTTTTCTAAAGCTCCCTTCCCTACCAGTCAGCTGCATACTGGTATAGTTAAATTCAAAAATCATGAGTTCTTTCTTGCTTGCTTGCTGCCTCTCTTTCTTCCTTCCTTCCTCCTTCCTTCCTGCTCCCTCCCTCCCTCCTCTCCTCTCTCCTTCTCTCCTTCCCTCCCTCCCTCCTTCCTTCCTCTTCTTCTTCCTTCCTTCCTTCCCCTTTTCTTCCATCCTCTACTCTTTTTACATTCTCCTCCTGGCAGAGGCCAAGATTTAAAGCTTGCCTTCCCTGAATTTTTTCCTTAAAATGCTAATAAAATTGTCTGCAAGCATCCACTTGAGCCTGAAGTTGTTTTATTTATAAGACTAAGTACCCCAAGGGAATCCCAAATTCCCTGGTAGCATCATGAGTAGAATCAATCCCTGAAATAAAGAGGGTTATAGTTACAAAGCCCAAAGAAGCTGATAACAAGGCTGCAGCTAATCCCATTAAACTGGAAGCTTTTCCTTTCTCTCTGGCCTGGATCCAGGCTTCATTTAATTAATAAAATGCAGGATTTTCTTAGCAAAAACTTATAGGTGGAATATCAGTGTGGTCCATGTTTGATCAAAGCAAGCAATAGTAAATCGGTACTTGAATATTTGTAAGAAAAGCCATAGTCCATGTCATGTCGTTACATCACTCTGTATATTCTTTATTCTATACAGTGTTTTATTGCTATATTTAATTATAATGGCATTACATAGGGAGGGTGAATGGAATCTTGCCATGGTAGCTTTGACAGTCCTTGAGCCAGCAATGAAGGCAGCTGTGGCTGAACTCCAGTGAAATGATTTGTTAAATGAGATTAGCTTTGGGTCACTTGGGATAAAAGCAGGGTCTTTATTTCATAATTGAAGGTGGACCTTAATGAGAAGGTTATTTTTGTACTGTTATGATAATTATAATTCCAGAAGCATAAAAGAAATTTTTGCAATGTGGAATGCAATAGAATTATATGAAGAAGGTTCCTTTTCAATATTAAGCTGTTTGAAAATGTATCTCCCAGGCCAGCAGCATGACTCAGTAGGTAGAATGTATGCTAAGCAAGCCTGAGTTACATCCCTGCAATCCATGTAAAGATGAAATGAGAGAATCAGCTCCAAATATACACTGTGACACACATACACACACATACACATACGCACACCACACATAAATAATAATATAATTAAATATATAATAATTATTAATTATTAATTTAATAATTAAAAAATAATAATTATTAATAAATTATTATTATTTTATAAATTTTAAAATATATTAGGCATAGAATGGTAACATGTATCTTTAATCCCAGCAGTTGCAAAGCAGAGGCAAGTCAATCTTTGTGAGTCTAAGGCCAGCCTAGTCTACATAGTGAGTTCTATGATAACCAGGGCTACCTAGTGAGATTCAGTCTCAATTTTTTTTTCTTCCACAACTTACAAATTTTTTCAACACAAATATCAATTTAAGAATATAAGTACTCAAATGTATTTTCATGGATCATAAAAAATTCTTCTCCAAAGTCATTCTGAAACTGTTTGATAAAAGGGAGAGAGAGTTTGTTTCTAAAGGTTAATATTTATATTTAAGTATGAAATGATATCCCTCAATAGTTACCAATCAGTTTTAGTTCCAGTAGGGAATTTGGATGGCCATAATCAAACATATTTAATAGATATTCCATGAATACAATAAAGATTCTGTCATTTTTTCATATTAGGAGCACACAGAGAAACAGCATAAAGAGGTCCAAGAGACTGTTATGCCACCATGCCCCACATGTTTATGGAGAAAAATCACACCAGTAATTAAAATGTGTGTGGTGGGGCTGGAGTCCTTTGCAGGTTACAGATGCACAGGTTCCTGGGCTTGATTGACAGGTGTGAAGATAGTGATAGAAGGAAGATTCTAGACAAATCATCTGATGGGAGAACTGTGAAGCTGGGGGAAGTCTTAATAAAGATTTGTTCTCAAATCTTTCAAAAAAAAGTTATTTCTCTTACAGTTTTGTTGCTGGATTAATTTGTAGTATTAGGGTATCAACTAATTTATACAAGGTAGACAGAGGGCAATAGCGCATTTAATGTTTTGACAACTATGCAATAAAAATATAGAGGAATGGAATAAAGAAAAGAAGAATGGTAAATAAAAGGATAAGGTGATGGAAAATAAGACAAGGCCAGTTGAAGGAGGCAAAGATGTACTAGAATACTGAACTTGAATCTATACTTTTAAAGTTATCTGGATATATTGAAACAAAGATGTTTTAATTTGGTACTAGATGATGTTCTCATAAATGTGTAAATTTTGTGACCCAGTCATACACATTTGTCTCCTCAAATAGCATCATCACTTTATTGAACAGGTATTCAAAATACTTTCTTCTTACTTTCTGAGATACATAGAACATCGAAACCCCTGCAATGCAAAGCACACTAACATTTCTTACTCCTAGTTACCTGAAGATTTGTCATTTGGTAAGTTGTCCCTCATCTTTCTTTATCCTTCTCAGCTTCTAGAAACTATTATTCTACTAATTTCAACATTTCATACTTCATATGTAAATAGACCATGTAGTATTTTCTTCTCAATACTGGTTCATCGCACTTTACATGGTGATCTTTCTATCTATCCATTACATGAATGACTGAATTTCATTCTTTTTGATAGCCAAATATAATTTCCTTGTGTATATATCCTGTACTGATGAGAGCAGGAAATGGAAACTGTTTAGATAAGGCAGGGACCCTAATGGAACAGTTAGAGGCTAGAAATGCCATGTGACAGTTCTGGTTCCAGTTTATCAGTTATCTTCCAAATGACCATACCTATCTACCAAGAAAGAAGCATGGGAATATTAGTTAGGCCAGCTTGACTGACGTCTAAATCCCCTCTTGTGTCCTCAATTTAGGTTCTGCTTAAGTTCTTTTAAAAGTCTTTAAGATAGCACCCCATGGCATCTTATTCCCCTCATTGTACGGAGCTGTGTACTGGTTCTCTCTCTCCTCCTTCTCTTTCTCTCTTCTCTCTCTTTCTCTTTGCTATTTCCTCTCCATCTGTCTATCTCTATTTCTCTGTCTCACATAGTCTTTCTGCCTTTCACTGACTCTTTCACCCTGTATTTGTCTCTGTCTCTTTTTATTCTGTCTCTGACCTTCTCCCTTCTTTTTCTCTTCCTTCCTCCCTTTTCTCTCCTACGTTTTCACCTATAAATGTAAAATAAACTTTTCTCCAAAATTCACCTCTCTTTTATGCATTAGAGTCAAGCAAGCAACAGTGCCTGTTTTGGTTGGTCTCAAATGTCCAGACTCATAGGTTGGATTTTGGCCAGTTGGAATCAGGCTCTTGGAGTTTTGCATGGGAATTAATGTAATGCTTATAAATCACTCAACAATCTCAAGTCAAACATAAAAATAAAAAAGAAGCATACTGGTCTTGAGAGAAAAAAAAGAATTTGCTATATAGTAACCTAAAAGCCACTGGCTCAGAACAGCTCTGGTCATGGTACAATTGTCTAGATTCTCAAGCTGAGAAAGGCATTGCTGTTCTCAAAGTTACTTCAATATTTACATACCAGTGCCTTATCCATTCAACAGTTTATGGATTCTTAGAACAATATCCTTTCCTTGGCAGTTTTACATACTGTATCCTTAAACATGGGGTATACAGATAGATGTGGTGCATGCATTTACTTCTACTCTTACTAGGAAAATATGGCTCCCTCTTTTGGAGTGCTCAGCCTCCTTAATAAAATCATCATCATCATTATCATTATTATTATAATAAAATATTTTAGGTGTCTTGGAATATCAGATCTCTTTCTAGAGACAGTACTTAAGATTATAGAGTGAATTTACCTAGTGAGCTTCAAAAAAGTCAGGATTCTTGCACTTTTCCATATGGTAAAAATGTCATAAGTATACACTTCCTTCCTGGTGTAAAGTATGTGATGTGACAGTTGGAATTGTTTCTTGGTCCATGAAGTGACTGCAGTCATCTTTCTTCTTCAAAATGGAGTCAAAATCCACTTTGGGGGCTTAGAGTATGGTTCAGTGGGAGAATGTTTGGCTACTATGTGTATATGTCCTAAATTCAATCCCCCAAATTGAAAGAAAATAACATAAAATAAAAAACAGATCCCACAATACCATTTTAGATGATATAGAGTAACATAGTGTTAACCTGAGATCAATGGAAGTACTATGTAAGTATGCACTATGTCTAGGGAGGGGCTCCTAGAGTACCCAAGTTATGCATCATTATGTAGACAGTCCTTTCTTTCTTTATCTCAAGGGGTCATTGACCTTAGTTGGCAAGAAAAGGGTCAACTGACTTCATCAGAGGTGTCCGTAGCCCTTAACCAAGCAATTTGTGAAGCAGATACTGGACATTAATCATCACATTTCAAATTCTAAGAATAGCTTGTTATATTCCTTGCTTCTTTAAAATTAGTGTGTTACCAGAATGTTTTAGTTAGGGTTTTAATTGCTTAGAAAAAACGCCATGGCCAAAAAACAAGTTAAGGAGGAAGTGGTCTATTTGGCTTACATTTCCATATTGCTGCTCATCATTAACAAAAGTCAGGACAGGAGCCCAAAAAGGGCAGGAACCTGGAGACAGGAGCTGATGCAAAGGCCATTGTGCTACTTACTGGCTTGCTTCTCCTGGTTTGCTCAGCCTACTTTTTTTTCTTAGAACCCAAAATTAACGGCCAATGAATGGCCCCACCCACAATGACCTGGGCCTTCCCCCATGATCACTAAATGAGAAAATGCCTTACAGTTGGATTTCATGGATGGCCTTCCTCAACCGAGGCTCCTTCCTCGCTGATGACTCTAGCTTGTGTCAAGTTGAGTCAAAAGCAGCCAGTACACAGAGAAACAGGAGTCGGGACCAGAAGTAAGGGAGTTCTTCATAACCTGCTAATGTTTGACAACCAGCCAAACATTGTCACAAGGAATAATGACTGGTATACTTAAGTTCAGGAGTTTAACACAGAAGTCTCCTAGCTTAGTTTCCATTAGGCCACCTCTATTTTGAGTTAGCTTCAAAACAAGGGTCTGAAGAAAATGTTGGAGGAT
This sequence comes from Mastomys natalensis, assembly GCA_021653895.1. Lineage (NCBI taxonomy): Eukaryota > Metazoa > Chordata > Mammalia > Rodentia > Muridae > Mastomys > Mastomys natalensis. The sequence continues at coordinate 367,331 of JAJTUV010000924.1, read as the reverse complement.
TAGTGAAGAGTAAAGGTCACCCCTCTGCATTACCACCATTCCTTTGGTTTCTGTTTTTGAAATACAGCTAGTGCACAGTGGGCTCCCAATAAATAAAACAACAATACATGACACTTCTAACTCTCCTGTTGCCTCCTTATAAGGCTGATATTGCTCCAGTTTTTTAGCCTTCATAAGGGAACAACAAAATCTTCCAAGGCCTTCATGTATCTTTGTTCATTCTCTTGCTCTCTCTTTAGAGTCATTGCTTAAATCTGTGAGCTTGCTACTTATGCTCTGATTTTGCCTTTAAACAGTTGAAAAGCTGTTAGTTTCATGGATGCTTGTCTTGCTAATGAAGTATATTAAACAGCTCCTTCTTTTCTCTTTAGCTCCCTCAACTCCCAGGATTAGCTTGGTGAATTAGACTTGCTTCACTTCCCTTTTGACTTAGGGAGTAACTTCCCTGATTAAACTTGGTAAACAACATGAGTAACTTCATATTACAGTGGTGTCCCTAATGCTAGTTCATTCTGGAATTGGCAAAAGCCCAGCAATGATTTTAGAATGTATTTGACATACCATAATTCTAAAGGAAGTATGACTGGCATGAAGGTATAGCACACAAATTATGGTTTGTAGGAATGATTGCTTTAAGGATGTCTTGCCAAATGTTCAATTCTCAATAATGCCTGAATCACAACTCATTTTCCTGACAAAAGTTCAACTGAATTTTTCTTTTATCAAAGAAATAAAAAGCTCTTTAATTAGGAAAAAGCCCACTGAATTATAATTGTACTTGTGGTAAGTATAATGAGTTCCCGGTGGGAAGTGTATGCAATCCATATTTCCAGGTATTATAGTGACCTCGATGTGTCTTTCTGAATTCTTTAATGAAAGGAATCCTTTCCATCAAAAGAGAGCAAATACAAAGCTCCTGTTTGTTCTCCTAATACTGCAATGTACCCATTGATAACTAGAATTTAGTGGAGATTAGTGTATTTGGGACAGGATCACTGGGTATGTACCCTAAATCAACTATATTCTAACTTTAGCTTGACAAATAGCTCAAATTCCCCATGTGTCTTCTAACTGATTATTGATTGGATTGAATCCAATGATTGAACCTTTCTTAAGAAAGTGGTCACTGAAAGGAAAAATATAGGCTTAGGTCCCCAAAGACCAAGTTATCAGCACAATGCAAATTTATTTGTCCCAGAGAGACAAAGGTCAGGAAATAAGAGGCAAAGGCAGAAGGTAAGGAAGAAAGGGAAGGGAAGAAGGGAAAGGGGGAAGGAGTACTTGTCTCTGGGGGACAAAAGACTTCCTCTGAATAAAGAGGGAACAGGCATGGACATAGGAAAATGGCAGTATATAAAAGTAAAGTGAGGAAGAACATGTTAGCTTGTGGTGTTCAATTTTAACTAGACCTGTTAATTAGGTGAGTCAAAGGGGTCTTTTGATTGTTAGACTTCAACACTGGATTGAATCAATATTGGATAATTGGATCTTGGTAGTCAGCCTCAGGAGGAGGAATTGTCTGTATAAGGAAATGGACCTTGGTGATTAGCTTAAGGATTGGATTCTAAAAATTTGTAGAAAGGCAGAGGAAATCCTGCCACAGCTATATCTGACATGACAAAGCTGGCAGCGTCCTTTCAGTCACCCATAGGAACATAATCAATACCTATTAATTATTTATGCTTTAAATCATATATTTTCTAATCAAATATAAGTCAGAGGTTGTTGATAAAGAATGGATATAATCCTTTGAGATAACTAACACTAAATGTACTTCGAAAAAGTTATATGAAAACCTATTGTAGATATTTCCTGAAATATATATATTTTTGTGTGTGTGTGTGTGTGTGTGTGTGTGCGTGTGTGTGTAAAACGAGTTTAAGTAGACTTATCTTATAATGGGGAGACAATACCCATCTAGATATGACATCCTATCTGTAACAGGAGAATTTTAAAAAAACAACTTGCGACTCATCTAGTTCTCGAGCCTTTGCCATGTTGGTGCTCTATGTCCCCTCTCCAATACAACAGGGCTAGTCAGAAATACAGGCCGGGACCCACAAAAAGCTGGTGTGGTCACTACCTTCTCTGGCTAGCTCTGTAGACTCTAAGGCTCCAAGCATGGTTCTCGGCTCAGAACAGACAATGCTCGCCATGATCCTGGTACCTGATAGAAATGAAACTCTTAAAGCTTAAGGATTATTCAATGGATTTATATATCAGCAAATACTCAATACACAAGAGAATTGTTACCCAATATCTAACCTTTGATATGAATTGCTACCCGAGCCTGCTAGAGACCCACAGGTCTTCCTCCATGTTGTTAGACTCTCCTTCTCCTCATTTCCTCTTTCTTTCTCCTCCTTTTCCTTTCTCCTCACTCCACCTATCTCTTCTACTGCCCAATCACTGAGCTCCATTGCAAATACAATGTAGCAGGAAAATTCCTGAAACTCCTATCAAGTAAAAATTCTAGTGCAAGAATAAGTAACCATTTTTTTGAGATATTAGCCAGTGTTATTTCATAACCGTTCCCCTCAAAACTTTACAGGGCATTGCCTTTGTTCTTGGTTACCCTTTGGAACTCAGTGGTTTATTTCAATTTTAAATACAACTTTTATTGAGTTTTTAATATATCATATAATAATATAGTTTGATCATCTATATGTCCCTGTCTCAGCACCTCACACCTCTCCCCACATCCCTACTCAATGAATGTCATATTGTTCTTCCTGTCTCTTTGTTTTCAAATCCAATTTGTGTTGAGCACTTATTGGTAGATACAGTACCTGCCATAGAGAATGGTCCACTCAGGAAAAAAAGAAAAATCTGACCTTCCCTCTTCCAGTAGTGATTAAATCCTATAGCTTATCATCTAGGGGTGGGACTTCATACCTGCATCCCTAAACCATTCCATGCTGAGATTTTGTCTGACTTGGATTTACGCAGATCTTGTGTATGCTTTCAAAACTGTTGTGAGTTTATATGTATAACTGCCCTGTTGCATCTGGTAAACACTCTTTCCCTGTAGGCATTCACTGTCTTGGGACTTGTAATCTTTTTCACCCAGTCTTCCACAATAATATCTTAACTTTGAACAAAAGGTAGCAAAATAGACATACTATTTTGGGCTGAGCATACTGCAGTCTCCTTTTCTCCATATATTGAATAGTTGTGTGTCCTTGTGTTAATTGCCATGTACTAGAAGGAGGAGCTTCTCTAATGAAGGTGGAGAGATGTATTAATCTACGAGTAAAACCATAAGTTGTTAGGAGTAACTTTAATGCTTTATCTATTTAGCAGAATATAAATAGGAGGTACTCTCCTGAGACACATCTTCTATCTAGTCCCAGTTTCTTAACCATGGTAACAATGCTAGGGTGTATTTTTATATCATGGATCAGGCCTCTCTTCAGAAACTGCTTGGTGACTCCTATAAACCTCCCTGTTTCATCCATGTTCATCATACCAAGTTAATCAATACTATAGCTCACAAGCTTTGCAGCTGGGTCAGATGGATGATCACCTTCTCCTGAGAGTATCGTGTGTAGCCCTGTCATCACTATGAAAGCTGTACAATACAAATGAAGCTTCAGATCAGTCTAACTTAATTTGTTTCTGTTATGATTCAAGTATGTTGATGTCTTAAATGATACTTCCTTACTATTGAGTTCCAAGGGGTAACCAAGAAAAAAGGCAATGCCTTGTAAAATTTGGAGGGGAATGGGTTATAGAATACCACTGGCTAAAACCTCAAAAAATGGTAAACTATTCCTACTTGATAGGATGTCCTATCTAGATAGGGTATTATCTCATTAATATATATATATATATATATATATATATATATATATATATATATATGTGTGTGTGTGTGTGTGTGTGTGTGTGTGTGTGTATGTGTGTGTGTGTGTTTCAGAAAGTGTCTACAGTAGGTTTTTATATAACTTTTTCAAAGGACATTTAGTGTTAGTTATCTTTCGCAAATTTTTTCTTGTACCCATTTGGTCTCCAACCCAAATGAGCTGTGGTATGTGTGTTACCCTTTCCACACAAAATAAATAAATAAATGCTTAAAAAAAAAAAAACAGTCTAACAGAGTTAAATTCACAAGCACTAGTCACTTGTAATGCAATTTCCCAGTAATTGTATAATAAAACTCAGAATAATTTCTGAAGGATGTGTAAATAGGTACTGGAAGGATAAGGTTGTAACTATGCTTGGAAAATAACCCAGAGTAACCAGATTTTCGCTCTTTCCTATTTCATTGCAATGACATAGAGCCATGAGTGTCTGAAATTCCTCTGCAGTCAGCAAAAAGAGGAGCAGACAGTAATTTCTCTAGTTGAAATCAGGGGACTCTGTGAGGCATAGTAATTCTTTCCACACGCTCTACAACCCCCAGTATCAGTAGTGAAGCCTATATGGGCCAATTATGCATGAATTTTGTGTTAAACTGATTAAAGAAATTAAATTTTTATAGTTTGAATATTAAGGTATCTTTGTGAGGAGTCTGTCTTCACAGCATCTTTCACTTGAGTTTAATGCCAAGCAGAGGAGAAATGACATTACAGGAAATATTAATAAAAGGAGCTGGATTCCATGGTCTGATAGAGCTGGGAAGCAGGAGATGGTGGAGAGTCAGGTGGACCAGTGAAAAGAGCATCCAGTACATGGAATGTTTGCATGGTTCTTTGCTAAGTTGTGATCTTTCAGAAAGTCCCAGAAGTGATTTATATTCTGATTTGTCTTACTTCCTCTCAGCAAAGTGTGAGACATATATAAAAATAGAGACACCCATGGAAGCCACAGGCGATGTGAGAAATACAGGTTCCTCTAGGCAGATTTATCATTAATCACTGACAAATGCAATATATGCATATGTCATTGGTGAGGCTAATATTTGGTAACATTGTTGAAGAGACTTATAATCAAATACAGTATGGAAAATGCATTCCAGAAAAATTTCTTCCCCACCTCTTTATTCCCTCTTTAGCATGAAATAATATTATTCATGTACAGAACATGCACTGTCTACCTGAAGCTATTTTCAGATGATTCACAATTGTTGGCATTTGATACAAGCGATGGGCTACAGAACAAGAATCAGAAATAACAGGATTGAAAATAACTAGCTAGTTGTAGAAACTAAATGAAGGAATGAGTTGCAGGAGAGTGTCTTCTGAAGTTCGCTGAAGGGTGAGGATTCAACCTTGCATGCAGCATAAAGCAGTGCTGAAGATTATCCGTATACTCCTGAATTACACTCTCCTGGTGCACTTCTTTTCATGGATCCAAAGAACTACATAACTGGATAGTTTCTACAGTTTCACAGTGGACTTGCAGGAATAAAATTTGGATTCGAGTGGTGGCGCACGCCTTTAATACCAGCACTTGGGAGGCAGAGGCAGGTGGATTTCTGAATTCGAGGCCAGCCTGGTCTACAGAGTGAGTTCCAGGACAGCCAGGGCTATACAGAGAAACCCTGTCTTGAAAAAAAAAAAAACAAACAAAAAAAAATTGGATTCGAGAGTTCAGACAGGATCAGGAAACTCATATGTTTTAGGAAAACAATAAAGTATGGAAGAGCTTAAACAGATAAATCAGAGTAGCTACATACTAGATTTGCAAAGGCCAGGTGATTAGAATAAATGGCCTTGTTTCCTTTAAGACATAGTTCAGAGACCCTCCTATGATTTTCTTATTGATATTGTCATCTCTCCTCTGCCCCTATTGTCCATCTGTTATAACAACTATAACAACTATCCTATGTTTCTTTTATTATTTATTTGCAATTTTAGGAAATTTTAATATCTTTAATGACAAGGACTAAGTCAGTCCAAGTTTTGTTTTTCTTATTCTCTTGATAACTAAACACACAGAGGAGACACACACATACACACACACCACACACACACACACACACACAGAGAAAGAGAGAGAGAGAGAGAGAGAGAGAGAGAGAGAGAGAGAGAGAGAGAGAGAGGAATGAGAGAGCGGTATCACATGAATGTTTACTTAATAACTGATGTATAAGACATAAAGAACATGGTGTCTAAGCACAAGCAAATCCAAATTTTGACCATGGCTACTCTGTAAGGGTGAAGTTGGACTCACTGTAAGAAAGGTGTCTTAAGTAAGTAATGGATTTCTTTTTCTGGGAAATAGAATAATTCCTACTGAATCAGTTTCTGAAGGCTAAACAAGGATATACTTGACTCACTTCTGTTAGATATGATACATACTGAACTTGAATAATCTTGAACAAGATATTGCAGACAGATAGATAAGAACTATGTAAAGAGATTAGACCTCCGGAAACTTCCAGGTGGAAAAAAAAAAAATAGAACAGATCTCGAGGAGCCTCTGAGTCTTCTGGTAGTTTTTATCTCTTTTCTAGTTGGACTAAAGGTCTGGGCCTTTAATAGCTACATATTTTTAAATGCCAGGTTCCTTTCTCCAAATTTGCATATATCAGAGAATGGTCTCCAAAAAGCATAAAGAACCTACTTTCCCTACAACCTCTAGCAAATGAAGGACTTCTAGCTACTACAGGCAAAACTGTTAACTCCTGTGACAACCTTTAGAATCTAACCCAGTTTTCTCCTCATTTGCACCATTTACATTGCAAGAAATCAGAACTCTGAGTACCAATGTCATTTCTAAAAGACCTGAGGGGTTAAGTGAGCATATAACACTGATGGTGCATTTAATTCTATGTTCTGGACTTATGACAAAGGATAAGAGACATGACTGTCAAATAAAAGACAATTCTTTTTAAAGATACTTTATAGATCATGCCTACCAAAGTGCTAACACAAAAAGTGCCAGAAAGTTATATAATTAAAGTTATTTCCATAATAAAATAGGAAATTACAGATACTCTGTACGTCTACGCTCTTATAATACCTTTTACAAAACAATCCATTACTGTATACAGATATAGAGTTGAAAATATTTTTCTATATTTTCAAACATCTATCTTCCCTCTATCAATAGATAGCACTATTTATTTCCCACGAACTAGGACAATGTTTTGCAGTTGTTCCCTGTCCAGACCATAATAGCTGTGGCCACTTCTTTCTTTTCCCACAGATATAATCCTAGGCTAAACTACTGACTGCTCAATGGATTGCTGAAATAGCCTTTTAAACACATTCTTTGCTTCCACTTTTGTCCCTAGTGGATATTTTCTCTCCAGAAGCCAAGTGACCTTTTCACAATTTATAACTATGGGCTTGAGGTGGGAGGTAGTTTTATGAGACAAACTTCCCCTGATTCACTTGTTCAATAACAATTACTTCATTTCAGAAGACTAGAAATAGGGACTGATGTACACTTTATGTAAATGGTATATGTGGAGACCATGGACTCACCTTCTGAATGCATATGTATAGAAAAGATACATCTACCAAATTAATCTTGTAAACTAAATGCTTTTTTCATTGCAATTGTAAGATAGCATGAATCTTGTGAATAAAATTTCTTATCCCTATTGCCTCTTTAGCCGACTGTGATCTTCCATGACTGGCTTTCTTGTCCTATAGAAAAACATCTTATTCTTCCAGATTTGAGTGGACAAAGATCTTCTTTCTTTCTCTTGTTCTTTCTTGCTCATACTTTATTAACAGCATTTCATTCTATACCTCAAACTGGTCAGAAACTTCAGATACACTTGCCTCAATCTCTCAAGTGCTAGAATTTGGCCCTAAGTATGTTTTCAGATTGCTGATAAAATGCCTCATCACCACCACTTTCCCTGATACCCTTGGTTAGTATGTCCTACCCCATCTGCCCATATTATCCAACTAATATATTACTCTTGCAGAAAAGAATCTTCCTATGGTGTTTATTATAATTAAGCCTACAGGAAGACCTTGATGATGACATGGTGGTAAAAGAAAGTAACTGTCATAGGGATCAGAACACTGAGAAGTCTGAATGGTCACAGTAATTAAATGCTGGAAGTTGAAATTATGGTGTAATATCTCTCTCTCTCTCTCTCTCTCTCTCCTCTCTCTCTCTCTCTCTCTTGCTCTCTCTCTCCTTGCTCTCTTCTACCCTCTACTCTCTCTCTCTATCTCTCTCTCTCTCTCTCTCTCAAACACACACACACTCTTTTCAGACATGGTCTTGCTATGTAGTCCTGCATAGCCGGAAACACACTCTATAGACAAAGCTTGTCACTTACCCCTTCCTCCCAAATGCAGGGATTATATACATGTGACAACATGCCCAGCCTATAGACATTGTTTGAAAATGATTTACCCCAGGAAGATAAGGCCTTCTATCCCTATTGAGATATGAGTAGCTTTATGAATTTCCTGAATCAGCCATCAACTCATCAGTAATAAAAGGAAACCTTAATTATATTTGAAGAAGAGCAGAAAAGAACTGTCAGAATAATAGTAAGAATTTGCCTGGACTTCTCAACTTGGTATTTGTTGAATCAGGGACTATAATTAAGGTGAATGGCTCCTGAGAAAGACTGGGTGTATAATATTTAATTCAGTATTGCATAATTTTTCAGAAATGCCACATTGACTGGCAGAATAATGTATAGCTTTAAATTGCAACAACAGAAACAAGTAGTCATGAGCATGTTGACTGAACTTGGACTAATTTCTGTCTTCTTTCTGTCTTTTGCTTGTTTGCTTATTTGGTTGAAACAGAAACTCGCAAACTCTAAAATGACTTGAAACATTATATCCATTCTTCCACTCAACTTCTGATATTCTAGTCTGTCTGGCTGAATGCTGGAATAACAGGAGTGTGCGCCACCATGCCTGGCTTGAGTTCTGATAATGCTGCTTGCTTTTGCGGCATACAGAAGAAGGTTTGCTAGCTTCACATTCTATGGACCTGTAACCTATCTCACATCAGCATTCCTCAAACACAGATGAAAGCCTTGCAGAGCCCAGGCAGCTACCCTTAAGTCTGTAGGGAGAGGATACTAAGAAAAAGTATATCTAGTGCCAAGCAGCCTTTTCAAGGTTGCAAAGGAGGATGGATGTCCTAGTAAACCACTCTGGGACTGGCCTACTTATTTTGTCAGCTCAGTAGGGGATAAATGAGGAATGTTAAAACAAAATCAGGGAGCCCAGAAGCTAAACAGGGGTGGGGTGGGCACATGAGTTCTTGTTTCTGTATAGTTCTCATTATTTATTATATTGGTTTAACCTCCTTGGAAAATTAGCAACAAGGAACGGTAATTTTATTTAGGGCTCTTTTGATATTGATGATGGCTGCTCTGCTGGAGCTCTCCAAAAATATCAATTACAATTGGGGCTTCACGTCTTTGGCTTGTTTGCTGAAGGTATCACTATCTTAAAGTGGGTTACAAATTTCCACTCACCCTAGAAAGAACAAGAAACCTTGAGGAAGAATTTTCACACTTAATCTTTTTTCCCCTGATATTCCATGAGTGTAGCCAAGCAGTGACTAATTGTACAATGTAATCTATCAAGTATTTCAGGTTAGGGTCCCCCAGAGTCAGTAGTAAAGTCCTATGAACAAAATGGCCAATTGACTTCTTATTGAATTAGTGCATAGAAAGGGTCATTCCTTTATGTGATGTAGGGTGAACTGGATCCTGCTATTGAAAAAGACTCTCATGAAGACTACTGGCTACAAAATTGTGATAATGTGAGAATTGAACAGTAGAAATTAGTATTTATTAGAAATGCTTGTACTTTGCTATCTCCAGAACACAATAAACTTGGAAGGGGCAGAATTAACCCTGGACCTAACACTACAGGCAAATTTCATTGTCTTTATAATATTTTTCGATGTCTCTTTTCAAAGCAGGTTCCAAGAAGTGAGTGTGGAATGAATAGTAAGCTTGTTTCTCTAGATACAATGTTAGAAGTGTGTGTGTGTGTGTGTGTGTGTGTGTATGTATGTGTGTATGTATGTGTGTATGTGGTATGTATGTGTGTGTGTATGTATGTGTGTGATGTGTATGTGTGTGATGTGTATGTGTGTGTCTAAATAGGGTATTTCCCTGTGTTGAGCATTTATTCTGTATTTTTATATGCCAACTGTTCAATTATCCATGTAAATAATCTAGAAATATATACATGAAATATACACTTGAAATATACACATGAAAAGGGTCAGAAACCACAGATGCTGCTGGATATCTTGAGTGTGTCTTGAAATAAGTGTCTAGCGAAAAATGTGGCAAGCAGGGGGAACACAAAGGACTAAGACAGCTGTGGGGTTATACATTTTACTTCAATGAAGAGAACTCCTTGATGGCTTATTCTTTATCTGACCAATTCAAAGATTAGTTCAATTTTTAGAAGCATTTTCTTCACTGTGGCCACAATGATATCTCTACTGTGGTGGTCTGAATTTGCTTGCCTAGGGAGTACCACTATTGGGAGGTGTTGCCTTGTTCTAATAACTGTGGCCTTGTTGGAGGAAGTGTGTCACTGTGTGAGTGGCCTGTGAGATCCTTGTTCTCACTGCCTGGAAGTTAGTCCTATCCTGGTTCCCTTCAGAATAAGATGTAGAACTATCAGCAGTTTCTCAAACTCCATGCCTGCCAGATGCTCCCATGCTTCCCACCTTGATGATAATGGACTGAACCTAAACCTGTAAGCCAGCCCCAATTAAATGTTGTCCTTTATAAGAATTGCCTTGGTCATGGTATCTCTTCACAGCAATGGTAACCCTAACTAAGACATCTTCCATGACAACCTTTTTTATCTAACATGTATACTATTGATTCATTTGTCTTATCTCAGTTTCTACCTTCTTCACTTGTTTAGTTTGCATCTCATGAGAAAGTCAGAATACTATGCAGACTAACATTATGTTAAAAGGACACATTTCCCAGTTTTAGGAGCTAAGTTAAAATTGACTAACCACATCACAGGTTATTCACAATCTAAACCAATGCTTGTCACAATCCCATGAGTTTTGTTTAATGGCCATGATGGGCATTGGATCATGCTCAGTACCACAAAAGAACTTACATGGAGGGTTTACAGTTGCATTTACTCTGCTGGTATTCAAAAAGCAATATTCTCTGAGTGCCAGTAATGTATCCAATTGCTGTTAATCTCATTCCCAGCAGAAGTGCTGTACTTTGATGAGCACACTTAATTTAATAGAGAAGCAAGCTGCCCTGTGCTGGTTTAAACCAGAAAGTGACCCAAAATCCAATTGACAGATTTATGTGGCATGCTTAGAATCAGGCATGTGCCTGTTTGCCCATGGAACAGATTTTTGGCCAGAATCCTAAGAGTTGAAATGGCAATCTGGGGAAGTACCTCCAGGGTGAGTGCAAGGGCAGACAGAATTACCACTCTCATACATGTCCAGATTTTTGAGCTTTCTGTTTGTTGAAATTGACAAAAAGTAAAGGTAAAATCATCGAATATAACAGCCTGATACAGATACCAAGGCCATCAGGAGACCTAGAGGGAGCTCTCAACCTGCCAACGCCATTCTCAGAATGAGTTGCCAGAGAGTCAGATGCTGTGGAAGCAAGACAATGTCTAGTGCTGAAATATTGGATTATACTCTTAAATTCAAAGCATAGCCATGGTTAATTCAATTCTCAGGGGTATGTGCTTATTATGTATAATTGCCTTGACTTTAAAACAACTTTGAATTAAAGGAGAGGCAGGAATGTTGTTTTTCTGCAGGAGAGATTGCTTACATTCCACAAGCTTCTCATGTAAAGATTAAAAATGGAAAAGGACAGTCATCATTAACTGTTTTGACAAGGCAAATTCTACTCATATTTGAGTCAAGCAACAGCAATGTAAGCATAACTCTAAGACAACAAGCCTCATCAGTTCAGTGAGTTATAACAACTGAAGCAAAGCTCTCAATCACTTCTTCTAACGAGTAGAGCAGAACAGCCAACAAATAGTAAGGAAGCTTAGGAAGTGTTCTGTCAAAGTCGACGTGGCAGCTGTTGGAGACTTTATCCTCACATACCACAGGAGTACAGATTGGTGAGAAAATGCTGATGACTGGGATTTTGCCATAGATCAAAACAAAGAGCAATGCTCATTTATACGGGTGTCCTCCATTGTATTAAGATGCATCCTACTTCCATCTGCCCCTCTTTCTTTGCCTGATTTTATCTGTTATCATACATGTGTGCTTCCCAGACTGAAATCTCATTCATTCATTCTTTCCTTTGGTAAACACTTTTGGAAATGTGCACTGCATATTGAGTCTGAGGACACAGATTGAAGGTAGTGGTTCTGCTTTCATCATCTGCCATTACAGTAGGGGAGGCTCAAAGAGGTAAACGTACATGAATAATGTATAACAGGATGGACAAGAGTGTTAGGATGTGACAGTGTATTAACTGGGCTGTAACAGGAGCAAATCTTAGTTATTATTCACAATGACAGAATACCCGAGTGAAGACCACATTGAAGTGCCTTAAGAAAACAAGCTTTATTTTGTTTCACATTTTAGAGTATATTGGCCGTTCATAACAGTGGGGAGGATAGCGTAGCTGAATGTCATGGCATGTGGCAAGCATATGGGACAACTTAGTCACATCATCATAGCATCATTAGGTTCCTATGGGCTTAGCTTTCACCACTACTGAAGCCTTACAATTTGAAATACTCATGAATTCTCTATTGGGCCATCTTTGTTCAGGACTTGTAGCTTTCCTTAATATTTCTTTGTCTCACAGTTTTAGCATCTCCAAATAATGTGTTTTCCATTTTTTCTTTTAATCTTCAGACCTTATAGAATACCTTGGGTATTGTATGGATGAATCACTTGTCAATTAAAAAGTCTATGGCCTCTGCCTTAGGCAGAAATACAGGTGAGAAATTTGGGAGGAGGAGAATTCTGGGAGAGAGAGGATGGGAGGATTACCAAAAGATGTGAAAAGACTGACACAAGGTACCTTAGCACAAATAACCAGACGTGGCAGAATGTAGGTTAAAAAAATTGGGAAGTTTTAATTATGATCTAGTCAGAGGAGACTCTCCTCTGACTAGATCATAATTAAAACATAGCCAAGGTGTTTGTAAAAATATTTACATATTGACTAGACCATAATTAAAATCTAGCCAAGGTGTTTGTAAAAATATTTTAGTCTGAATCTTATTTCTGGGAGCATGGGGTTGGGAGGAAAACCAGGTCTTAACTACAACATGACATGGTGTAGGCATATGGCACATCTTAGTCAAACAGTCATAGCATCATTAGTCTCCTGTGAGCTTGGCTTTCACCACTGTTGGGGCCCTTACTATTTGAAGTACTCAAATTTTCTCTGTTTTTTTGTTTTTTTTGTTTTTTTTTTTTTTTTTCCTTCAGACCTAACATATCAGTTTCAAAGGATATCTTTTCATGGACGACCTTCTGACCTCATGAGATTTCCTCTTGAGTTCCAATATAAATGTTGATGGCTCTGGAAACTCTTCTAGTCTACATGTCTGCACAATCAGTACCATGTGGATATTTTAAAGTTCTGTCTCCAACTAGAGTAGTAAACCTGGCTCTCCTTTACCTTTGGCATCTTGACCTCTGCCTCTGAACTGAAAAAACATGTCCTAGGCAATGCACAGCCATATAGCTAGTCCCAAGTGCTGTATCACTCAATGACTCTTTTCCAATGAAAGTCTTTCAGATTAGTTTGTAATTAGGCCCTTGATTCTTCAGTGGGTACAGATTATCATGAAGGTATATTTCTCTTTGTCTCTGTCCCAAAACACTACATTTCCTTTTAATGGCCCTAGTAGTCTCTTAAACAATTTACTCCATCTTTGTCGGCATCTACGCTGTCCACAATGTTAGAGTCATTCTCATTTATTTCTTTTAGAATTGAATATATTTTCTACTATGCTTTTTGCTTTAAAAATCTCAGTTTAAAACCAATTGCATGTAGCCAGCAGAAACCATGCTTGGATATAATGATGTCTTGAATTTATTCTGTCAAACAAATTAGACCATTACATTTTAATTTAGCTCATTGAAGTTTCTATGACAGAGGCAGAATGTAGCCAGATTCATTGCCAGAATGTGAAAGGACAACATAAAGCCCAATTTTGATAGATTCTCTTTTCACTTCTTCAGCCCCATGAGTCTAGTCTTTACTGTTCATTAGCAGAATAGTCTTCCCTATGTAGCAGAATTATACCTTAAGTTTTCTTACAATATCTGGGATTTTTCTAGCCTATAAGTCCCCTCTTCTACATTCTTCCAAGAAGCTAATTCTGTGAACCATGTGATTTGTTTTGTTTTTTTTTTTCAGCAAATCAAAAAAATTTAAAAAGCATTCAAACAGAATAAAATGAGAAGAAACAAACAAGCAAAATACCAAGGGTCAGATATACTTATACAAGAATTCTATAGAGCCTTCAAACAAGCAATACTTTTTGAGTTATCGCAGCAAAAAGTCCACTAAAGGTTTTAGCCTCTTTTCTTGTCATTGTGGTTTAAAGATCGCACTGATGTATCTTAAAGAGGGAAGCATTTATTTTGACTTGAATTTTCAGTGCTCCGGTCCATCATGTTGGGAAGTATGGAGGCCAGAGTGGTTCCGCCCATTTTGCCATTTACAATGTGCATGTTTCCCCCAATTGGACTAGTAAGCACAGACTGTCCAGGAAGTGAGTCTGAGACACAAAATCGAGACCTCTCCTATTAGCTTTTAGCCTGTGTCTGTTAGCAGGGCCATACATCAGAAAGTTTTGCTCCTTTCCAAGAGAGTATCACCAGCTGGAGAACAAGTGTCTATGAGCCTGTGGGGGTCATTTCACATCCAAATCCAAACAGATGATGACACTAAATAATTGAAGAAGTTAATGAGAAGACATGCTGATATCTGGAACAGCATAGTGTAGAAATCAAGGAGCTAGATGTATTGTGTGTGGGGGGGTGGGGTAGACAGGAATTCAAAGACAACCATAATAACTAATTATATCATCAGATTATAAAAGGGTTCAAAATAAAAGGAAGCAGACACCAAGTTAGAAGATAGGAGGCAACTTTATGTATTCAAGCTGCTGTTGCAACTGAGCATAGAATAACAGTGGACAGTTTTGATGGGATGAGGGGCATAATTTATGTTTTGATTTTCTAAGATCACTCTAGTTTCTTTGATTAAAACAAGATGGAACAAAAACTGTAAAAGTGTGCAGTTAAGAAGTTCTTGAAATAATTCAGAAGTAAATAATATGGGTTTGAAGAAGGATGTAAGCCTTGGACATGCCAGAAATAAACTATAACAGTCCATCCACTGGCTATGATAGGGAGTCCTTTATAATATGAAAGAAACCTAATGAATGTCTAAAGTAGTCATACATAAGATCTATTTTTTTTAAAATGTTACCATATATACAACATAGAATGATCAATTTTCCTAGAAGTATCCAGACTGTATTGAGGTCTGCATGGAAAATTGAGGGTCATTAGTGGTATCTTCCATAAATATTAAGATTGATGATGGATACCCCAGGCATCAAGGTGAACAATCACTCTCTTTATCTTGAGGCTGTGTAATTACTTGAAAATTAGTAGGGCTTCTGTTATGCCTAACACAAGCTGATATAGAAAAGTTGGGGCATTCCAGAACATCTAATCTCAAAAATTCAACCAAAAGAGAAAATTTAGAATTTGAACAGCCAGTGTTTAGAAATAACAAAATGTTGGTTTAGAAACAATATTGTAGGGGTGATTTTGTAGTTTTCAGTTGTAGATGAGTTTGAATTTTTCTTGCAGTCTAACAATGTAGGAAAATATTGAATTGCTTGTACACTAGTGACCTGGAATGTTATCCATCTCTAAATGATTGTTTTAAAAATTGTCTTATAAGTAACTATAACCATTTTATCTGCATTTTTGTATTTTTGAAATATATTTAAATATGTGCATCTGTTACTTAAGAACACCTTCCAAATTTTCTAATAGCATGAAATAATACAAATAAAAGTGATTGTTTTCAAAATCTTGATCTGATATTCAACATTTATCCATGTAAAGAAATTACATAATAGTAAGATACAATATTAACACTCAAAAATTAGTACTATTTCTAAATAAAAAATGTCAAACACACTATGAAAGAAATTAGGTAATCACAACCTTTCACAATACCTTCAGAAATATCTTGGGGTAACTCTAAACAAGGAGGTGAAGATTTGTATAATAAAAAATTGAAAAACATTGAAGAAAGAAATTTGTTGTGGATAGCTACAACAAATATATATATATATATATATATATATATATATATATATATATATATATAAATATCTGTGACATTTGATTTTTGATAATGCAGCCCAAAATATGCACTATAAAACTAAATATACTAATAATATTCTAATAAATGGTTTGGTCAAACTAATGCATGTAGAAGAATATAAGTTGTATATATATATCATCCTGCATAAACACAATTCCAAAGTGACCAAAGACCTCAAAAAAAGGCCAGATACCCAGAAATTGATAAAAGAGACATGTGGATTAGCCTTCAACTCAAATTGACACAGAAAATATTTCTGACCAGAACGTTGTTATCACAATCACTAAGATCATAATATACAGGACTTCGTAAAACTGAGAAACTCTATGCACCAAAAGATATCATCATTTGGACAACTAGACAGCATACAGAATGGCAAATTATTTCTACCAGTTTGCACATTAAATGATGGGCTAATATGTAAAATATACAAAAATTTTTTAAAAAATGAACATCAAGAAAACAAATAACCCATTAAATTTGGGGTACAGATCTAAAAAGAGTATTTGCAAAAGAGAAAACACAAATAACTGAGAAGCACATAAAGAACTTTTAAGAACTTTCTGATATACTCATAGAACAGCGTCTTGCTTAGCCATCTTCAGAAAAGTTTCCTGTTGCAGTAGATGGGAACAAACATAGAAACCCACAGCTGGACAATATACTGAGAATGAGAGACCTTTGAACATTAGTCCTAAATCAGAGTTCTTTATGACATTCCTTCCCTGAGGACACAGAAAACCATGTGGAAGAGGAGGCAGATAGTGTAAGATCCAGAAAGGATGGAGAACACTGAAGAAACAAGGTATTCTAGATAAGGTAGAACCATTCCACATATGAACTTAAAGAGACTGTGACAGTATGTATAGGACATGCATGGATCTAAGTCAGGTGGAGTTCATGGACAGAATCCTCCACCCCTAAAATCCCTAACAATCTTTCACTGATAACCACTCACAATCAAGGAATTAATTTTCTCCAAAGAAGTCTCACTGGACTAATCACACTTATGGACAGGCCCTATGTTCATCATTAGATAAGTAATATGAAATGAATTCAATGGCATTTTGGAACTTATTTATTAATTTTCTGTTATTGTCATCATTATTTTCTTTACATGCCTTTTGCTTAATGTTTTACGTTTTGTGATTTTATGGGCTGTTTTATGAATTCATGTGTCTCTGTTTCTCTATGTGTTTCTTGTGCTTTTCCACTGATTCTTCTTATTCCATTTGTTTTGTCCTATTTTTTTTATTTATGTTATTATTATTTTCTAGAAGCCTAGTTGTTTGTTTGTTTGGTTGTTTGTTGAAGGAGAGAAAGAGAATACATGATACGAAGGGAAAGAAAATAGAATCTGTGAGAAGCTGGGCCAGGGAAAACTAATCACATTATGCTGTATGAACAAATTTATTTTCAATAAAAAGCAAAATTAAGAAAATTACTTAATATTTCTGTGAAGTAGTTTTCTTTACTTATAGAATAGTGTATTAAGGACAGATTACTGATCTGAATGTAGCTTTGAAGTGTACTACTTAATGAATTATATTTGCACGTTGTATGTATGTTTGTATGTTTGAAGTATAGTTATTACTAGCGATGAGCTGATGTTATTTCAGGTTTTGTAAGATATATACATCCTGTCAGCCTTTATGTTTAGGGTTGCTGGCCCATGTCTGCTATGCCATTGGGCATGGCCTTTTGGAGAAGCTGAAAGAAGAGAGTTTGAGTGCGCTTACCCAATGCTGCTGGGAGGGTGCTGGGCTGTAGGGAAGCAACAGGACACCATTCAGGAGGCAGGAAAGCATAGTCTGAGACATAGGAATGCCAGAGCTGGTTCGGGATTAGCTTGGTGGTGGCTGTGACTGGGAATGCAGAGAGACCAACCATGGGAGAGTAGGCTGCAGCTTTGTAAGTAAAGGCTTTCTTCATGGCTCCTGATGGCAGATCTTGATGAAAATTGACAATTCCTGATTCTAAAGAATTTATTGTCATAGCAGAAAATGGATGTATAAATCCCCTTTTTCAGTGTGGGCCTGAGATTAAATATCTTTTGCAGGGAGGAATGTCTGGGAAGGGAAGCTTATTGGCTAAGCCCTCTGGGCCTCTAGGTACTTCATGAGGATGGAGAACTCTGTTCTGGGCCTAGGTGACCACAGGCCACGTCTCTTTTATGTGACAAGTGTGGTCCATGTTACAAGTCAGGGTCTTGCAGGGACCTGGGAGTCACATAAACCTGAGGTATGTGCCCATCAAATCTCTGGGTCTTAACCTGCTCTACCTTACCAAACATCCTGGCATGGTTTTACATCCTACATTATGTTGTAACCATATAGCACAGCACCCTTCTCATAGGTTGTCCACAACCTAGGACATTGAGTTGCAATAAAAATCATCACGGCCATGTTGTATAAGCTTGTTTTGATTAGAACTAACTTTAAAAGAGGGAAGTTATAAAAGAGGTAATCTCAACAGCTGTTTTAATGACCAAAACACATCAAAGTTACACCAAACACAACATCAGTAATAGTGTCAGAGTTTGGTGCCAGTCCATGGGATAGATCCCAGGTTGGGCAGGAGTCTGGTGTTTGTAGAGGACAGATAAGAGTACAGTATGGATACCCTGGAACTGAAGTTATATCATAGCTTTGATCTGCCTGCCATGCCAGGGCTAGAAATAGAGTGTAGATCTTCTAGGAAAGCAGCCAGTGCCATTAACCGCTGATTCATCTCTTTTACCTTGATTCTTTTTTTTCCCCTTCCTTTTTACATATACAGAAATTCAGATCTAGGGCAGTGATGCAATTAGGCCAATTAGACACTGTTTATAAGCAATGTGCCTACATGAAGAAGTATACTCGAAAGTCTTGTTGTTAATTTACTTGTCTTGTTGTTGTTTGCCGACTAGAGATAAGATAGTACCTTGTTATAGAAAAGAGCCTCAGTTGAGAAAATGCTCTGTAGCTTAGGTCTGTATGCAAGTCTATGAAACACTTTTTTAGTTAATGTTTGATGTAAGTGCTGAGTTCCTGGTGTTGAGTTATATAATAAAACAGATTAAGGAAAACAGCAAGCTGTATTCTTCCACTTGCCTCTGCTTCAGTTCTTCCCTTTATGTTCCCTTTATGTTTATGAAATAAACCCTTTTCTTCCCAAGTTAGTTTGGTTAGTTTTACCACAGCAATAGAAACATACTAAGACAAGAATCGAGTTTCATCTTTTTTTCTTCTTATTATTCTGAGATTCACGTCTGTGTTACACCTCTGTTGACATGAAAAAGATAGTGGGATTTTATTGAGAAGATGAAATGGCTGTTCCTGGAGAATTTGACAAAGACACTAACAATTGGCTGCATGTATATGAAGTTTTATTTCTAATTCTGAAGCAAACGACTTATGCATGTATATGTATCATTATTTGTGATGAATTTTTCAATTGTATTTTACTATACAACTGTTCTCTGAAATGTTTTATATCACAATTTGCTAATGTTGAATGTAAAGCCCTCAGAGAGATTAGGTGGCTTATCTATAGTACAATGCATAATATGTAGAATATGTAGGAATTAAGACAATTTTTCTGTGCCAAAATCTCTTTCTTTCCATTATATATTCCTTATTATCGTCCTATAATAAATGCCCTCTAATATTGACTTTGTATGTATGGCACTTAATCTTTTCAAGTGTGATGAGGGGTTATGTAGAGAATAAAATATTACTGACATTAAAGAGATTGTAACATTATTTTATTGTTGTTATTATTTCTTTGGCACTTGGATTCAGATTGTCGATAATTCTAAAAGACACTATAGTTTGATACTTCCTGAATTTTATATAAATGCACAATTAAAAATGTATGCAATTCCAACGAGAAGTCTAGATGTTCTGAGTTCAAGTAATCCCTTTGAACATCATCAAACTTTACCTTCTTATTATTCTAATAGCAAATTCTAAATTATAAAAATGAAAGTATTTTACTATAAAATTTTTATTTACATATTTCAAGGATCTTATGAGTACCAAACATTGATGAGCTTAACTTTAAATTTACTAAAAATAATGGTCAGTTTACCAATATACAGCATATTTAATGAGAATTTTCAACAGAGCACCAATGGAAAGTGAGAGTTGGTTGGGGATATACATTAGTAAAAATACCAGTATGGCTAATTTTGTTCTGAATAGAAGTATTTATGTCAATGATACAGTTACATTAATATATTCTTTTGTGATTCCAGTATACAATCCATTCAGGGATTAAAGCATCTAGTTATAAATGCTTGCACTGAGTTATGTTCAACCAATAAGAAACTGAGAAAGGTGTCGGAGAGATGGCTCCACATAAGATCATATACTGTTCTTGCAAAAGTTCTGAGTTCACTTTCCAGTACTCATGCAGGGCAGCTCACAGCCTCTTGAAACTCAGCTCTGGAAGTCAATTATCCTTTTTTGACATCTGGAGGCACATTCTCTCACATGTAAATACACTCACACAGATACAACTACACTTAAAATAAATTTAAAAAATTGAGAAAAGTATATGATTCCATCCCCAACATTCTACCATAAAGATGATATTTTTTGTTAGAACATACATGGACACTCCAAAGCCTGGGGTTACTACTCAGCACAACTTGTTAGAAGTTTTTAATAAATTGCCTTACCCCTTTTTAGCATCATTTTTATCCCCCTGTCATATGGCTACTGATTTTCCAAAGCCACTCTAATTTAAATAAAATCTATAGCTTAGAAAAACCAATATAATAAATATTTCTGGTATCTATTCCTTTTCATAATGTAAGTTTGTTGGCAATGTAAATCAAACTTACAAAACTTCCTGGTGAAATGGCTACATTTTCTTAATCCCATTATCTCTGGAAATGGAAAGATGGACCTAGCTCTTGTGATTAGCATTGCTGCTGACTCTGCAGCTAGGAAAAGAATCACCCATCATGCCAAAGAGGCTTAGAAAACACTTTTTGACATATGGATGTTTTCTTTAAACAGTTCATACTTTTAGTCATGCATGATGAATTTAAACACTTGTTATCAAAAAGTTTCTCTCATCAACCAAACAATCCCAATGTTACTTTTAAATAATAAATAATAATAATAATAATAATAATAATACCCTTCTTTTCTTCTTAAAAACAGAACATTCAAGAGTTAAAATTAAAATAAATTGAGACAGAATAACAATCTCCAGGGAAAGGCACTGTGATACCTCTGTAATGATGAGCAATCTGTTCATTCGCCGGAGACTGTAGGCAGACTAATATTTCGAGAAGTATAGGATGAATCACCTGTTTAGAAGCATTGAAAAGAAAATGAAGAAGCTAAGAGTGAGTTGCAAGGCAATGAATAAGGATGTATTACACTGCAGGAAGCCATCAATATTTGTTTGTTATGTCAGTGTGAGTATAAATCTGTTTGCTAATTTGTATTCTCCACAGTTAATTCCAGTGTTCTTGCATAAGCATTTTTTCCACAGTGAGGACTGCACAGCTGCTTAATGGTGCCATCAAGAATTCAGAAAGTCATGGTCCCTTGGAGATGGAGAGGCAGTATAAACTATGATGGCAACTTACAAATCATGAAACTCCATTATTTCCCCAAGATCCTACAAGCCTTCTCTGAATTCTCCCTCTCTCTTGATATGGATGGAGTTAATATTTGTTTCCTTTAAAAAAAATGAGCTTGTTCATTCTGAATTCCAAGTAATTACTGGTTTTAAGTGGTCAAAGTATTGCTTTCTTTGCAAGTTGCCTTCAACAGCTGTTGCTTTAATACACTTTATTCTATCAATGACTTTGGCCAAACAAAGGAGAAAGATTAAACAGGGTCTATCTGAAGAAGTGATCCCACTTATGGATCCCTCTTAGATAACTCTTTTTTTTTTTTTTTAAATATCACAATGGTTTATTTTTCAAAATTAAAGTAATATTAATGCTATAGCTTGTATGACTACATGTGCCTGCTGTAAAATGTTTTCTTAAAAATAAACATTTCTGCTGGTGGTGGGCTCTACAAGTTCCCTCTCCCCACTGTAGGGCATTTCATCTTTGAATCCTGAGAGTCTTGCCTCCCAGGTCTCTGGTACATTCTGGAGGCTCCCCCAACCTCCTACCTCCTGAGGTTGCCTGTTTCTATTCTTTCTGCTGGTCCTCAGGCCTTCAATCCCCACATAGCTGATCATGTTCCCCTCTTTCCCTCCCTGTCCCCTTTCTCACCCAGGTCCCTCCTTTCCTACCCCCTTGTGATTGCTTTCTTCTCCCTCTCAGGAGGAACTGAGGAGTCCATACTTGAGTCCTTTGGCTTCTTGACCTTTTTGAATTCTGTGGACTGTATCTTGGGTATTCTGTACATTTTTGGCTAATATCCACTTATTAGTGAGTACATACAATGCATGTCATTTTGGGTCTGAGTTACCTCACTCAGGATGATATTTCCTAGTTCCATCCATTTGCCCGCAAAACTCAAGATGTCCTCATTCTTAATAGCTGAGTAGTATTCCATTGTGTAAATGAACCACATTTTCTGTAGTCATTCTTCTGACGTGGGATATCTGGGTTGTTTTTAGCTACTGGCTATCACAAACAAGTGAGATATGGGGTTGTTATCTCACCATCAAAACTCTGACCCATAATTGTTCCTGTTTTAACGAATTGCAGCGGCAAAAATGGAGAAGAGCCTGAGGAAAAGGAGGTCCAGTGATAAGCCCAAAATGGATCTAGCTCAAGGGAGGCTACAAGGCCTGACTATTTCTGAGGCAATGGAGTGCTTACAAAATGGGAGGACCAACAGTTTCAATTCACCTCAGGGATCTCTCAGACACTGGACCACCAACCATGCAGCATACACCAGCTGATATAAGGCCCCCAACACATATACAGCAGAGGATTGATGGGTCTGGATTCAGTCAGAGAAGATGCACCTAACCCTCAAGAGACTGGAAGCTCCAGGAAATGGAAAGGCCTGGTGGAGTGGGGGTGAGGGGTGGTGGGTAGGGACATCCTTGTAGTGATAGGGGGTGGGAAGAAGGTATGGGATGGAGAAGAGTCTAAAGTTGGACTAGGAGGGAGATAAAATCTGGAGTGTAAAAACAAAAAGATTAAATAAAATTAAAAATAATAAATAAATATTTCACATAAATCTTAAAAAGTAATACTATAATCCTCTTTTGAGATAGAAGTTGTACACTCTGCCTTCTGTTCTGATTTTTTTATCTGATAGATATGATCTCAACTAACCTTCTCTAACTCTGAGAAGAAAATTCAATCTTTAACTCTGTTTGAAATTATGATAGGGAAGTTAAAAAATGGAT
This sequence comes from Mastomys natalensis, assembly GCA_021653895.1. Lineage (NCBI taxonomy): Eukaryota > Metazoa > Chordata > Mammalia > Rodentia > Muridae > Mastomys > Mastomys natalensis. The sequence goes on along the minus strand of JAJTUV010000924.1, from coordinate 343,771 downwards.
TTGATTTGTTGCTCTGAACTCTCCTCAAATAAGGTTGAAATTTGCTCAATCTAGTGTCATGAAAGGTTCCAGCTGTGGTCTTCTTTAGTGATTGTAATCCTCTGTATCAATATTACATTTAAAAGCTGAGGTATCTACAGCTTTATCGTCAAATATAAAATTCTTTATGTCAACATGAATTTTCTTTCTCTCAAGTGTATTTAGTGACAAAACTTCTTCCTTGAATTCTGATAGTTTTTATGTTCTTAATTGTTACATTTATCCAACAAATTGCCTGCTTTTTAAATTATGTTAGTTCTCACAATTTTGCTTAATGAACAAATAAGAATACATCTTCTAATAGTTACATTATTTGTAAGTTACAATATTTTTAAGAGTTACATTATTTTTAATCATTATATTATTTCACTCTGTGAAACCAATATATTGTTGAATTTAAAAACTATAAGATTTCATTTAGAAATAGAGATGTAACAAAATATTTTGTTGTGGCATTGCTCAATCTGAACCATTTCATCATTTGACAACAATGAAACAAAAGAGAGAATATGTATGACATGACTAGTAAAAATTTGTAGAATCAAGAAATATTGCATACATCATAATTTGTATGCATTAGTTTTTAAATATTGTTGCTGAAAACTATAAAAGGAAATTTTAAGGGCTGGAGATATGAGTCACAGGATAAGAATGTGTTCTCATTTTTCAAAGAACCCCAAATTATTTCCTCAAACCCTTATTAGGTGGTTTACAATCTCCTGTATCTCTAGTTCAAGGGGATTCAATTCCTTCTAGATTCCATAGGCACCTGTACTTACAGACATACAGATGCATAGCCAAACTGTTAAACACACACACATACACACACACGCACACACACACACACACACACTAAAATTCTTTAAAAATAGATAAAAATCAGATGTCTATATTTTTCCAGAAGAGAAAGTCTTCCATCTCCCTTTGGCATATTCTTATATATGTGTTTCAACTATCATTTTTCATTGTATTAACCTGTTTAAAAATACATAGCTCAGTTTTCCTTTATCTTTTGTTTTTCAAAATGGAGATGGAATAAAGGGAAACATTTTTCTGTATGTTAAGTTAAAATACATTACACTTTGTTTTGGTAATTCTAAATTGTGCTATTAGATTTTAAAGTCTCAATTCTTATTTGATTCACTAGATACTTAGAGATATGTTAAAAAATAGTTTATTTTTCAACCAGTCCTATGAAAGTAAGGAAGCTCGTAAAGATTTGTGCTGAATCTGATTTTTGGTGTTTCATTATAATTCCATCCTTTAATTTCAACTTTTGAGAACTAAGAATTTAATTTGATATTTGCTTTGAAGGACTAACGTTACATGTTGTAGAAAATTAAACATCAGTTACAAATGACACTGTATAATTAAATGAGAAAAAACATTTTCTCAATGGCAAATGTATGCTGAAATCTTGTTGGGCTCAGAAAAGATGTAAGTACTTTTCTTTTACTTAAAAACATTAATGTTAGTTGGAAATTTACATTAAAATCACATAGCTTTAAAGAAATGTTTTACATTAACCTTAATCATGAGACACAAGTAGTCTGTGCTTGTGGTAACCACTGTTAGCTTATGAACCAATACTGTAATTGTTCATGAAATTGCCTTGGAATGGTGCATTTGTCCAGGCTTGCTTAGGCATGTTTTCAGCCCCTTGGAGCTTCAGTCGTGTACTCTGTAGAGAATGTTCTAAATGTTCATGAGCTTAAAGAGGCAAATGTTTTTTAAAAGGGCAAGGATTTATATGTGTGCAGCAGCAACTCTGTGTCAGGAAGCTAGTGTTCTGAGAGTTGAGGTCATGTTTTATCCTATTAACTCAGGCATATGCATGAGATCCTGACATCAGAGGGGTTGTTGCTCATTTGCAAGTGTCAAAAGAGAAATTCGATGGCTCTCAGATCTTTAGCTTCTCCATACAGTTCAGAACTGCATGTCTAATAGCTTGGAGTACAGTGGAGGTACTTCAAAGGATGCATAGACAACAATTCAATGTACTTGCTAAGGATGTATGGTGATAATGAAGATAGAGTTTGTGACGTGACAAGAAGTAGAAATCATTGGGAAAATACTGAATTAGAGTTAAGAAGCCTTGTAATTGTTCATAACATATCCCTGCTCAAAACTCAAGGGATTATGAATACATGATTTGTTAAAAAACGTAGTTACTTATTTTTATCCAATAAAAGAGTAATAAAAAGATTAAAGGTTTTACTTAATCTTTATTCTCTAGTACATTTAGGTTGTTTTTTCCCTTATTGCATAAGATTGATTTTATTTATAAATTAAGCTATATTTTGTGTACTTCCAACATAAATTATTTTATATGAAATGTACAAATAGTACATCAGAATATTTAAGATCAAACATGGCCAATCCTTTTTTATTTGTAAAGATTTATTTATCTCTAATTGTGTGCATGCATGTACAAGGGTGAATGCGTGTATGTGCGTGTGTGTGTATAGCACATGAGTGAATTGCCCATAGCTGCCAGAAGGTTATTTCAGATGTCACTGCAGATAGAACTACAGGGAGTTCTGAGGCATTTAACCTCATATTGACAAGAGAGAACAGAGAGCATCCTACCATGAAAACAGACAGTATCCACTTGGTAAAAGATTGAATGATCCCAAGAATCTATGTCCATTGAACAAAGCACTTTCTTTGATAGAATTAAGAGTATTATGCTAAATGTATTTGTCTAGTAACCCTATTCTGTCTGCTCATCTTGCTTTATTACCTGTGTCTTCTTTCGAATCTTTGAAGTTTCTCTGCCCCAGCTGTATTTTGGATGGTCTTGCCTTAAGGTTTTCTAATTCTTTTTTTTTTTTTTTTTTTTTTTAATCACTTAGTATGAATGTTATTTTATTCACTCTGTACATGGAACTTACATGACAAAATTTATATATAACAATCAACTGTTCTCTAATCTTTAATGAATTATATACACCATTTCATTATAAGTGCATATCTAGATCATATTCATAACTGAGCATATTATAGCATTGATCAAATTTTTCTTTCCATTTGAATATTTTTTTTTCTTTTGAAATTTTATTTTAATTAACTTATATAGGGTTACACAAGGCTATTTTCATACATGTATTCAATGTACATGGAACAAATTTCCCAGCATCCCCCACTACCTCCCCAGACACGTGTTTTTCATGATACCCATCCATTTTTTTTTTTTGAGTTTCTTTTTTCTTTTTTTTTTAATTTTTATTTTCAGCAAATCAAGAAAATTTAAAAAGCATTCAAACAGAATAAAATGAAAATAAACAAACAAGCAAAATACCAAGGGTCAGATATACTTATACAAGAATTCTATAGAGCCTTCAAACAAGCAACACTTTTTGAGTTATGTTTAAAAAAAATTCAGAACCACAATAAGCTCCTTCACAAAGCAAATAATATTGAAATAGTGAAATCAAGTGTAAACCCAACAAAAATATATAAATTATAGTCCAGTATCCCTCATGAGTATACATACAAAAATTCTCAATGAAGTAGTTGCAAACTGAATACAAGAGATATAAAAAAAATAATATTCCATGAATAACTGAATAACTGTTTTTTTTTTTTTGTTTTTCTTTTTTTTTTTTTTTTTTTTTAGAAGACCATACTCCATATACAGGCTGCATGTTTTGGGATAGCCCCCACTCCAGATGTTTGTGACCTACATGAAAACCAAGCTGCACATTTACAACATATGTGCAGGGAGGCCTAGGTCCAGCCCATGGAGGTAGATCTGTGTAGACTAGGTATGCTCCACGGTTGGTGATTCAGTCTCTGAGAGCTCCAAGGGTTCAGGTTGGTTTACTCTGTTGATCTTCCTGTGCAGTTCCTATCTCCTTAGGGCCCACAATCCTTCCACCTATTCTTCTATAAGAGTCCTCAAGCTCCATCCACTGTTTGGCTCTGGATGTCTGTATCTGTCTGAGTCAGCTGCTGGTTAGAGCCTCTCAGAGGACAGCTTGCCGGTCTGTTCTCAGGCTGGAGGTTTAGCTCCTGGGAGCTCTGGTTGAATCTTTTGATACTCGTTCTAAAAAGGACAAAAACATCCTCACTTTGGTCTTCCTCCTTCTTCTTGAGTTTCATGAGGTTTATGCGTTGCGTCTTAGGTATTGTGTGTTTTGGGGCTAATATCTGCTTATCAGTGAGTGCATACCATGTGTGTTCTTTTGTGATTGGGTCATCTCACTCAGGATGATATTTTCAAGTTCCATCCATTTGCCTGCAAATTTCATGAAATAATTGTTTTTAATAGTTGAGTAGCTGTATACTTCCATTGTGTTCCTCCATTGTGTAAATGTACCACATTTTCTGTATCCATTCTTCTGTTGAAGGACATCTGGGTTCTTTCCAGCTTCTGGCTATTATGAATAAGGCCGCTATAAACATAGTGGAGCATGTGGCCCTGTTGCATGTTGAAATATCTTCTGGTATATACCCAGGAGGGGTATAGCTGGGTCCTCAGGTAACACCATGTTCAATTTTCTGAGGTATCGCCAGACTGCTTTCCATAGTGGTTGTACCAGCTTGCAATCCCACCAACAAAGACAGCATTTTCAACAAATGGTGCTGGTCCAACTGGAGGTCAACTTGTAGAAGAATGCAAATTGATCCATACTTATCTCCTTGTACAAAGCTCAATTCCAAGTGGATCAAGGACCTCCACATAAAACCAGCTACACTGAAACTAATAGAAGAGAAAATAGGGAAAAGCCTTGATCATATGGGCACAGGGGAAAAGTTCCTGAACAGAACACCAATGGCGTATGCTCTAAGATCAAGAATTGACAAATGGGATCTCATAAAACTGCAAAGCTTCTGTAAAGCAAAGGATACGGTCAACAGGACAAAGCGGGAACCAACAGACTGGGAAAAGATCTTCACCAACCTTACATCTGATAGAGGGCTAATATCCAAGGTATACAAAGAACTGAAGAAACTAGATTCCAGACCATCAAATAACCCTATTAAAAAATGGGGTAGAGAGTTGAACAAAGAACTCTCAACTGAGGAAACTCGAATGATTGAGAAACATCTAAAGAAGTGCTCAGCATCCCTAGTCATCAGGGAAATGCAAATGAAAACAACACTGAGATTCCACCTCACACCAGTCAGATTGGCTAAGATCCAAAACACAGGTGACAGCAGATGTTGGCGAGGATGTGGAGAAAGAGGAAGGTTTTCTAATTCTTTAACTCCTGGGTTCTCTCCAGGAATTCCTCCCAGAAAGACTGCCATAACTATATATCCATAGTGCTTTTCAATTTGCATCTGTTGTATGTTCTCAAAAGTATCTTGATGAGAGACAGGAAGACTGGTTATCAAGACTAATAGCAAACTATAATTTCAAGTTAGATAACCTATGTTTATTTGTTCATTTGAAATGGTATCATTGACTTTTCTGAGTATGGTACAAAATATCATATTTAATTTTTTAATTTACTCCCATGGGGTGAAAACTGGAAGACCCTGCACAAATCATTTAGAAGGAAAAAAGAAAAAGAAAAACTCAACTACTTTAATATGATGTCTATTTATTTGTATCTTCAGGTCTTTTTCTTTCTTTTTTATCAACCACAACAAAAAAAGTGTCAGCATTGCTTCTGGCCACACACTAACCATTTCTGAGCACTCATCTGATTTCAAAAGCATGAAAAGGTATTTTTTGTTTTTGAAGTTGGGCAAGGAATGCAAGTACACATACCCTAGGAGAGTGCCATTTCCAAAAAGCCATTTGCTATTAAGTAGTTTCAACTTTAGCTTTATTTCTGTATTCTGACTTTTCTTAACAACAACAAAAAAATCAGTCAGTTTTAGTTTTCCCCTGTATCCTTTAAAAAAAAAAAAAAAAAAAAAAAAACAAAACCGGGGAGTTTTAAAGTTTTCCTTTTGGCATTTGTACTGGTACTTTTCATTTTATTGGGTTTCCGAGCATCCATGCTGCTGTATTCCTGAGAGTTATTGTCAATGAGAGAGCCTGAAATGTTTGTTTAACTGTTTGATCTTCATTTAGAATCTGACGGCAGTTCTAGCAGAGATCTGCTGTAAAGCATAAGTGAGTATCAGATTTAGGATTTTTAATAGAAAGTGAGAAACAAAAAGAACTTGCAAGCAGGGGACATGGCAGAGAAAAAGAGCAGCTGGCCAAAGTCCTGATCTATGGTGAAACCAGAGCTATGAGAATAAAGTGGCAGGAAAGGAAGAGTCAATCTGACTCTACCTTAAATATCCTAGAGGTACACATTCAAAGATGCATCTGAAAATACTCTGTACTCAATCTCTATAGAAGGAACAAGGCTTGAGGTACAATACACATACCTACGTTCTATGAATGGAAACAGTAGCTAGACAATCATTGCTCAGTGTCTTTACCATACTTGATAATTTTAGAACTTTATGGTGTATACATATTCTCCATCTTCTATCTAAAGCTTATTTTTCATCCATGTACTTTATTTCAATCATCCTACCTGTTATACTTAGATGTAGCTAACAATTTTATAATAGAAAGTGAAGCTGAGATGGTTCATAGCACTTGTAAAAATTACAGTCAGTGATTGTTTGAGTTAAAATTTCATTTTCAGATGTACTGACTCTAAGTTCAATGTTGTTTCTGTATACATAGTTTTCTTCTTGTAATTGCATGACCAAAATATATCACAACAATTCTTGTTGTAGAGAACAATTTCAGGACAAGCAGGCCCAGAAACAGATATGATAAGGTAACTATGTTTCAGAAGACAGAGTGTGTCCCAAATGTGACTTATAAATGTTACATATATAGGATTTTAAATAGTGATGTGTAATGCCCCAGATTTAGTGGCAATAGCAATTCAGAGTGGGCTCTTTTCATTGTAAACCTTTGTGGTGTGTGTATGCATGTGTATGTGAGTGTGTGTGCTTATGTACATGTACATCAAATAAAACTATATCTTATATGTATGTTATGAAACTTCATACTTGCATATAATGTACTTATGTATATGAACATATGTATAGACATACTCCTACATATGTATGTTGTGATAATGAGCCAACAATATATTCATGGAAATATTCATCTTATATTTTAAAATATACTCATTTATACATTTATGATCATAGAGTTTTAATAGAATTTCAATGTATATTTTCTTATTATTTAAATGTTTTATTCATAGAAGATAAAAATAATACTAGAAAGCTATAAAATATAAAACTCATGCCTCACGGCATTTTACATTTGACATGATCACTCTCATTCAATATGTGACATAGATCAATTACCTGTTATATTTGAAATATAAATCACAGTAACATTTATGTTGTTATAATGGTTATATGCTGCTCAGATAAAATTTTTCAGTTTCATTTTGCTAATGCCTGTTTGTAGATCAAGCCTGTAAAGAGAGGTTCACATTCTTAGTCTATTTGACATTGTGACTGTTCTCTGGTCTCACCGCAGTGATTCTCCTTCTTTTCCTTTCTCCTTTCTTTTCTAAAATGGCTAATGGAAGTCAGTAGTAGGATGTTTTTAATTGCCCTTTTGACTTTATTTTGTTTTTTAAAAAAATAATCTCCTGTTTAATACCTGACAGTTACACCTATCACAAAAGAAAGGAGACCTTCCATTGCTGTCAAAACAGTAGTACAACCAAATCCCTTCTTGCTGAAATGTTCTTCTTCCTCTAGGCCCTTATCTCCTTAAATACCCTGCCCTAATAATTTCATTCTGTAGGTATTAATGTAGGTTCAGCTCCGATCCTTGTTCACATGGGATCTTGTTTTGTTTGTGTCTTAGTTTATCTATATTCTGAATGAATCTTTACCTTTTAGGATAGGTATGGTAACTGCTCGCACAGATTCTATACTAGCTGCTCTTCTGCTGTCATCAAACAGCATAACAAAAATGAATTTAGGGATGAAAGAATTTATTTGGCTTAAGCTTTCAGAAAGGAATGCTTCATAGTGATGGGGATACATGGCAGCCACTGGCAGGTTCATAGGGCAGATCAGGCAGCTTAGGGCTCACTGTTTGAACTGTAAGCATGAAACTGAGGTAGACAGAACTTAAAATGGGTGAAACTTTTAGTCTAAAACCTCACCTCCTTGTCTTCTTCCAGCAAGGCTTTATTACCTAAACTTCCCAAACAACATCACCAACAGGGAAGCAAGCATTTAAATACTGGAGCCTATAAGTTTCTTATTTATACAATCATAGGTTGTGGGACTGTGTAAGGGTATCTTGGTTCTTAGCTGGGCATGGGCCTAGAACCCCAAGACTCTAAGGGAGAAACAGCAGGAGTTCGGCCACGTCCACAGAATCCAGGGTCCTGACAAGCAGTCTAATCTCCATGGACCTACACTGTTCAGTCATGTAGGCCATTACAGCCCCTCCCAAAGTGCACAGGTAGAGGGTGTGACAACAGGCCTCAAGCCCTAGAGATTTATATACTAATGAAGGTCAGAGGGCGGAGCCAATTAAGCATTCTTTATCAGACCCTTCCCACTTCTCCCTCCCTATTTAACTCAGGTCTGCCCTGAGTTTCGGGGGTGGGGGGGTACATCCAGATCCATCCATGACCCGCCATGATAATAAACCCTTTTGGAACCAAGGACTTCCTCGTATCATTCAGGCCTGCTGTTGCCAAAGCTTCCAGCCTTTGGAACTCCAGACCTTTCTTCTGTATGTGGGACCCACCACCTGGAAGCTTCCAGGACTCCTCCACTGCGGCCCCTTTTCCCACAATAGGTCCCTTGTTATATTGAGGAATAGTGGAGATTATTGAATTAATTAGTGACATGTGTATTATGAAACAAAGATATATAAGAATAAAGGGTAACATAGACTGAAGAGTTTTGGGTTTAATGGTTTCAACATTTATTAGTTTCTAAAAAGAAACTTCTTTTCTTTAATTGAATTATATATGTGTGTCTGTGTGTGTGTGTGTGTATGTCTATGTGTATATGTATATGTTGATGTGTGTGTGCAAATTATGTACTCTGAGCCAACAAGGATTTAATGAACTGGATGTATGCAAAACATTAGAAATCTGACACAACAGTATTCTGTATTAACTGGTAAATTAGGATAATGACCATACAAATTGTCCTTTTCTTAATGTTTAACTTCTTTTATCTAGGGATAATTTTCTAGAGATTTATGCAGTATCAAATATCATTCTACCTTTTACTAAATTTATAAGTTCTGCTGTCCCTGGGATCTCATATCAGAGTGTCTTTGACCTCATTACTAAAATGACCCAAGTCTATCTCTGCTGGTAACTGCTTTTACTAGAGTTATTTAGCTACATTATTCATAGCTAATCTTCAGTGTAATGATTCCTATTTATATTGCACCAGTATACTGTCACGCTGCAGCTTAAATTTAGGTACCAGTTGTTTATGATTATTTCTTCAAATTTAGATCTGTTTGGTTTTATTTTCAACCCCCTTGGTTTCATATGAGGCAGAATTCAACACTCTTTATAAAAGTAGGGCACATAACAACATTTTTATGAATGGAAAAGTGAATGAATTAACATAAAAGCAGCTTTCTTCAGAGTTGCACAAAATGAACAATCATTTGTTTCCTATGTGTGCTGGTGACTGGACACCTTCTCACTCTTGTTTTTAGTAACTAAGGGAAAAGAGAAAATAATTCACTGCACATTGTGTAAAGTCCTGTGTCTATCCAACTGTGAGCTGTTGATAAGTCATGGTATTGGCATAAAGACGAAGGTATGGCTGCACGTGCGTGGTTTATCCATCTCTTTCTATGTCTTTTCTTAACATCTGCATAGGAGCAGGAAGCTGAACCACATGGCTCGATTTATTTAACGACCGTATTTAACTCCCATATTGTTCCCAGGATGCAATAAAAGTATATTAATGATTACAAGAAAACCATTAATAAGGGAACTAGTCAGAGCTTGTGGGTTCAGCCAAAATGAACTTCCTGTCCCATGTCTGCCTCTGTGAATATGGATTTGATTCAGGTTAAGTTTTCATTACCTTATTTCTCCATTTGGAAGGTTGTATGAATACTAATGAAAGCAAAGGAATATCATAATGGCTCAGCATGCAGAATCGAATACTGAAAGGTTTTCAGTAGTCCCGCATGGAATTGTGATAATACAATAAACACTGATCAGATATTAATAATAAATATGCAGATGATTTATTCGTGAAAATAGCCACTCTACACAGGTGAGGAGTGTTTAATTATTTCTGCTGAGTGAGTGGTGTGTGGAAATGCCAATTTCAATGTTTATGTGCTCCTTGGGAATGAGGCAGGCAGGTCTAAGTGCAAAGAAAACAAATAATCATACCATGCAACTCTGTGGATGGTAGAAGGTTTCCTTTGTTTGCTTGAATGCTAATTTACATGCTGGAGCGAAATGGGAAAAAGAGAGGGCTTAAAGCTATTAGAACAGAACTTCCTTTTTGCAAATAGAGCATGATTATAATATATCATGATGTGCTGTCAGTGAGTCACTGAAATGAAATTACGTCTCTTTGGGCTCATTCTCATGACTGAATTTTATGGGAGGACGTGAATTCTCAAGTTGGATTGTGCAGGCCTGCATTCTAAAGAAATATATGAATATTTAATGAGCCTGAAGCATTCATGAAACCTCATGTTAGGCACTTTGGAAAATGTAAAGGACACAGTAAAATGCTTAAGGAATTGGACAACTGGAAATTTAAACCCTAATCTGAAGAATTAGTGAGAATGGAATCTGTGAAGCTGATTGTGTATTTGAATCATGAGGTATCTGTCCACACAGTGGTTTAGAGAGATGTCTAAACACCTTGAGCTTCAGTTTTCTTTATTTAGTACAGGAATGATGAAGACAAGCTTATAGGATTGATAATACCATGAATATATTATATGATACCACAAGCTAAGATATGCATTGTATTTAAAATCACCCATTCCTCTAGTGTGTATGCATGCGTATGATCAGAAAACAATTGTAGCAGTTTGCTCTCTCCTTCCACCATGTGGTTTCCCCAGGATTGAACTCAGGTTGTCAGTACTGGGACAAGCACATTTCCCTGTTGGGCTATCTTGCTGCTAAGCAAAAGCTATTTCACAATAAACATTTACTTTTCTAAAGTGACTGTACAAGAAAGGTAAGCAGTCTTTAAAAAATACTCTTGGACTCTTAGAACTGAGTCAGATCTTGTTTTCATTATACCTGATTTTGTCCATATAAAAATAAGAGAGTGATAACTCAGGACAAGCATTCTTCATTAAGAGCATTTAGTTGGTCATATTTTTTCTGCTATATTTCATTGCTGAGGATGTACTCTGCATGTGGTCACACTTGTGTACGGGAATATAAAACATATATCAACTAACTAGAGCTTCAACTACATGTCAGGAGTAGATTAAAAAGAGAACTTGAAGAATATTATTTTCACACATTTGTTTTTCATTTACATGTCTAGAACATACTTACATTTTGGATCTTTATTTCAGCTTGTAGCTAAAACCTAAATTTTTATTTCTATGCTGCACCTCTTTTTTTTTTTTTTTTTTTTTTTACTAATAAATCCTTCTGGTTTGGTTCAAACCATTTCTTGTAAAAATCCAATTTTTTAAATTTACTTAACAAGCACACCTGGTCATTGTAAACCTGGTCCTTCTTCAGTGATTTCCTTCATTATGGGCCACTGGGTCAAGCCAGGCACAAGGTTCTTCTTGGTCTCCATCCTGCCTCACTACTGATACAGCAAGCCCCGAAGTGCTATTCTTGTAATGCCGGATAACTCCTGCTATGTCCTTCACTCTCTAGTATATCCACTTTACACCCTGTACCCACTTCTCCTATGGGTTCTGAAGGTATTAAATAATGATTACATACTATTCTATCTATCTAGTCTCTTTAGGACAGCTAGAGATAATGCTGCAAATTCAGTTTTGTTGTGTTTTCTACTGTGCATGGTTCATATTCCAAACATACATAATATTCCTCAGGAACTTCCTAATGTTTTAAAGTTTAAAAAATAGTTGTGAGTACCACTGATGAACCACACGTGTCCAGACCACATCTGTATGCATACACTGAGTTCATGCTATTTCACTGATCTTGGCACATTTGTACCAAACTCGTGTCCTGTGTTCTGCATGACCTGTGTCTTCCAGTTACAGAATCTTCTCATGTGTACTTATTTTCCCTACACCTGTTTTAATTTCTTACTAATTTTCACCAAATTAATTCCTGGTTATTAAATAGATTTCATCTCGATTTTTAATTTCTAAAAGAAACCTCCTGTCAGATGAAATTTTCATCTTTTACAATTTCCAATTATCAAGGTCTTCATACTCAAACAATAGCAGAAATGCAGTGATTTAACTATTTGATTTATTAACACTTTTCTATCAAACTCAGTTCCATTCATGTATGCTAACTCATTTTTACTCCCTATGGAATCCTGGTGGATAATACAGTAAGCCATCCATAATCATCTTATGTTAGAATCTTTAGAAGAATTATTAGAATATGCATTCTTAAAAATCAAAATCTTCCTATTTGTTTCAAAGTCATAAAGACAAATTTTGAAAACAAGAAAAGAATATAAAAATAAAAGCAATCTACAGATTCAATGCAATCCCCATTAAAATATCAACTCAATTCTTTACAGAGCTAGAAAGAGAAATTCTCAAATTTATATGGAATAACAAAAAACCCAGGATAGCGGAAACCATTCTCAACAATAGAAGAACTTCTGGAGGAATCACCATCCCTGACCTCAAGCTGTACTACAGAGCAATAGTGATAAAAACTGCCTGGTATTGGTATAGAGACAGGCAGGTAGATCAGTGGAATAGAGTTGAAGACCCAGAAATGAACCCACACACCTATGGTAATTTGATCTTTGACAAAGGAGCTAAAACCATCCAATGGAACAAGGACAGCATTTTCAACAAATGGTGCTGGTTCAACTGGAGGACAACATGCAAAAGAATGCAAATCTATCCATTCTTATCTCCGTGTACGAAGCTCAAATCCAAGTGGATAAAGGACCTTCACATAAAACCAGACACACTGAAACTAATAGAAGAGAAGGTGGGAAAGACCCTCAAACACCTAGGCACAGGGGAAAAGTTCCTGAACAGAACAGCAATGGCTTGTGCTCTAAACAAATATAAAATATAAAAATAATATAAAAATTGATAATATCAAGCTTGATTTCAGAAAGAAAATGATTTTATGGCATTTTCATAAAGTAAAAATATGTGCATATCTCAACAATGCAAAAGACGAGAGGCCATATATAAGATAGTGTGTGTTTGATAATATAAGCTCTATAAGATTGATCAAATGGAAGAATATTATAAAGAAATTAATAAATGAGAAAATTCAAGTTGATACCTAGGAAGCAATGTAAGTGATTATAATAAATGAAAAGCTTAATTCATTGGGGAATGCAATAGAAACAGTGTGATTCCGGACAGAGGAGGAAGATCATAAAGTGAGATGACACAGGGTTGCTTAGTGTGTCTCTGTGTCTATTTATATAGTAAAAGGGAAGAGAAAGGAATAAATTGATCCTAAAAAGTAAATCAGAAAAGATCCTTATGTTTTTATTTTCTTTTTACAGAAGCAAAAAGATCAGTTTTTAGTGCATACAAAAAATTGACAAGATGAAAATGTAACAATCAATGTGGATATATATATATATATTTTTTTTTATTGGAAATTTTCTTTTTACACTTCAGATGTTTCTCCTTACCCCATTTCCCCCCTCCCTCCCAGGAACTCACTATCCCTTCCCCCCTCCTCCTGCCTCCACGTTGGTGTACCCTCACCCACCCCCCCCGTACCTCATCTCCCCACCCTCGAGTATCCCCCCCCAAGACGTCCAGCCTTCATGGGACCAAGGATCTCTTCTCCCACTTATATATAGCTCCCTTGCATATATAGCTGGAGCCATGGGTCCCTCCCTAAGCGCTCCCAGGCTGGTGGTTTAGACCCTGGGGGCTCTGGTTGGTTGGGATTGTTGGTTTCCTCATGGTGTCTCGAATCCTCTCAACTCCTTCAGCCTTCACTCTATCTTCTCTGTTGCGAACCCCATGCTCAGTTTAATGGTTAGCTGTGAGCATCTGCCTCTGAGTATGTCAGACTCTTGCAGACCTCTAAGGAGACAGCTATATCAGGCTCCTGTCAGCATGTACATCCTGACATCCACATCAACCTCTACCTTTGGTGACTGCACATAGGATGGATATCCAGGTGGAATGGTCTGTAGACGGTCCTTCCTTCAGTTTCTGTCCTGCACTGTGTCTCCATATTTGCACCCTTGAGTATTTTGTTACTCCTTCTAAGAAGGACTGAAGCCTCCCCTACTTGGTCATCATTCTTCATGAGCTTTATGTGGTCTGTGAGTTGAATCTTGGGTATTTCAGGCTTCTGGGCTAAAATCCAATAATCAGTGAGTCAATACCATGTATGTTCTTTTGTGATTGGTTACTTCACTCAGGATGATATTTTCTAGTTCCATCCATTTATATAAGAATTTCAATTCATTGTTTTTAATAGCTGAGTAATATTCCATTGTATAAATGTACCACATTTTTTGTATCCATTCCTCTGTTGAAGGGCATCTGGGTTCTTTCCAGTTTCTGGCTATTATAAATAAAGCTGCTATGAACATAGTGGAGCATATGTCCTTGTTATGTGTTAGAGCATCTACTGGATATATACCCAGGAGTGGTATAGCTGGGTCCTCAGGTAGTGATATGTCCAGTTTTCTGAGGAGCCGCCAGACTGATTTCCATAGTGGTTGCACCATCTTGCAATCCCACCAACAATGGAGGAGTGTTCCTCTTTCTCCACATCCTCGCCAGCATCTGCTATCACCTGAGTTTTTTATTTTAGCCATTCTGACTGGTGTGAAGTGGAATCTCAGGGTTGTTTTGATTTGCATTTCCCTGATGACCAAGGATGCTGAACATTTCTTTAGGTGCTTCTCGGCCATTCGCATTTCCTCAGTTGAGAATTCTTTGTTTAGCTCCTTACTCCATTTTTTAATAGGGTTATTTGGTTGCCTAGAGTCTAATTTCTTGAGTTCTTTGTATATGTTGGATATTAGTCCTTTATCAGATTAAGGTAAGCATGATAGTCACAAATTTTCGAAGCAAATTATTGTAAATCTGTTTTTCAATTTCAAAAACTATTTTAATATTTCTGTACCTGTGTGAAAGGAAATGCTTTCAGTAGTGTATTTTTCTTTGTTTTCCTTGTACTCAAACTGGATTTTTTTTTTCATATAGTTTATTCTGATTACAGGTTCACTCACTCTATTCCTCCTGGCTCTTTCCTTTCTCATTCAGAACTCTCCCTTTCCTGTCTCTCAGTAGATAAAAAAAAAAAAAAAAAAAAAAAAAAAAAAAAAAAAAAAAAAACCTCAGCAAAAACAGATTACTATGAGATAATGAAACTATAATGAAGTAAGATAAAAATATTAACATATTAAATTAGGCAAAACCAATAGAAAGGAGCAAGCCTAAGAAAGGGCACATAAAACAGAGACTCTACTCATTTGTTCACTCAAGAATCCCATAAAAACACTAAACTGTAAGTCATAATACATATAAGGGACATATAAGGTAAACTGAAAGAAGAAAAATAGACAAATTATAAAAATTCAAACCTAAGTTTTCAAAGAAGGAAGGGCCCTGACATTTTGTGACATGATATTTTGAAACAAGGAATCTCCAAAGAAACAGTTGAGTTCACTTTCTGTTGAAAATCTACTGTTGGGCGTGCAGCATACCCTTAAGAACTGCGTTGCCAATGGGATTCCATTGGAGAAATCTAAATTTTCATTTGTAAGTGGTTATCATCTAAAAATTGCTTTGAAATTAGAGAGATCGTGTGTCTGCTTCTCCTTTCAGCTCTAGGACACCATCTGGTTCAGACTCATGCAGAGCCTGCATATCCTGCTTCATTCTGTCTCTCTGTATTCATAGCATCTTTGATCATGTTGATTTGGGGGACCTAATTTCCTTGGTGTCCTCCATATCCTCTGGGTCTTCAACACTACCAGCTCCCTCTTCCAACAGGATTCCCAGATGGGAGGGATTTGAAAGAGTTTTATGTCTGAGTGCTTCAAGTTCTCTCATTTTCTGCACCATTTTCCCATCTGCTGCAGGAAGAAGTTCTCTGATGCATGCGCAAGGCACTGATCTCTGATTATAATGCAATGTAATTAGGAGACATTTATTGCTACATTTTTTCAAGCACAGTTTAGTTTTTCCCTAGGTCCATGGGATATCTAGTCCCAGATTCTTGGTCACAATGTCAGATATAATTTCCATTTCATGGAGTACTCCTTCAGTCAAATTGGATATTGGTGGGTTATTCCAACAAACTTTGTTTCAACATTTCATTAGCTTTTCTTGCAGAAAAAAAGACTTTTATTGATCAAAGGTTTTGTTTCTGGGTCTGTTGTTTATATTTCTCTTTTGGTATTGTGCACAGTAACTTTCTGTAACAAAGATGCTAAAATATAAGGATGAAGGTTCTGTGTAGGCACCAGTTTGAATTTTCCACACTCAATGATTTGTTTAGGTGTTGTCTTCAGCAATGTGGACTTGCTCTCAGTTTATGCAGAACAATCTATTGTCTTCTCAGCAGTCTATGTGGCTTATGGGTTCCTAATTAGCTAACTTTAGACAACGACCCAATTAGATATAACCTATTCCCATTACCACAAGTTTGGACTGATGATAAGAAATGTCTAGTTTGGGCTGTTTCCCCATTATTTGGAGACTTCATTTAGAACACCTTTATATATGTATATATCTCAGGAAGTATCTATTTAGTTTTCCATAATACCTCCAAATGGTCCTAAACTTTAGAAGTCTCTCATTAAATACTTTCCCACATCACTCTTATTCATCACCTCCCAACTTAATGATCTAGTTCCATATCCGCCTACCACTGATTCATCTATAGCTATCATTTCTATTTCCATTTCGTAGGGAGAGCTGTCTGCTCCTTACTTGACCCTTTCTTTACAACTAATATCTATGGTTCTACTGATTGTAGCTTGGTTATCCGTTCCTTCCTCACAGCTAATATATACATATAAGGGAAATCATATCATACTTTTCTTTCTGGGTTACCCAATAAAGATAATTTTTTTCTTCTATTCATTTACCTGGATTCCATTGTTTCATTTTTAATGAGTAAGTAATATTCCATTGTGTAAATGTACCCTGGTTTTACCCATTCTTCTGTTTAGAGATATCTATATTTTTCTAATCTATGCTTTATTATTAATAGAACACCAATGGACATGAATGAACAGGTGTCTCTGTGGTAGGATGAAGTAATCATTGTGTTTATGCACAAGAATAGTATAGTTAGGTCTTGATATAGATAGATTCCAATCCTTACTCTATATCCTCATCAGCATGAGCTGTCACTTCTTTTGTTGATCTTAGCTCTGTGACAGGTGTAAGATGAAATTTCAAAGTAGTTCCGATTTGCATTTCCCTGATGACTAAGGATGCTGAATATTTCTTTAAGTGTTTCTCAGCCATTTGAGTTTCCTCTTTTGAGAATTCTCTGTTCTTGTTTTTCAAAGTGCATCAAATTAGAAATGTCAACAGCATGACTAAATTGTGGAAGTGTAATATAGAAATAGGTGAGGCATATGGAAACATCTCCAGGGTTCATCCTTCCAAAACAAGATCTTTAAAAACTCAGTGAGGATGAGAAAAACAGAAAATTTAAAATTAATAACTCTAACTTTAATATCAAGAATATAAGAGTAATATTACAAAGTAAGATTACATAACATAGAGTTAGGATGAGCTCCATAGATCTTTCTATAGAAAGTACAGAAAACATACATATGCTCCTGTGGACTTCTATGAGATCTGACTCAGCTATAGAAGCCAATATAACTGGACCTGGCATTGAAGTGCAGTGCACATCTGTAAACCTTTGGCATCTCAGCCAGACACTAGGCCAAAGCTGTGCCAGGCATTCCCTGGCATTCAAGGTTTGTTCAATCCTTCTTCCTCCTCTTTGTTTTCCCCGATGTTGATCCATAAAATACAAACACCTTGTATCTCTACCCTAAGTCAACATGTGTTTTTAAGGTATCCACTGGTGTTGGGAGTAGGATAAAATGTAGTTTCAAGAAAACATTTAATAATAATAGCACTGACAAACTACAACTTTCTAATGAGCATGTAGCATTTAAAAGAGTTCTATTTTGTACCTTAAACGACTTTATAGACTTGCAATTTTAGGAAACTAAGGCTCCAAGATGACATTTCTTTTGTAGAGTGAAACTTGGTGAAAGCCTGGGATTGGAAGGCATTTGATGAGTCATAGATTATAAATCACAAATTTCCCTAAAGTTTAAGTCCTAACAAATCACAAAATGAGAACCACAGCATGGTCTTGTGCCTCTGAAGAAGGGTTTCCTTCATTCTCCTTTCTTGTCATATGTTAGATGAGTTTAAGTAAGGTCCTTGGTGATGGTTGATGTTAGAGTAAGATAAATGCGTGGCCATGGTATAGCAGGTGTATTGTTGAGACTGCTTAGAGTTTGACTGGGTGTTTAGTGTATTTGACTTGAAAATTAAGAATATAGCATATAAATGGAAGAAAATGAAATATTTGATATATTTATCTCTGTAACTTTGACTATACAGTGCAGTAGAGAACCATTCAAATATGGAGTTATTTTTGCCTAGTTACAAATAAAAAAAAGAAGAGAGTGATGGATGAGGGCAGTGTGCTTTCTAACACATCCAATACTATATGCCCAGTAGTTACACATCTCCTCTTACAAGGACATATCTCCTACTCTTTCCCAAATATTTCTACCAACTGGTAACTAAGCATTTAAACATCTGTGCCAATGCTGGCAATTCTCATTCAGATCTCTTCAAAAAGTTTCAAAACTTTAGTCTTATTCTATAGGAATAGGATATAGTAATTGGTTTTGGTCTATGGTTACCTTTGAATATCAATTCTTCTATTGCCCAACTATTCAGGTTGCGCAGAAGGACTGGTTAGTAATCAATATAGAGACATTTTGTTTTTGTAAGATACTCCCTGGTTTTCAATATGGAGGCATTGATCTTGTTTTGAGCTTACTTAAAGATCATTATTTTATCTCATTTATCTTAATTCACCCTGCTGGTCTCAGTAACAACCACTGAACATTATTTATCTTGCTTTGCTTCACATTTGTTCAACAGTTATTTTCTGCCACGAGTCTTCATCATCCACTTCTCATTTATTAAGCAGGAGATGTATAACATTATTTGATTCCATTCTTTCCAATTCAATTCAAGAGTGTTAACTTCAACTCATCTTTCTTCATAGAGACTGAGCCATCTTCATTCTAGACCGTTCCCTGACTCTCACTTCTGTACATTAGCTGTGATCATATAATAGGGTTCACTTTCTTTTACCTTCTATGCATTCAGAAGTCATCTGATATTATTTGCTTATGTCCCTTTTAAAGATATTTATCTTGATTTCTTTTCTCTCTCTGAGAAATTATGGAACTAATTCCATATTCTACTCCATCTAGACAGACACTTTTCTAATAAAAATCTAGACATGCATTAATGAATTCTCTAGTGGATTTTTAGATTCATTTGAGGTAACTGAATATTTGCTTTCTAGCAGATAAAGTTTACAAAGAATCCTCATATTTATAAAGTGGAAACAAAACAAAGGGACCAAGAACATCTTCTGATTGGATTAGAGTGTATTTTATTCCTTTTATTATTTTTAATTAATTTATTTTATCATATATTACATCCAATTGGAAGTTTCATCATTATTCTCTACTTCCAGTCCCCACTTTCCTCCCATCCACTCCTTCTCCATTTCCCTTCAGAAAAGGGAAGACCTTACAGAGATATAAACAAAACATTGCATATCAAATTCCAATAAGATTAAGTACCTCCTCTCATATTAAGCCTGGAACAGGCAACCCTGTAGGAGGACTAGGGCCCCAAAGCAAGCAGAAGTATCAGAGATAGCTCTTCTGGCTCTGTTATGATTCCCATAACAACACCAAACTACACAACCATGACATATATGCAGAGGGCCTAGGTTAGACCCATCCAAGCTACCTGATTCTTGGTTCAGACTCAGTGAAACCTGTGAGTTCAGGTTTATTGATTCTGTGGGATGTTTTGTGGTGCCCTTGCTCTCTTTGGCTCCTACAATCCTTTTTTCTCCTCTTCAACAGGATTCCCAAAGTTCCATATAATGATTGGCTATAGATCTCTGTCTCTATTTCTATCAGTTGAAGGATGAAGCCTCTTTAATTTCAATTGGAATTTCCACCAATCTATGAGTATAACAGATTATTAGACATTATTTTATTGATTTTTCATGCCTAATACTTGTTTGGTTCTATCTGGGCCATGTGGCCTCTGGTTTCTGGTCCTCCACGCAGTGTATCACTGGCATGATTCTCAAGGTGCACAAGTTATTGCTTAGCCACTCCCACAATTTCTGTGCCACCTTTACCCCTGTACATCATGCTGGCAGGACAAATTGTAGGTTGAAGGTTTTGTGGCTGAGTTGATATCCTATACCTTCTACTTGAAGTCTTGCCTAGTTATAGGAGAAGGCTGGTTTATGCTCTGTAAACCCCATTATTAGGAGTGTTAGCTAGGGTCACCCTAGTAGATATTTGGGAGGTTCCATTGCAGGCAAATGGATGTAACTAGAAGAAAAAGTCATCTTGTGTGAAGCAGTCCAGAGCCAGAACAAAAATATTGTGTACTCTCTCATAAATGGATATCAGTTATACATAAAGGATAATTATAATGATTCATAGACCCAGAGAAGCTAAGTAACAAGGAGGGATTAAGAGAGGATGCATGAATCTCCCTGGGAAAGGAAAAGAAAAAAGATATTGTGGGGGATTTAGTCTCAGGGAACTCAGTAGGGCAGATGGAGGTGTGAATTGGAAGGATCAGATGGGGAGAGGATAGAGTGAGGGAATACTAGGAGAGACAACTGGGATTGGGAGATTACAGCGTATTACTGTACTCATAGTGAAAGTTATTGTTAACAGTATTTTCTAGAATCTGAGTAACATATTACCCTTAAAAGAAGCCTGATGGAATATTTAATAAGGTTATGAAGGTGGATCCTTATTTCTCATGGTTGGCAGTTGTCTCCAATTAAAAACTCCCACAGGTTCAATCTCTAGATTTGTGGCTCACTCATGAGCGGTGAATCTTGCCTGCCCATATGAAAGTCTAGGAGACATTGCTCTCAGTTCCGAGAACTGTTTAAAGCTAAGCCATTTAAATGAGTAAAAGAGTAAAGTGAGTGCTACTTCTGTTACTGAATGATAACAATTTGTATTCTTTTAATTGATAATGTATAGAGTTCTTCATCAATTTATCCCCAAACCATATGCTTCCTCCCAGTTCATCGTAACATTCAGGGAGTTACATTTTAAGGAATGTATTTAGTACTAGCATTTCAAAAGCATTATATATTTCAGAAAAAAAAAAAACCCAACATTTGCTTAAGTCTTTTTTCTATCCTGGCGTTCTGCTTAAAATTCAGTTAGGTATTTAAATCATTTTTATGACTCAGTGTTTTCCAATAGTAACTTCTAATTAGAGCCTTTTAGAATGTCACAGGAGATTTTACTAAGAAACCTAGGATGTCTGAAATAGATACAAACTGTAAATAGATTCACATGTATTAGGCTTTAAATTATGTTTTTCATGCTATATAAAACCACTTGGTTTAGATATTAGATGTCAGCTATTCTTTTTCATACTCTAAGACTGATGTTATCCAAGTTCTCACAGATGAAATAGCATGTTATAGTTCTCGCTTGTTTGGACTTGTAAGCTGTGGTCAGTGGCACTGGATAACTTCTGGTAGTCTCTGTGAGTCTACAGACAACTAGTTATAGGTGGTAAACCTTTTCTGGTTCAAAGAATCTTTTCAAATGCTTCTGATTCCATGACACTGGGAATCAATCATGGACACAGCCTCTTCTGACACCCCTTTACTAGACTGATAGCTAAAAAATAAAGTGATATCAACAATTACATACTTATCATGTAAAATATCTTTCAAATGTCCTTGCAGTTATACTTTTACCCTCTTGTCTGACACCATCTGTCCTCTTCCATCCTTTCTCATAAAATATAACCAAGCGAAAAAACATGAGAGCAAAGATTGCTGGCTTTTTTTTTTTTTTGGAGAAACATATCATTTTTAATGATACACAGTCCACTCTGTGACTTATGTGATATTATTCAGGGTGCAGAGTGTACTATATTTCATCAGAGGTTTCTGTGTTGTCTACATTTATAACTACCATCTGTATCTCTTGTTTCCCATAGGAGTTGTTCTCATAGAGAATAAAACATCAAGGTTACAATGGGAATGGAGCCATTCATGGAGCCAAGTTAAAGATCTTGTTTTATCCTCACATCATGTGGTTAATAGTGTGTTTTATATTAAGAATCTATGCCATGGTTCTCATCATAAAATCATATAGAATGTGAAATATGGGAAAAGGAATTATCTAGCATTGGGATTAATAAATTTAGCATTTTGAAGACATGTGGCAAATGGAAAAACATGAAGACTGCTGATGGAAAATTATTGCCTATGGAATTTAAACAACTGTCTTTATTATTTAAGCATATTTGAATATAGTATATATTTCATGAATAAAATAATGACAAGTCCATTTAAATTATTTTGTTAGAATTAGATACTTATTGGGAGAATACTATTTTTAAGACTAAAATTTTTAAAAATTATCATCCCATATGTTAATATCAGCCCACCCAACTTAATATCAATCCATGGTATGAACAGAAGCCAGACCTCTGAGATATATGTAACATTCTGGTGGTCTCTATAGTTCATTATAGTTCTCTTCTCAAAGTAGTTCCACACATATTTATGTTAGGCTTCTAATATGATATTATTATGTTTCATATTAATTATATATAATTAATATAATAAAATATAATGAAATATACTAATATTGTTAGTAATGGTCGATTATATAATGTACTTCATATCAGATAATCATATTTAAAAATATTAAATATAAGAACATATTTAACACACTGAATTAAAGTACTATACAAATACAAAATGTAGTATGCCTTCATTTTCTTCCATTAATCAATTAATTAACAGCTAGTTATAGTTTCCTCTCCCTCATAAACTCCTAGCCCCTTCCTCTCATATCTACTCCCTTTCTCCTTAGAGAAGGGAAGGCCTCACATGAATATCAACCAGCCTCTGGCCTATCAAGTTGCAGTTGGTCTAGGAAGATCTCCTCCTATTGAGGCTAAGCAAGGCAGTCCAGTTAAAGGAAAGTGATCCAAAGAGAGGCAACAGAGGCAAAGACTACTTCTGCTCCTATTGTTAAAGGTCTCACAAGATCAAGCTGCACATTTGTTATTTACGCAAACACATCTTCTTAAGCATATCATTCCACTCTGGTTTCCTGGAAGCTCATGGGCATCTCATTCCATAAAACACTTGGAGTCTAACTCCAAGAGTTTCATGACTGGAAGAGGAACATTTCTTCGTGATTGTTGACCCTGTGCCCTCTAGGTGAACCTGTCACACAGGGTCATGCAAGGGCTCTAATGAAGGATGATAGTTCTGGTTGCTCAAAATTACAATTTTGGTTTATTCAATTATCACCAGGCAAAAGAATATTTTTTTAAATTGAACTTTGGAAAGAAATGTGTTATCATAAAAATTAAGGGAGCTGTGAATACACTTCAGGTAATTCCTAGCAGACTGAAGAATTTAATGAGTAGAATAACTATTTCCATTTTATGCAGAAAACTATATTGTTTTAAAGAATGGGTGTTGTAGTGCTTACTCAGCTTTTTAATAAACTAAGAAACTTCTTAAAGGAAAATCATAGAAATGTCTTTAATTTCTAACTCCAGTTCTTTTATCACTCCGACATCAGCAGTTTTCTTTCTATAATTTATCAACTCTTAGAAACCTATAAACTTCTAATGAAGCATAATTTTTTCTATAGACTTTCAGTTTTCTTTTCCTTTATGAATTGCATTGTTCTCTTAATTGATTTAAAAAAAATCTTGGTTTACTGAATATCTGAATAATGCCTTAATTCAGCCATTATTGATTATTTTAATGAAACATTTTTATTTATTCATTGAGGTATTTATTTATTTTTATTTTTTTTTACAAATCAACAGTTTTTCTCTTTCTTACTCTCCTACAAGTCCCTTCCCCTCACTGCCTCCCACATCCACTCCTCCTTCATTTCTTTTTAGAAAAGGACAGGCCTTATATGGATATCAACCAGTCATGGCATAACAAGATGCGTTAAGTCTAGGTATCTCTTCTCCTATTAAAGCTGAAGGATGAAATCCCAAAACCGGCAACCGAGTCAGCAAGCCCCTTCTCCCACTGTTAGCAATCTCAAAAGAAGACCAAACTACACAACCATAACATATACGCACAGGGTCTAAGACAGCCCCATTGTGGGTAGTTCAGTCTTTGTGTACAATGAGCCCATGTTAGTTGAATCTGCTGGTTTTCTTGTGTTGTCTTTTCCTGCTCTGGCACCTATAATCGTTCATCCTGCTTTTCCTCAGGATTCCCAAGTTCTACCTAATGTTTGACTGTGAGTCTCTGCATCTGTTTCCATCAGTTGCTAGGTGAAGCCACTCTGATGACAATTGGGCTAGGCATCAATTTATGAGTATAGCAGAATACGATTAGAAATCATTTCATTGACCTCTTTTGTCAGTTATTATTAATTCTTAATAAATATTGTTTCTGTTTTTCAGAGTGAAGATTTTGCTAGTAAATGTCAAAAAGGGTTTCAACTTGGCAGATAGGCTTTCTTCTCATAGAAAGAGAAGTGTGTCCATTAACAAATTAATTACTTGTGTGTGTGTGTGTGTGTGTGTGTGTTGTGTGTATGAGAGGGGGGTTGGAGTGTGGGAGATGGGCCAGTTACTTGACTGGGTCAGGACTTTCTTTCAACAAAATTGCCATTTAAAGTAAAGAAGTGACATCCTAAAGAATTGACATCCTATGAACTGATGCGTGTCCTTCAACTATTTAATACTTATCAATAAGCTAGTAGCCTGAGCAAAACAATTACCTATTTTTTGGCATCTGTTGCTAAATAAGTTGGCTACATTTTTGACTGAATTCTCTATGTGTTTCCCAGGCTCTAGTCAACATGCAGCTATCTATTGCAATCTTTTTTGAAGGCTAGAGTAAGAAAGCTTCTTGGTTAGACACATTTCATTGTTGGTTGTCAGATGAAGGATATCAGTATATCATTCGCTGCAATGAAGGTTTCTATCTGTTGATTCTCTCATGTTCACATCCATAGAGAAAGAAAGAATATCATAGCCTGACTCCTATTAGACTCAGCAGTGAGGAAGAATGAGCCAGAAAACTGTAGGGAGGTCTTCATGTGTTCATGTCCTAATCTTGGATGTTTTCTTTGATCCTCTTTGATGTATTCTAGACTCAAGAAGTAATTCAAGTATGGCACTTTCAATGGTGTCAATTACACAGGGCTTTCATCCCTTTATATTTTACAAAATTCTCCAAGGGAGCAGTTAAAAATAAAAAGTAGAAAATAATATTTTGAGGCCAATTTTGAAGAGGTAGAGATTATGTTTCTGTCTGCACCAAGTCAGTGAGTTAGCTAGCTTGATGTGATTTCTTGAGTTAGTTAGGAAGGCAAGTTGTTTCTAAGTGCATAATGTGTTTCTCCAGGCAATAGGAATAACTAGAACATTTTTCTGGGTGGTTTTTATTGGTTGATTTCTTGTCATAGAGAATGAAGATAACCACATCATCCTTGCAGATACAGTTGATGTCATTTTAAGAGAACTCTGAATATAAAGATTTATACCACTTAGGATAGAAAATTGGCAAATCTGAAATTCTTTCCCAGAGGAAGGAGTGGCAGTGGCTTTGTTTCCTAGGTTGTAGGAGAGTATGTGTATTGTTCTCGTAGGAGACTACCTTTATCTTCCAAGATTTTCACTATACAGCTATCCTGTATATGTCTCATCAGTAAGACATAGACAAGCCTGAGGGTCTTGGATGTAATTAACAAGATAAAACATCTCACCTCGGACAGTTGGCAAAGCACTAGCACATAGATCTTCAAATTTTTATTACGTTTTACAAAAAATTTACAACTCATAGATTGTAACATTCCATTTCATATGTGCCCCCAAACTACATGAGGTTCCAAAATCATTATGACTGGTTACTGTAAGCAAGGGCACAGAAAAACTACTGAACTAGACTGGTGCATGGACGCAAAGAAAAATTTATGGAGGATCAAACTGACAAGGGCATCTCTCTAGGAGAGTGGACTAAAATGGTAAAAACGTGAACAGATTTTATGTGAGTTAGCCACGTGGGGATATTTGAGCTGATACATGCTTCTAGATTGCCCATGGTGTTTATTTTGGAAACAGGTAACCTCAGGAGGTAGGAGGTTGGCAGATCTTCCAGAATGCACCAGAGACCCAGTAGATGAGAAACTCTCAGGACTCAAAGGGAGGGACCTAAATGAAATGCCCAATAATAGAGAGTCCACCTCCAGGTGGAAGACAGGGCATCAAGTGAGGAAGGGGATTGCTATCCCACAGTCAAAATCCTGACCCATAATTGTTCTTGTCTGAAAGAACTGCAGGGATGGAAATGGAGAGGAGCCTGAGGAAAAGAAGCTTCAGCGACAGGACCAATGTCTCATCCAGCTCAAGGGGAGGTCCCAAGACCTGACACTACTACTGAGGCTATGGAACGCTCACAAAAAGGAACCTATCATGACTCCCTTCCAAAAGACCCAACAAGCAGCTGAAAGAGTCAGATGCAGATATTTGCACCCAACCAATGAACAGAAGCTGCTGACCCCTGTGGTTGAATTAGGGAAAAGTTGGAAGAAGCTCAGGTGGAGGTCACCCTGTAGGAGGAGCAGCAGTCTCAATTAGCCTGGACCCCTGAGATCTCTCAAACACTGGACCACCATCCAGGCAGCATACACCAGCTAATATGAGGCCCCAACACATATACAGCAGAGGACTGCTGGGTCTGGTTTTAGTCAGAGAAGATGCACCTAATCCTCAAAAGACAGGAGGCCCCCAGGGAGTGTAGAGATCTTGTGGAATGGGGGTTGGGGATTGGGTACCTGCTCTTGGAGACAGGGGGCAGGGAGGAAGTATGGGATGTAGAACAGTTGGAGGGTGGACCTGGAGGGGAATAAAATTTGGAGTTTAAACTAAATAAATTAATTTAAAAAATTAACAATTGGTTCTATCATTTTTAATACAACCTATGAGGTTTTTAATTAAAATATATAATTTTCCCTCAGTATACTGATACATTAGGAGTATTTGTTTCAATTTCTGGACACTCATAACTTTCTTGAAGACTTGATATTCAGTTTTTACATGATTGGTAAAATTGGACTCTAAAAGAATGATTGAAATTCATTTAATTTAATAAATGGACCAATTATGAAATAATGAAGTCACATAAAATGAACTTTTAGAAGTGCCTATTTTAGGCTATTTAGTGAATCAGCACAAGGAATACGCTAAAGAAAAACATATTTTGAAAGGTGAATTATGCTTCTGAAGCAATGGGATTAAAATAGCATACCTTTTTAAAAAAACAACTGTTCACAAAGTTTTATCTACAAAATGTCACAGCATATATTTGAAGAATATATAATAACTATGTTCCAATAATGTAATGATTATTGCGAAAAGTAAAAATTGAACACATGCACATTATTCTAAAGAAGTAAGGTTCAAATTCTGAGGTGCTTCAGAACTACTGATCCAATACGCAATCCCATATTGTCAGGGTTTATACCTAAAGTTTTTAATGCAGTTGGTTTGATAGATTATTTAGGCATCATCCTTAGCAACATTAAATTTAATTCCTCACATTTTTTTCCTAGTATGTTCCTTTAGGAGAACATGGAAAAATGGAAGAACATTTTGCAGTACACCTGACTCCCTTTGAAGATTCAATGAAGCATTAATCTGGGTTCTTGTGAGTGACAGTGTCAAAGGAATAGAGTTCTCAGTGAGTACTGCTTCTTTAAATTAGGCAGATAAATAAAAATAATATCAAATTCAAATAGGAGACATCGGGGCAAAGTAACACTCAGGACTCTGGACCTGCAGAGGAGTGATGAGGGGTAAAAGGCTGGAATAATATCAGCAGCTAACTCCAGTCTCTGAGATCTGTTTCCCAGCGTCTGCAGAGTAGGGTCAATAAAGAGGATAATTGAGGACACTGGTGACTCAAATATTGGGCTTAAAGGCTTCGAAGATAGTAAACTTAATATTATTGATACAATGAAAGAACGATGACCAAAAGCAAGTTGTGAGGAAAGAATTTGTCTCACACTTCTGCATTATAGTCCATAATTGATGAAAGCCAGCACAGGAACTCAAACAAAGCAGTAGCCTGAAGGTGGGAGCTGATGCACAGGCCATAAAATACTGCTGCTTACTGGCTTTCTGCTCATAGTTTGCTCAGAGTACTTTCTTTGTAGATCCAGGATCACCAGTTCAGGGATTGCACCATTCACCAAAGGCTAGGTTTTCCCCAATCAATCACTAATTAAGAAAATGTCCTCCAAGGCTTGCCTACAGAGCAATCTTAAGAAGGCAATTTTCTCAATTGAAGTTCCAGTCTTCTCAAGTAGCTTTAGATTATGTCTGATTGACATGAAACATACATGAGAAGGAGAGGAGAGAGAGAAAATGTGTAAAATTAAATAAGAGCATTGTCTTGGTAGGACAGACCCAACTAGTGAAGCCCTTTAATTACTTAGACCTTTCATCAAAAGTGGGAGATGAGACAGAGAGACAGGAGAGAGGAGAATAAGCATCTCTTACTATGGCCAGCATCATCAGCTCAAGCCCATAAAGTTCATTGCATCTTTCCTTCCTAGCTACATACCATATGTATCCAAGGACACTTAGCTATTCCTACAATTATGTGTATACACCAGACAGCACATAACCACCTCTGACAAGAACTCCAGGAAATCCAGTGTCTTCTTCTTATGAAACTTTTAGAGTATAGAGCACTGCCGGAGGGAATATATCACTGGGTTTGAGGAGATTGTAGCCTCACCCCACTTCCAGCTTGCTTCCTTGGTTTTCTGTGTTAAAAAATACAACCAGTTTGTTCTTGTTTTGACTGTCTGCTGCCATTCTTTCCTCACCTTATGAACTAGCATTTGCACCATAACCTAAAACAAATATTTCCCGATAATTAATTTCGATCTCAGTCCCCTCCCTCCTTTCATCCCAGTCCCATGCTAACAAATCCATACCCTCGTTACCCTTCCTCTTCTCTACAGAGAAGAGGGAAACACTCTTGGATACTATTTCACCTCTCCCAGCAGGCCTAGTAAATCTTCTCCCATCAAGGCCTAAACAGGTAGTCCAGGTAGGAAGAAAGGAATCCAAAGGCCAAGCCCTGCCCTGTCCACTTGATAGGAGTTCCATATGAAGACCAAGCTGCACGTTTGGTAAAAGTTAGTAGAAACCCTGGGTCCAGCCTCTGCATGCTTTTTGATTGGTGGTCAGGCTCTGTGAGGGACCATGGGTCCAAGTCAGTTGTCTCTGTAGGTCTTGTGGTGTCCTTAACCTCTCTGGCTTGTGCAATTCTATTCCCTACTCTTCTATAAGACTCTGAGCTTCAAGTAATGTTTGGCTGTGGGTCTCTGAGTTGGCCTCCATCCACTGTTGAATGGAGCTTCTCAGGAGTGAGTTATGCTGTCTGCAAGCATAGCAGAGAATCATCAATTGTGCCAGGGGTTAACTCTGTCACATGGGATACCCAGTTAGGTCAGTCTTTGGTTGTCTGTTCCCTCAGTTTTCGCTCCATCTTCATGCCTGCACATCTTGTAGGCAAGACAATTTAAAGAAATGTTCAATGTCCTTAGTCATTGGGGAAATCAAAATTTCCCTGAGATTCCATCTTACACCTATCAGAATGGCAAAGATCAAAAACTCAAGTGACAACTCATGCTGATGAGGAGCTGGAGCAAGGGGAACACTCTTTGCTGGTAGGAGTGAAAACTGTACAATTGCTTTGGAAATCAATTTGGCAGTTTCACAGAAAACTAGGAATAGTTTTACCTCAAGACCCAGCTATACCACTCCTGGGCAAATACCCAAAAGATGCCCCACTATATCACAGGGACACTTGATCTACTATGTTTACAGCAGCCTTATTCCTAATAGCCTAAAACTGGAAACAACCTAGTTGTCCTTCAAGTGAAGAATGGAAAAAGAAAATGTAGTACATCCACACAATGCACTATTTTTCAGGTATTTAAAATGAAGACATCATGAATTTTGCAGGCAAATGGATAGAACTTGAAAATATCATCCTGAGTGAGGTAACACAGACCCAGAAAGACTTGTACGGTATGTACTCACATTAGCTTTAAAATGAAGGATAACTTTGCTACAATCCAGACCTAGAAAAACTGGATAATAAGGAGGTTTCCAAAAGAGGATGTACAAATATCACAGAAAAGGCAAAACTGAATTGCCATTGGAGGTGGATGGAGAAAGAAAACTCGATGATAGAAGGGATGGGCAGGGTCAACAGGGAGGGTGATCAGGTATGGGGAGAGGAGATGCAGGAGAGGGCTGGGAGTGAGAATAGAAAATGAAGGGTAGCATCTCTGGGACTAGCAGGAGATCAGGGACAGGGTATGATACAGGGGTCTGTGGGGATGAGGCTAGCTGAGATTCCTATTAGAGGGAGATATAGAGACTGAAGTAGCTATCTCCTGCAACCAGACAGCATTTCCAGAGGAAGGAGGGACACATCAATCCACCTACAAACCCTGCAACCCAAAATAAATATTTTCATCTATAAGTGGCTTTAGGTCGTCATAGTAACTGATGTACTATGTGCATTTCATATTCATATAAGTATGTAGGGATACTATGTATTTCTCAAAGACACATTAAAGAAAATATTTTATTGGGAAGCATTTGCATTAGACTATTAGTAAAAGTGTTTCTTTACTGGCATTTCTTTGTCAGAGAAGCAGCTGGCTTGTCTAAGTCTTTCATCTTCTTTCTTCTCACACTCTCAGAATTTACTATTTTGATTATTTGTTTTTATAAACATTCCTAGTTTTGTAAACATGAATACTCAACCCCTGCTGACTTGGATGAGTGTTATGGTTTTAATTTTTGTAATAACACAGACTGTAATTTTTCCTAGCACAGGACAACTCAAGTAGAGAATTGATGCAATCAAATAATTTAGACCTAAGTAATTTTCTTTACATATTAGGATTTGCAGTTTTGTAAATTCTTGAAGATCTGAATATAGTTCTGCCTAAAGTTATCTCTTCTGTATGAGGCCTATCTGTACATTTGTGGATAGAGAAGACAAAACTTTCTAGAACTGGAAATGTAATTAATGAACTATATCTTCTTTATCATTAGCCATCAACAGTTCAGTCATGTTTGATTTCCAACTGGTTTAGTATTGGGTATTATGTAGAATAGTTTCAGTACATTAAATTCCAACAAGCGAGTAAGGAGAGCAAGCAGATGAGGTTATTCTGTGACTATTTATTAACTCTGTTAATTGTTTGCCAAATCATTATTGACTTTGATTTATCAACTGACAGATGGCCAATAAGGTGTTAACCTGAATTTTCACTACTGTTGTCATCTTTTGATTTGATCTTACATTTAAAAAGTTGTTTAAAATAATTAGTGTTCTTTTTTTTTTTAGGTCTAGATGAATTAAGCTATAAAATCAAGGTATGAATAATTTTAGTATGAAAATGAAACCTAATTTTAAATAGAGTAATGGAGACCAAATTAACCTCAGATGCTCACACATTTAACGGTTGTTTTCAAAATCTTTTGAGCTTCTCTGATAATGAGTATATTAGCAGAGTGTTCTCCTACAATATTATAACAGCCAGATAGAAACTAGGACGGAATCCAGACTGAATGAAATAGTCCCCAACACAAATACTTCTTAGCTGCAATAATGAAAGTTAAATATAAATTCATGCTATGTTCTACCTATTATGCACATGGAATTTCCAAAGGACATGAACAACAATAATTTTCAGGTTAACCTCTAAAATTTCAGAAAGGGAGTTTATATTAAATGGGCTAATCTGGAAAATTTTAAAGAGAAAAATAAAGGGAAGTTAACTGGACACTGGCAAAGTCTGAGTGAACATAAAAAGTATCGTGGAAGAAATCCACAAGAAAATCTGGAACGTGTCACCTTATTTTCTGTTCCCATATTTTGGCTGTACCTGTCTTATTGTCATGTCATTACATAGCAGCAGGTATAACTTTAGCTGAAGTAAAATTGAATTAAGCTTCAAAGTATCTGGGACTTAACCAACCCATTTTATCACTCAGTCCAGAGTACAAAGGTAAGTGTCTTATTTGGAGTGTGTACCTTTCTTGCCCCAGGCATTAATCCATTCTGTAGCAGTGGAGAGTCTTCTATGTGACAATTAATGGAGGATAAAGATCCAACTCATTCCTGGTTGCTAACCATTTTGTTTGTTTGTTTGTTTTTCTTTTTTATTGGATATTTTATTTATTTACATTTCAGATGATATCCCCATTCCCTCAAGACACCCCCTATCCCTTATCTCCTCCTCCTGCTTCTATGAGGATGTGCTCCTACTCACCCACCCTCTCCCAACTCCCCGCCCTCAAATTCCCCCCTCACTGGAGCAACTAACCTTCACAGGACCAAGGACCTTCTCCCCAACCTATGCCCAACAAGGCCATCCTCCCCTACATATACAGCTGGAGCCATGGGTCCCTCTCTGTGTGTTCCCAGGCTGGTGATTTAGACCCTGGGAGCTTTGGTTGTTTGGTATTGTTGCTCTCCCCATGGAATCTCAAACCCCTTCAGCTTCTTCAGTCTTCTCTCTAACTCCTCCATTGGGAACTCTTTCATCAGTTTAATGGTTAGCTGTGAGCATCTACCTCTGTATATGTCAATCTGTAACACAGCCTCTAAGGAGACAGATATATCAGGCTCCTGTCAGCATGCGCTTCCTGGTATCCACAACAATTGCCTTTGGTGACTGCACATGGGATGAGTACCCAGGTGGGGCAGTCTCCAGGTTGCCCCTCCTTCAGTTTCTGTTCCACACTTTGTCTCCATATTGCTCCCTTGAGTATTTTGTTACTCCTAAATAGGACCGAAGCACCAAAACTTTGGTCTTCCTTCTTCATGAGCTTGATGTAGTCTGTGAGTTGTATTTTGAGTGCTCTGGACTAATATCCACTTATCAGTGAGTGCATACCATGTGTATTCTCTTGTGATTGGGTTATGTCAACCAGGATGGTATTTTTTAGTTCCATCCATTTGCCTAAGAATTTTATGAACTCATTGTTTTTAATAGCTGAGTAATACTCCATTGTGTAAATGTACCACATTTTCTGTATCCATTCCTCTGTTAAAAGACATCTGGGTTCTTTTTAACTTCAGGCTATTATAAGTAAGGCTGCTATGAACATAGTGGATCATTTGTTCTTGTTATATGTTGGAGCATCTTTTGTATATATGCCCAAGAGTGGTCTAGCTGGGTCTTCAGGTAATACTATGTCCAAGGAACCACCAGATTGATTTCCAGAATGATTGTATCAACTTGCAATCTCACCAACAATGGAGAAGTGTTCTTTCTTCCTATTCTTGCCAGAATCTGCAATCATTTGAGTTTTTGATCATAGCCATTCCGACTGGTGTGAGGTGGAATCTCAGGGTTGCTTTGATTTGCACTTCCCTAATGACTAAGGATGTTGAACATTTCTTTAGGTGCTTCTCAGCCTTTTGAGTTTCCTCAGTTGAGAATTCTTCAGCTCTGTACCCTATTTTTTTTTTTTTTTTTTTTGAGACAGGGTTTCTCTGTGTTGTCCTGGCTGTCCTAGAACTCACTCTGTAGACTAGGCTGGCCTCAAACTCAGAAATCCACCTGCCTCTGCCTCCCAAGTGCTGGGATTAAATGGCGTACATCACCACGGCCTGGCAACTCTGTAACCCATTTTAAATAGGGTTATTTTGTTGTCTGGAGTCTAATTTCTTGAGTTCTTTGTATATATTGGATAATAGCCCTCTATTTGATGTGGGAATGTTAAAGATATTTCCCAATATGTTGGTTGCCATTTTGTTCTATTGACAGTGTCCTTTGCTTTGGTTAGATTCACACCAAGGTATTTTATATTATTTGTGAATATTGTGAAGGCTGTCATTTCCCTAATTTCTTTCTCAGCTGTTTTACCTTTTGAATAGAGGAAAACTATTGATTTGTTTGAAGGAATTTTATGTCCAGCCACTTTGCTGACCTTGTTTATCAGCTTTAGGAGTTCTCTGGTGGAAGTTTGCAAATAGTGATATTTTGAATTCTTCCTTTCCTATTTGTATCCCTTTGACTTCCTTTTGTTGTCTAATTCCTCGGGCTAGGACTTCCAGTACTATTGAATAGGTAGGGAGAGAGTGGGCAGCATTGTCTAGTAGCTGATTTTAGTGGGATTGTTTCAAGTTTCTCTCCATTTAGTTTGATGTTGGCTACTGACTTGCTGTATATTGCTTTTACTATGGTTATGTTATGGGCCTTGGATTCTTGATCTTTCTAAGACTTTTACCATGAATGGGTGTTGAATTTTGTCAAATGCTTTCTCAGCATCTAGTGAGATGATCATGTGTTTTTTTTCTTTGAATTTGTTTATATAGTAGATTATGTTGATGGGTTTCTGTATACTGAATCATCCCTGCATGTCTGGGATAAAGCCTCCTTGATCATGGTGGATGATTGTTGTGATGTGTTCTTCAATTCTGTTTTCAAGAATTTTATTGAGTATTTTTGCATCGATATTCATAAGGGAGATTGGTCTAAAGTTCTCTTACTTTGTTGTGTCTTTGTGTGATTTAGGTATGAACTTAATTGTGGCTTCATAGAAAAAATTGTGTAGGGTTCCCTCTATTTCTATTTGGTGGAATAGTTTGAAGAGAATTGGTATTAAATCTTCCTTGAAGGTCTGATAGAATTTGTCTTTCTTATTTCTTCCTTGACCAAGTTATCATTCAGTAGAGCATTGTTCAGTTTCCATGTGTATGTGGGCTTTCCATTGTTTTTGTTATTATTGAAGACTAGCCTTAGTCCTTGGTGATCTGATAGGATTCAAATGATTATTTCAATCTTTCTATATCTGTCGAGGACTGTTTTGTGACCAATTATATGGGGTTTTTTTGGAGAAGGTACCATGAAGTGCTGAAAAAAGGGTATATTGTTTTAGGATGAATGTTCTATAGATATATGTTAATTCCATTTCGTTCATAACTTTTCTTAGTTTCACTGTGTTTCTCTTTAATTTCTGTTTCCATGATCTGTCCATTTCTGAGAGTTGGGTGTTGATGTACCCCACTATTGTTTTGTGAGGTGCAATGTGTGCTTTGAACTTTAGTAAGGTTTGTTTTATGAATGTGGTTGCCTTTGCATTAGAAGCATGTATATTCAGACTTGAAAGTTCATCTTGGTAGATTTTTTCCTTTGATGAGTATGAAGTGTCCTTCCTTATCTTTTTTGATAACTTTTGGTTGAAAGTCGATTTTATTTGATATTAGAATGGCTACTCCAGCTTGTTTCTTGGTACCATTTGCTTTGGAAATTGTTTTCCAGCCCTTTTCTCTGAGGTAGTGTCTGTCTTTGTCATTGAGGTCATTTCCTGTATGCAGCAAACTTCTGGATCATGTTGATGTATCCAGTCTGTTAGTCCATGTCTTTTATTGGGGAATTGAGTCCATTGATGTTAAGAGATATTAAGGAAAATTAGTGTTGCTTCCTTTTTTTGTTATTAGAGGTGGAATTATGTTTGTGTGGCAATCTTCATTTGGCGTTGTTGAACTATTACTTTCATGCTTTTTCTAGGTTGTAGTTTAACTCCTTGTGTTGGGGTTTTACATCTATTATCCTTCATAGGGGTTGATTAGTGGAAAGATATTGTGTATATTTGGTTTTGTCACAGAATATCTTGGCTTCTCCATCTATAGTAATTGAGAGTTTTGCTGGGTATAGTAGCCTGGGCTGGCATTTGTGTTCTCTTAGGGTCTGTATGACCTCTGTCCTGTAACTTCTGGCTTTCATACTCTCTCGTGATAAGTCTGATGTAATTCTGGTAGGTCAGCCTTTATATGTTACTTGACCCTTTTCCTTTAATGCTTCTAATATTCTTTCTTAGTTTTGTGCATTTGATGTTTTGATTATTATGTGATGGGAGGAATTTCTTTTGTGGTCTAATCTATTTGGAGTTCTGTAGGCTTCTTGTATGTTCATGGCTATCTCTTTCAGGGAAGTTTTCTTCTATAATTTTGTTGAAGGTACTTACTGGCTCTTTAATTTGGGAATATTCACTCTCATCTATACCTATTATCCTTAGGTTTGGTCTTCTCATTGTGTCCTGGATTTCCTGGATGTTTTGAGTTAAGAGCTTTTTTTCATTTTGGATTTTCTTTGATAGGTATTTCAATGTTTTCTATGGTATCTTCTGAACATGATATTCTCTCTTTTATCTATTGTATTCTGTTGGTGATGCTTGTGTCTATGACTCCTGATCTCTTTCCTAGGTTTTCTATCTCCAGGGTAGTCTCTCTTTGTGATTTCTTTATTGTTTCTACTTTCACTTTTAGATCCTGGATGGTTTTGTTTAATTCCTTCACATGTTTGTGTTTTCTTGTAATTCTTTGAGGAATTTTTGTGTTTCCTCTTTAAGGCCTTCTCCCTGTTTACCTGTGTTCTTCTATATTTCTTTAAGGGAGTTATTTATTCCCTTCTTAATTTCCTCCATCATCAATATGAGAAGTGATTTTAAATCTGAATCTTGCTTTTCTTGTGTCATAGGATATCCAGGACTTACTACATTGGGAGAACTGGATTATGATGATTCCAGGTAACTTTGGTTTCTGTTGATTATGCTCCTGTGCTTGCCTTTCAACATCTGGTTATCTCTAGTGCTACGTGCACTCACTGTCTCTGACTGGAGCCTGTTTGTCCTGTTATCTTGCTTGTGTCAGAACTCCTCAGAGTCCAGCTGTACTGTGATCATGTGATCCTGAAATCTGGGTGAAAGAGCTCCTTGGACTCAGGGTGCCTCTGGGATCCTGAAATCCTATGGTCCTGGGCCTGTTAGCACTCCTGGGAGTTCAGCTTCCTCAATTTCTCTGAATGCAGGTGATTCCTTGCTGTGCTCTGAGTTCAGTGGTTCCTCTAGGATGGGTCAGGATATAGTGTCTTCACAGGAGCAGACCAGCTAGGAGTCTGTCCCAGCAAAAAGGAACAAGCAATTGGCAGAAGGGTAGTGGTATTTGGGAGGGTGGGGTTTTGGTAGGTGACAGATCCTGAGTGCCTTGGGCTTCCAGCTGCAGCTCTGGGGCATCAGGTTGTGGGGGAGGGTTCTTACCTGCTGCTCTGTGCACAGTGGTTCCTCTAGGGTGAGTCAGGATATGGTGTCTTCACAAGAGCAGACCAGCTATGAGTCTCTCTTAACCATTTTATACAAGCACAGCAGTTACTTTTTGACCTGAGGGAAACTTCTGAAAGAGGAGATGTTTGTTTTGCCTCACAGTTTCAGTGGCTGCAGGGTTGGTTGATGGAGCCAGAAGCCTGCACTACAGGTTGTTCATCTATGAGAAGGGGACTAAAAGTCACATTGTCTCACCTCAGACAACCAGATTCCACATGGCTTGCAATAGATCCCACAAATGAGAAACCAAGAATCCAAACTCAGGCATTGGTAAGAGACATCTCATTTTCAAATCAGAGCCTATGGGCTTACTATTATGGCCATGTTCATAATGAACTTGTCTCAAATTCGCAGCCTAATTACTATTTCACAGTGTAAAGTCTGTGCTTAAACTCATGGAGGCATTTCTTTAAACAGTAAGTACCTTTAAACAAATATAAAAAGAACAAGGCATTTATTTCTAATACATATACAAAGGGAACAGAATAAGCATTCCCATTCTAAAAGAGAAAAAAAATCTAGACAAAGAAAATAACGATCAGACCAAAGTTAATCTAAAGCCTATCAGGCACTCAGCAAACAGTTTTGCTGTACATTCAAAATATGAGGTTCACGTTGGTCTTGTCAATATCTGACAAACTTGGGAGGGAGCATCATGCACTTCTTATGTAGTCCATTCCACCTCCTTCGTCCATCTTTATTAAATACCTATACTTTTTGTCAGAAATGTTCCTGTCCTTGGGATTGCAACTCCCTAGGGTCTCTATCACACATCTACTTCACTGTCAGTGCTTCTTATAAAGCCATCTCAGGAACTCTGACCAAGAAACTAACCCATTTATACTTATTAACTGCCTTTAAAGGCTTTGCAGGGTAAGTATAGGACAACCTTCACTAACACTGATAGAAATAGGTCTGTGTTCTCAGGAAAATGACCACATAATCCAAACTACTCAATCTTCTAAAGGAAGTGTAAATTTTTTGAGAACATAATATAACTTTGAACACTTTGAATATAATACTTTGATTATAGGCAAAGGTTAACTTGGGAATTGGAGAAAGGTGTTTGTCAAATGTTCTTAGAAAAAAATTTATGAGCCTATATGGAATCTCATATCCTGAAAAACTAACCTAGGATCTCTCCTAGGACTGACATGTTCCTCCTGGGAAGAGAAAAGCCCCTTATAGGAAGAGCAAATCCCAACCTCACACAAAGGTCATAAAGATTGCAGATGAAGTCTCTATTGAACACTTGTGAAGATTGAACTTTCTATTGCAGTTATTTCTTTGATAGAAAAGACAGCACATTTCATTTATTTTTCCACCAACGTCATGACTTGTCTTCTACAACGCTGTAGAATCAGCACCATGGGAATGATGCCATGTTCTTCTGCCAGCCTGTATTCAACCCTGTTCCTTATTACAATAGCTGCTGCAACTTTCTGGGAGTCTCTGTGGCAGATGAACGGGAGAAAGTACTTTCTAAGTCATTCTATGAGACCCCACCTGTCCAGGCACTGTCTTCTCAAGTGAAAGTCTTTTTAAAGTGTTTTCAATTTCTTACAATAGAATCATTGATGTGTCTTGCCCTGCAGGTACAATTACTATAGGTGAATTGTACAAGACTTTCTCTAATGGGGATAATCCTTTTCATAATTATAGCCTCTTTGTCTACACCCATCTTGTTTCATTTCTTTCCGCCCCCAAAGCCAACTTCTTCTCATGTTGAATTCCTTTTCTTTTTTTTTTCTTTTCTTTCAATTGTTGACGTACATTTAACTTTTGAAATATTCATGATAGTTTGTAATTTCTGATTGATGAACAATAACTAACAGCTTCTTTGGAATTATCCTTAAAGTTATTAGTTTCCTTGATATGTCTTCCACTACAGCAGTTTTGCTTCTTTCCATAAAATACACTGATAATCAAAGCAAGGGATATATTTTATGCTTTAGGGATAATTTCCAAAAGAGATATTCTTCTGAATTAAGTCTATGGTTGAAGTATATTGGAGGATGTTAAAATAAATCTAATGCTTATAGGTAAAATAAAATACTAATATTAACACTGGGAGAAACAAATGTGCCTAGTACTCAGATAAGTTGTTGTTAAGATATTATTTTATTTTATATTATGTTTACATTTGTGAATCTGTATACAGAAAGACACACCTGAGTGCAGGTGTCCTCAACCAATAGAAGATGTCAGAGCCACTGGAGATGGAGTCCTATGAAGTTGGGAGCAACTTGACATAGTGTTTTGTTTAAATTTAAGTCCTCTGGAAGAGTAGTGCATTCTCTTAAACAAGGAACCATTTTTCCACTTTCCGGTGATTTCC
This sequence comes from Mastomys natalensis, assembly GCA_021653895.1. NCBI lineage: Eukaryota > Metazoa > Chordata > Mammalia > Rodentia > Muridae > Mastomys > Mastomys natalensis. Next base: position 303,806 of record JAJTUV010000924.1, on the reverse strand, counting down.
TGAGTTTTGTTTTTATGAGTTATTAAATACACACTATGGTTGAAACATAAAATTAGTGCAACCAATAAATAGACAATTGAAGGCCTAATTGTCTAATATTAAAACTAAAAATATAACTTATCTTGAATGTAATAAATATTAATTTCTCTTGTAGTCCATGAATCATATTTGAAATATAATTTTAGACATATTTTGAGTACTTAATTTATTCAATATGTAAGATTCTACATTCTGAATATAATAATAAAACATGACCCCTACTCTTTAGTAATTAAAATTATAATGAAACAGAAATAAGCATACAGTTGTATTATTTAGTATGCTGTTATATTATAAACAACTTGAATAGTTCCATGAGAGAGCATAGTGCTAATGATTCAAGGGAGAGGCAACTAGAAAGTTAATTGGGGCCTTATGGTTTTAAATTAAAGACCAAGTTTGAATCTGGATATAAAGTAAGGTGAGAAGAACAGGACAGAAAAATATTCATCTCAGAAGAAAAGGCAAAAGCCAATTTAAGAATCATCATAATCTACACAAGACCCTAGGTTGAAAACCCGAAAGTACGTTAGTGTAGCAGAGGCATAAATGAGTAGGTCTTTGGGGCTGAGGAGATGGTTTAACATTAAAGAGAACTTGCTGTTCTTGCAAAAAGCCCACGTTCAGTTTTCATCACCTACATGTGGCTCACAACTATCAGTAACTGCAATTCCATGAGAGCTGAGATTATTTTCGGGCTACCATAGGCAACACATGCATTGGACATATAAACATGTAGGCAAAACACTCATGCATATAAGTAAAAATAAATAAATCTCTTTAAAAATAAAATTGGAAGTTGTCAATGTTCTTGCTTCAAAGGATTCTCAGTTTTTGAACTCTGGTTGTTAAAGTAATATTACACATTTAATTAACTTGACACTTTAACATGAGTTTGCCTTAATTAGCTTCTTTTTAACTGTGTGGAAGTACAGGGGTCTTATCTAGGTTTTTGTACAAGCTGTAAGTGCATTATCACTGAGCTGAATACTCAGCTTCCTGTTATATTTTAGAAATACTTTATTGTATTAAAATGAAAAATATGCTTTTGTTTTTAGTATAATGTAAACCAAAGATAGCTGAATGTAATTAGAATCATGTTTTGTATTACCTAAATTGCTAACAGATTTTTCCTTGAGTCAGTATTCCAAAATATTCTTTCTCCCTTTATATATGTGTGTGTGTATGTGTGTGTGTGTGTGTGTGTGTGGTGTGTGTGGTGTGTGTTTGAATATCTTGATCACATCTACTTCAATTCTTCCTGGATTCTCTGATACATTTTCCTTCTAATTTTACATTTAATTTTCAAAATAATAATCTAACATTTTTGCTGTCATTTGCTTACGTATTTTCATATTAAGTCATCCAAAAGGACACTTGCATACATACAGTAGACATCCAGCAAAGGACAATGACTCTCTCACTCCGAACTCCTCTGCTACCAGTAGCTCCTTATTTTGGGTTGGATCTCTGTGATCTAATTCATATCTTTGGCAAGCAAACACAGCTGCTGTGAATCAATGAGAGCAACAGCCTGGTCATAGCCAGGAATGAGTTTCACAGCATTTATTTTCATTTTCCAGCTTTTACGTTCTTTCTATTCTATAGACTATGATATTTCCTAAGCCTTAGTTTGGGTTGACAGTGACATAGATGTGTCCTCAGTTCACCTTGATAACTCACTGTTCTTTTCCTTACTTTAAATGGTTATGAGTCTGTTCATTTACTATAGTCCACTTTAGTAAGAAGCTTCTTGAAGCATGGATGGGAACACCACCAATATAATCCATGAATATAAATATAACTAACATAAATATAAAGATTCAGCTGGCTAGTTGACAACAGATCATTTAGCAAAACGAAATCAATAGGTTCTACTCTTGATCCCACGACTTCCCGAATATGGGTTTTGATCATATTTATAGTAGCAGGCATAAATTTTGTGATGCAAGTGCCAAATATAATTGAGAGAGTAACTGGTTACACTCTTAAGTAACATTGCCACCATTGCAGCAGAATGCATCTTACCTGGCAGGTTGTTATTGTAGCATGTGGAATGCAGTGCTGGTTAAGACCCTTGATATCTTTGTTCCATCCACAGCCTTGATGACACCTTCTAGTACTATGAACACTTTCCTCAGGGAGAAATACTCCTAGGCAGTTCAAGGTTAATTTTTTGTTGTCCTTCACTAAAAATATGTGGTATCTTCAGTATGTGTGTCTTACCATCTGTCCTGTCTTGGCATTTATCTATTTGAAATAAGCTAGAGTTATTTAAAAAGAGAAAATTTCAATTGAGAAAATGCATCCATCAGATTTGCCTGTTAAGAAAGTCTTTAGAACATATTCTTGATTAAAGAATGGTGTGGTAGGGTTCAGCTCACAGTGGGCAGTACTACCTTTGGTGATATTAAGTTGTATGAAAAAAAGCAAACCAACAACAAATCCGTGGGAACAATCCAGTAAACACCATTTCACCATGGCATCTGCTTCATTTTCTGCCTCCAGGTTCCTTCCTTGATTCCCTGAACATATTTCTTTTTCATGAAACAGTCTGAGTTTTAAGATGAAATAAAATCTTTCCTTTACTCAAGTTACTTGTCTCCATGACCATTATTATAGTGATAAAAAGCAAATTAAGCTACCATCAAGTCATAGTAGCCAACCAAGAGCAAGGACAATGGGCTTCACTGTTTTGGGTACTGCTGCCGCCTGAATAATAATTCAGAAGAGAACAACCTGTGACTGAAAATGAGATTTTTCTTTTATAACTCACATATTTCAAACTTAGCAGTATTCACTTATATAGAAAAATTGTGTTCAAAATTTTTAAAGTTTAAATAAATTACAAATTAATGGGGCTACATAAAATTTTCATATGAGATCAGTTTGGATTAAACTAAGCCTATATCACCTTCTTCACACTTCACTGTCCCTCTCCCTGCTTAACAGTTTAACTCTAAGAATCCCACATATATCCATTAATATCATACATGTTCTATCACTCCCTCTTATATTGTTTTTGGGTCTCAAGATTGTAATATATATATTACAATCAGTGAAAGAGTTAAATTTAATAATAATAATGATGATGATGGTAATGATAATAATAATAAACTGCATATTGTGTGTAGACATTTGTTTTGAATTTTTATTCTGAAGTATCTATGTCTGTGCAAAGTTAAAAATATATTTATTCTAATGTTACATGTTAATTGCTGATATCCAATGTCTCAGAATGTAACCTATTTGGGAATAGAGTCTTCACAACCATTTACATAAGTTAAAAGAAGTCATATGAAAGGTGCCCTCATACTAGGGAAAACCTAAACACAGAAAGAAAAACATATTATCTTACTTCAGTAAGTAGAATAATGAACAAACACTGTAGAAATTTGAATGAGAATGTCCCCTAGAGGCTTGAATATTTGAACAATTATCCCCAGTTTGAAGGACTGATTAGGGGAGGTTTAGTAGGTGTGGTCTTGTTAGAGAGAAAGTATTTCACTGGGATCACTTTTGAGTCTATATACTCTCGTGCCATGTCCAGTTCACTCTCTGGATTATCCTTGTGGTTAAAGATGTGAGTTCTCAGCTTTCTGCTTCTATTGGCATGCTCCCTCTTACAATTATACCTACACATCCCTCTGGAACTATAAGCCCAAATAAACTCAAGCTTTATTAAATTACTTCTGGGCATGGTGTTATATCACAGCGATGGGAACATAACTAATCTACACATGGAGAGATGAACAGATAAGTCAAAGAAAAGAGTGGATCTTCTCTGATCCTTAGTAAATGTCTACCTGTTCAATCTTCTAGTCTCCTGTATTGTAAGACATACATCATCTAATGTGATTTTATAACCCTGGAACAAATATTTAATTGAGAAAATGTCACCAAATCTGCTGGGTCCTTGGTGTGTAAAGTACTGTGTATACCTGAGCTTGTCCTCTGTTTGATAGGCAGTGGAAGACCTGGACCATGACTACTAAGTAGATAAAATGTCACCAGGTGCCTCCCATTTCAAATGTAACTCATGCTCAGGAAGAAGTTTTATAAATACCTGTAAAGGTTATTTGTCAGGCAATTGCCAGTTGTCAGTCATCTCTCAATTACTCATCTATGAATTATTCAGAGCTGTTTTAATCTCAGACTGATTTCTCTTTTGCCTGCAAGCATAGATTTGATTTCACTCTGTTCCAGAAGTGAATATCTGCTTAGGGAATGCACACTAATTTTAATATTGGCTTAAATAAATACTTAAAAATGCTAGATTTATTTCTAAGAGAAATTAATGCATTTCCAAAGATAAGCATGTATCATCTCTGTATTATCAGCTACTTTGGATTATTTAATACCATGGTTTAATTCCTTGATAACCAAGAAAACAATAATCCCTGTGCTTACACTTTTTATAACTTTAGGTTATAGATTCTTAATCATCAGGCAGATGGGTTTTATTATATTTCTTTTAAATGCTAAGTGTAGCATTAGAATGTCTACTAGACAGGTTGGTGAACAAGACTGAATTTTTTTCTTGAAACTATTTGGTTTGAACTTTCAGCTTTTAATAATTCCTCTCTCTTTAGTGACTCTCCATCTATCTCTGATACCCAAATCATGATATATTCCAAGCTGCATCATGGAATATATCTTCAATCTCTCCAGACTTCTCCATTGGTCCATGGTTTTATAACTGGTCCAAAATAGGTAGATGACTGTAAGATCTTTCTAAGGAATTTGGCATTGTCACTCTGCAAATTAATTGGTATATCAAGTACATGAATGGTATTACATGAATTCACAATTTGTGAGTGGTTAGGTTATCTGGCTTATGATTTTGAATGCAGAGTAACATACAATGTGATAAAAGCAAGTTAATATTCACTAGGAAGTGACCACTTACCCAGTATTTCCTACAGAATGTGATTACCTTCCAAGTTCCAATGAACTTATTAGAATTCTATTTTCTTCCAAATATAATTTGTTTGGTAAAACTAATCATAATTGACACTTTGGCAAAATCTTCTGAAACTAATATGAAAGTTATCTGCTTCTTTCAGAAATGAATATTCTTCAGTCTAAGGAAGTTGACTTGTAGGGTCAAGTTCACAATAAATTTGTATTGGAAGTAGGGTAATTTACACAAATAAAACAGTTAATTTTGATGAATAAATACTCAATGTCGTTCAAAACAGCAATATCAGATCTTAATATCTGATACTCTGTTGGTGAACTAAAACAGTTACTATTTCATATATGAATACCTACCTACCAGTAAAGTTTATATTCTAGGCTTTGAAGCCTAGCTTTTGCCCCAGAAAAAAAATTATATTCTCATGAAGCACCTGCTATGTAACTCAACCATTTTTTCTCAGTGTAGTTGAGCTTCTCTGATTTTGTTTCTTTGTTTGGATGGTTGGTTGGTTGGCTTTGGTACTGTGGATAGATTTATATAATGCATCTCTTTTACTGGTTCTTCCTGAGACAACCTTCATGAATATACAACATGGCTACTTGCAGCCACAGGTGTAGTTTGGTCCCCATGGAGTTCAAGGAAGCCAGCTGGTACCCAGGAAAGAGAAATACACTCTAAGGCATCATAGAGTATATTGCACAATTTGTGCCTCATGGCTCAGTCCTGTCCAATATGTCCGCATATTGAGAAAGCTTGGCAATTTTTAGCTCCTAGGAGAGTAAAAGGATTTTAAATATGTAGTAGTCTTCTCTACTATTTTTTGTACTCCCTTCATGATGCTATCACTATCTGCTTCAGACCTCCTGGCAATCAGTCCACTAACGTTTATGCCTTAGAGTTTAGGATTTGTGCTTTATTTTCTTTAAACTTTGAAAGCTATATTTGTAAGCATAACCATCTCAACTAATTAGCTTTATATTTATGTCTTCTGTGATGTCTGTAGGTTACTTCATTCAAGAAAAGAGAATTCTAGGGCTGGAGGGGTTGGAGAGATGGAGTGGCTGAGAGCATATAGTTGCTGTTCCAGAGAAGCAGAGGTTTGCTCTCTGCATTCATCCCTCAGAAGCTCACTACTGCTTTTAACTACTGCTTCAGAAATTCCATTGCCCTCTTCTGCCCCTCACTGGCAATGGGATACATACATACTGCATACATACATGCATACATACATATATACATACACACACAAACACACATATATATATACATATATATAACTGTGTGTTTGAAAATTTTTAGATGTATTGTTATTATTAATTATGATTTTTTATGTGTATAGGCATTTTATCTGTTGGTCGTCTGTGCACTATACGTTGGAGGACAGAAGACATCAAATTCATAAGGACTGGAGTTCTAGATGGTTGTGAGTTACCTGGGGATTGTTAGGACCCAGACCCATGGCCTCTAGAAGAGTTGCCAGTGCTCTTAACCATTGAGCAATCGTTCTAGCCTTCAAAACCAAGTGCTAAATAAGAGAATTCTGTAACTGATAAGTAAACTAAAAAATAAAACAAAACAAAATAAAACACAATATTTTGTTTTCCACCAAAAGTCTACAAACTCAGTAAAACCAAACTCTATGCTGTCTTGCCTACCAGTTACTTACCCTCATTTATATTTTAAATCTCTAGTTCAGTGAAATAAAATTATACCCTTTCAGGTGTATGATGATATGTGCTCTGATCTGTAACTGTATATTCTCACACATTCCTCTTTCATGAACTAATTTTTGCTGTTGTTGTTAATATATAAATATTCCTTAATATTTATATATTGAATTTTTTATATATATATATTCTTTAATATTTATATATTAAATTCTTTATTATATATATTTCTGATGGTGTACAACTAAAGTACACACAGAAGTACTCATTCTTCTTCCATCCTTATTCAACTGTAGATCAGAAAGACACTCTTGTGTAACTTCCTGTAAGCATCTTTCTATTTTTCCTGGGGTCCACAACAGTGTCGGAGAGCCCCATTTATACAGTAGTGATGTTCAGTTATGAAGCTCCGGGATGAATCCAAACTCAAGAATCCTACTACACAGATAAGATGAATCTATACTTCAAAGTCATTCTCCCTTGTGATTTTGACAGATGCTTCAAACCCTTCTGAATGGATGTTGCCTTTGCAGCCCAGGAGTTATATCTGTGAATGTCTTTGTCTTACTTGAAATTTATTTATCCCAATTAGTCATATTGTAGTTGATGGGTAACTAAGATGTTGCCATCTCCATAGCAATCAAAATTAAGTCCAAAGTATGCAATGTTAATTGATGCATAGTTTGCACAGGGCAATGTTAAGTTTAAGTCACAAGCTCCTCCAAATATGGTTTCTCTTGTATCACTAGTTAAATGTTGGGTATTTTTTTTTTAAGCAGTTTGTTATCTTTCTGGATCCCTGAATGTGTATACATTTCTCAAAATGTTAGATAATAGGTTATTTTACAATGTGTAAATAGATCTGATGATGGTTTTCGGTGTAGCAGTACCTATAAATACATGAAGGATACCTGTCATGTACTCCAGAATTGACAAGAATCAATAGTGTCTCATCACTGTAGTTACATATTTACTATTGACACTATGAGCCCAATGTCAGTTCTATGCTCTTGCTTCACAAGGTAGCATATGATATATTTTGGTGGAATCCACTCTATTTCCTAAGCTCTTTGTAAGCCATTGTTTCAATAAGCATTTTTGAAATTTAAAATGTACAGTCTTTGAGGTTGGAGAGATGTCTTGGCAGTAATGAGTTTTGTTCTTGTTCTTGCATAATGCCTGATTTCTTTCTTTCTTTTTTTTTTTTTTATTGGAATTTTTTTTTTTACATTTCAGATGTTCTCTCCTTACCCCATTTCACCCCTCCCTCCCAGGAACTCACTATCCCTTCCCCCTCCTCCTGCCTCCACGTTGGTGTACCCCTACCCACCTCTCCCCCTCACCTCACCTCCCCACCCTCGAATATCCCCCCCCCACGACGTTCAGCCTTCATGGGACCAAGGATCTCTTTCCCCCTTATATATAGCTCCCTTGCATATATAGCTAGAGCCATGGGTCCCTCCCTAAGCGCTCCCAGGTTGGTGGTTTAGACCCTGGGGGCTCTGGTTGGTTGGGATTGTTGCTTTCCTATGGTGTCGCGAATCCTCTCAACTCCTTCAGCCTTCACTCTATCTTCTCCATTGGGAACCCATGATCAGTTTAATGGTTAGCTGTGAGCATCTGCCTCTGAGTATGTCAGACTCTTGCAGACTTCTAAGGAGACAGCTATATCAGGCTCTTGTCAGCATGTGCATCCTGACATCCACATCAACGTCTACCTTTGGTGACTGCACATAGGATGGATATCCAGGTGGAATGGTCTGTAGATGGTCCCTCCTTCAGTTTCTGTCCTGCACTGTGTCTCCATATTTTCACCCCTGAGTATTTTGTTACTCCTTCTAAGAAGGATGCCTCATGTTTCCCTGACATCAAAAATAGCCATCTTACCAAAAGCAATTTACAGATTCAATGCAACTTCCATCAAAATTCCAACTCAATTCTTCACAGAGGTGGAAAGAGAAAAATCCCAAATTAATCTGGAATAATGAAAAAAAACTCAGGATAGTTAAAACTATTCTCAGCAATAAAAGAACTTCTGGAAAAATCACCATCCCTGTTCTCAAGCTGTACTTCAGAGCAATAGTGATAAAAACCTCATGGGATTGGTAAATACACAGGTGGGTAGAGCAATGGAATAGAATAGAAGATCCAGAAATAAACCCATAAAACTATGGTCTCCTGTTCTTTTAAAAAGAAGCCAAAACCACCCAGTGGATAAAAGACAGCATTTTTTTTTTTTAACTGAACAACTGTTTTTTTTTTTTTTTTTTTTTTTTAGAAGAACATACTCCATATACAGGCTGCATGTTTTGGGATAGCCCCCACTCCAGAAGTTTGAGACCTACATGAAAACCAAGCTGCACATTTACAACATTTGTGCAGGGAGGCCTAGGTTCAGCCCATGGAGGTAGATCTGTATAGACTAGGTATGCTCCACAGTTGGTGATTCAGTCTCTGAGAGCTCCAAGGGTTCAGGTTGGTTTACTCTGTTGATCTTCCTGTGCAGTTCCTATCTCCTTAGGGCCCACAATCCTTCCGCCTATTCTTCTATAAGAGTCCTCAAGCTCCATCCACTGTTTGGCTCTGGATGTCTGTATCTGTCTGATTCAGCTGCTGGTTAGAGCCTTTCAGAGGACAGCTTGCCCCTGTCTGTTCTCAGGCTGGAGGTTTAGATTCTGGGGGCTCTGGTTGAATCTTTTGATACTCATTCTAAAAAGGACAAAAGCACCCTCACTTTGGTCTTCCTCCTTCTTCTTGAGTTTCATGAGGTTTATGCGTTGCATCTTAGGTATTGTGTGTTTTGGGGCTAATATCCGCTTATCAGTGAGTGCATACCATGTGTGTTCTTTGTGAAGAAAGAAATCGAAGGAGATCTCAGAAGATGGAAAGATCTCCCATGCTCATTGATTGGAAGGATTAATATAGTAAAAATGGCTATCTTGCCGAAAGCAATCTACAGATTTAATGCAATCCCTATCAAAAATTCCCACTCAATTCTTTACAGAGATAGAAAGAGCAATCTTAAAATTCATTTGGAATAACAAAAAACCCAGGATAGCGAAAACTACATTCAACAATAAAAGAACTTCTGGGGGAATCTCCATCCCGATGTCAAGCTGTACTACAAAGCAATAGTGATAAAAACGGCATGGTATTGGAACAGAGACAGTCAGGAGGATCAATGGAATAGAATAGAAGACCCAGAAATGAACCCCCAAACCTATGGTCACTTGATCTTCGACAAAGGAGCTCAAACTATCCAGTGGAAAAAAGACAGCATTTTCAACAAATGGTGCTGGTCCAACTGGAGGTCAACTTGTAGAAGAATGCAAATTGATCCATACTTATCTCCTTGTACAAAGCTCAATTCCAAGTGGATCAAGGACCTCCACATAAAACCAGCTACACTGAAACTAATAGAAGAGAAAATAGGGAAAAGCCTTGATCATATGGGCACAGGGGAAAAGTTCCTGAACAGAACACCAATGGTGTATGCTCTAAGATCAAGAATTGACAAATGGGATCTCATAAAACTGCAAAGCTTCTGTAAAGCAAAGGATACGGTCAACAGGACAAAGCGGGAACCAACAGACTGGGAAAAGATCTTCACCAACCTTACATCTGATAGAGGGCTAATATCTAAGGTATACAAAGAACTGAAGAAACTAGATTCCAGACCATCAAATAATCCTATTAAAAAATGGGGTAGAGAGTTGAACAAAGAACTCTCAACTGAGGAAACTCGAATGATTGAGAAACATCTAAAGAAGTGCTCAGCATCCCTAGTCATCAGGGAAATGCAAATGAAAACAACACTGAGATTCCACCTCACACCAGTCAGATTGGCTAAGATCCAAAACACAGGTGACAGCAGATGTTGGCGAGGATGTGGAGAAAGAGGAACACTCCTCCATTGTTGGTGGGATTGCAAGCTGGTACAACCACTATGGAAAGCAGTCTGGCGATACCTCAGAAAATTGAACATAGTGTTACCTGAGGACCCAGGTATACCCCTCCTGGGTATATACCCAGAAGATATTTTAACATGCAACAGGGCCACATGCTCCACTATGTGTATAGCGGCCTTATTTATAATAGCCAGAAGCTGGAAAGAACCCAGATGTCCTTCAAGGAAGGTTTTTATTTCACAAGCCACTGAGCCCTTCCAAGCCACATGCTGTGTGATAATTAGGGGTATATTATCTGTGTAGAAAACCAGTGCTGAAGAAAACAGTGAAGGAGACTAATACAGACAACCAGCTGTTGTTTTCTCTGCAGCACTTGACTTCATCTATGATGCCTTCCAGATTCATTTGAGGCAAACCCCCTTCCTCACAAGAGTGTGAGGTCAAACAGAATAGTATGCCATCCTGGATTTATTGCCAAATAAGTCATTGACATCTGCGTGGACTTTGTAAATTACAGTGAGCTTACATATAATTTATCATCATTCCTGTTGTTTAATTAACTTCTTTATTTATTTATTACTTACATCCCCTTCCCAGTGCTCCTTCACAAGTCCCTCCATCCTCCCTCCCCTTCTCCTCTGAAAGAGTATGCCTGACCTTAGACAGGACCCCACTCTGGCACATCAAGCTTCAACCTGGTTAGGCACACTCTCTCCCACAGTGGCCAGACAAGCAGCCATGAAGACTGAACTGCCTGACTGGTGTATATGTGTGGCGTGACCTCATTCCTGTCTGTGTATATCCTTTGGTTGGTGGCTAAGACTCTGAGAACTCTCAGTGGTTGAGGTTTGTTAACTCTTTCGGTCTTCCTGTGCTTTTTCCACCTACTTCAGGGCATTTGATCCTTGTTGTGGTAATTATTTAAAAACACCTCTGGCTCAGGCAAACTATCTAAGCTGCAGCTGCTCTGCCTCGCCCAGCCACCATGTTTTCTCGGCCTTCTCCATATGTTTGGTTATAGGGATCTGCATCTGTTTCAGACCTCTGCTGGGTAGAGCCTCTCAGAGGACAATTGTGCTAGGCTCCTGTCTTCATGAATAACAGAATATCATTAATAATGCCAGGAACTGATGCTTATCCATGAGATGGGTTTCAAGTTGGGCCAGTTGTTGGTTGGCCTTTCCTTTGGTGTCTGCTACATCCATGTATTTCTTTTAGACAAGATAAGTTTTTGTGGGTCGGTGGATATCCTTCCCCTTCTGCCTGGCTAAAGGATGTGCTTCTTCAGGATCCATGTCCCCACTGTTAGGTATATTGGCTAAAGTCATATGCTTTGACTCTTGGGAGCCTACCTATCCCAGGTCTCTGGAACTTTTTAAAGATCCCCCCCCAACCCCCACCCCCACTCCCCCACCCCCACCCCCAACCCCCTTGCCACAGATGCAGAATTCCATTCATTCTCCTGGCTCCCTGGGCCTTTTGTCTGTCTCTTCCTGTTCTTAATCCTGCCTTTCCACTCCCCTCTACCTCACTCTCTCAGCCATATCCTTTCCTCCCTCTGCTTTCTATGATTATTTTTTCCCCTTCTAAGTGTGATGCAAGCATTCTTGTTTGGGTCTTTCTTCCTGTTTAACTTTCTTGGGTCTTTGGAATGTATCATGGGTATTCTGTACATTATGGCATATCCACTTATAGGTCAGAACATACCATGCATGTTCTTTTGGGTCTGGATTACTTACCTCACTCAGGATGATATTTTTAGTTAGAAGCAAAATTCATGATGTTCTTATTTTTAATAGCTGAAAATTATTCCATCATATAAATGTACCACATTTTCTGTGTTCATTCTTCAGGTGAGGGAGGGATATCTGGTTTTTTTCCAGTTTTTGATTATTACCAATAAAGCTGCTATAAAAGTAGTGGAGCACATGGCTTTGGCATATTGTGTAGCATCTTTTGCATATATGCCCAGGAGTAGTATAGTTAGGTCTTCAGGCAGAATTATTTCCAATTTTCTATGAAATCTCCAGATTGATGTTCAGAGTGGTTGTACAAGTTTGCAATCTCACAAGTAATGGATGAGTGTTTCTGTTTCTTCACATGCTTACTAGTATGTACTGTCCCTTGAGTTTTTGATGTTAGCTATTCTTTTTCGTATGGAGTAGATTTTCTGGGTCATTTTGATTTGCATTTCTCTGATGACTAAGGATGTTGAGCATCTCTTTAAGTGCTTCCTGGCCATTTGAAATTACTCTATTGATAATTTTCTGTTTAGCTCCTTCCATACACCATTTTTAATTGAGTTATTTGGTTTGTTGGACGTAACAATTAACAAGAATTTTGAGTCTATGTTCATAGGTGAAATTGGTCTGAAGTTCTCTTGGTAAGTCTTTGCAAAAATTGTGCATCAGAGTAACGGTAGCCTCATAGAATGAACTAAATAGTGTCTCTTCTGCTTTACATTTTTGTGGAATATTTTGCAGAGTACTGATATTAGCTCTTTGAATGTTTGGTAGAATTCTGTACTAAACATCTGGCCCTGTGCTTTTTTTGGTTGGGAGACTTGATGACTGCTTCTATTTTGTTAGGGGTTATGAGACTATTTTTATAGTCTACTTGATCTTGATTTAACTTTGGTATATGATATATGTCTAAAATTTCATCCTTTCATTTAGATTTTTCATTTTTGTGGAGTATAGACTTTTGAAGTAAGACCTAATGATGTTTTGGATTTCCTCAGTTTCTGTTGTTATATCTCCCTTTACATTTCTGATTTTGTTAATTTAGTTACTGTTTCTGTCCCTTTTGGTTAGTTTGACTAAGGGCTTATCTATCTTGTTGATTTTCTCAAAGAATCAGCTCTTGATTTTGTCGATTCCTTATATTCTCTTTGTTTCTAGTTGATAGATTTTAGCTTGGAATTTGACTATTTCTTGCCGTTTACTCCTCTTGGATGTATTTGCTTCAATTTGTTCTATACCTTTCAGGAGTGCTGTTAAGTGGCCAGTATAAGATCTCTACAATTTCTTTATGAAGGCACTTACTATTATGAATTTTCCTCTTAACTCTGCTTTTATTGTGTTCCACAAATTTGGGTGTGTTATGCCTTCATTTTCATTGAGTTATAGGAAGTCTTTAATTTCTTTCCTTATTTCTTACCTGACCAAGTTATCATTCAGTAGAAAGTTGTTCGATTTCCGTGAGTGTGCGGGCTTTCTGTTGAGTCTGTTGTTATTGATGTCCAGCCTTAATCTGTGATGATTTCATAGAATGCAATACATTATTTCAATCTATTTGTATCTGTTGTGGCTTGCTTTGTGTTCAATTATATGGCTAATTTTGTAAAATGTTTCATGAAATACTGAGAAGGAGGTATATTCTTTTAGTTTTGGATGAAACTGTAGATATCTTTTAAGTCCATTTGTTTCATAATATCTGTTAATTTCATTGTTTTTGCTATTTATTTTATCATTTGATGACATATCCATTGGAGAGTTTTATGTTGATTTTCCTCATTATTATGGTATGGATTTTTAATGTGCATTTGAGCTTCAGTAAAGTTTCTTTAAAGAATGTAGGCACCCTTGCATTTGGTGCATAGATGTAGAGAATTAAGACATCATCTTGTTGGATTTCTCTGTTCATGAGTAGGAAGTGTCTTTCCTATCTTTTAGATAACTTTTGGTTGAAAACCTATTTTATTATATATTTGAATGGCTACTCTGGCTTTTTACTTGGATCTGTTTTCTTGGAACACATTTTTTTTTCCAGCCCTTTACTCTGCAATAGTGCTATCTTTGTTGCTGCGGTATGGTTTTTGTATATAGCAGAGTGATGGATTCTGTTTTAGTATTCTATCTTTTACCAGTGTCTTTATTGGTGAATTGTGCTCATGGATGTTCAGAGATATTAAGGACCAATGGTTGTTAGTTCCTGTTATTTTGATGTTGGATGTATTACTGTGCATTATTCTCTTCTTTTAATTTTCTTGTGAGATGATTAATTTCTTGTGATTTCTTGGGTGTAGTTATCTTCCTCATGTTGTCATTTTTTCTTCTAGTATCTTCTGCAGGGCTGAATTAGTAGAAAAACATCTTTTAAATTTAGTTTTGTCATGGAATATCTTGCTTTCTCTATCTATGATGACTGAGAGTTTTGCTGGGTATAGTAGTTTAGACTGCCATTTGTGGTCTCTTAGGGTCTGCAAGACATATGTCCAGGATTTTCTGGTCTTTAGGGTCTCTGTTGAGAAGTCCGGTATAATTCTGATAGGTCTGCATTTGTATGTTACTTGGCCTTTTTTTCCTTACAGCTCTTAATATTCTTTCTTTGTTCTATATATTTAGTGGTTTTTTTTTTGGGGGGGGGGTGATGTTCTTTTCTTGTCCAATCTATTTGGTGTTCTGTAGACTTCTTGTACATTTATGGCCATGGTGCAGGTGCAGACTGTGTGTGTCAGGTTAGAGCCAGACTCTTGGGAGGCAGGCAAAGCTGTGGGTTGGGGAGCCATGTGTGTGGTTCATTTATCATTATGATTACAACAATCTGATAAGTGAGGTTAAATATGACCCTGTTACAGAGGTAGTTTATTGTGACTTCTTCAAGGACCAGTGGCAAAGCCAGGGCTATCTGAATCCTCTTCAGTCATTCATAGTCAGTCACCGTCATAATTTGCCTTGCTTTTGAATTTCTGCACTTAAAGAAGTTCAGATGGTGTTTGTTTTTATTCCTTATATGAGATATACTGAGTGTCCTAAGTTTATCTCTGTTGCTGTGATACAGTATTCTGATCAAAAGCACTAAAGGAGGAAAGAATTTCTTTTGGCTTTTACTTCCAGATCACAGTCCATTTTTGAGCAAAGTAGGGACAGGTGTTCAATGAGGAAACTGAAGCAGAAACCATGGAGAAATGCTGCTTGCTTCTTGCAGAAGCTGATACTTAGATACCTTTTTTATGTAACTCAAATCATGTGCCTAGGGATGACATTGACCTTAGTTGACTGGGACCCCATCCATCAATTAACTATCAAATCAATGTCCCAAAGAAATCCTCACAAGGCAGTCTGCCCTGGTCTTTCCTCAATACCTTTCATTTCAGTTGACTCCAGGCTGTTTCAAGTTGATAGTTAAAGATAACCAGCACACTGGATTTTCTACCATTCTTGATAAAGATGCTATTGGAATAGAAATTTCCAGAAGTCATCACTGAAGCCTTTTAATTAGGGCCACTGCTCCATTGGCCTATAAGTAGATAGGAGACCACCCCCAGTAGATAGACAGGCCCCTGGTCGAGGAAGGAGCCACCCACCCTTCTCAAAAATGTTTTAACGCAGAAATGTTTCTGTCCAAAGGAAGAACAGGGACAAAAAAGGAACAGAGACTGAAGGAAGGGGCAACCGTAGAACGGACCCACCTGAGGATACATCATGTCTGCAGACACCAAACCCAACACTGTTGCCTTAGTCAAGAGGCCCTTGAAGACAGGACTCAAGGTGGCACTTCCTGGGAGATCTGGCGAGCATCTGACCAATGCAGAGGCAGATGCTTCTAGCCAACCATCAGGCTGAACTCAGGAACCTGGCAGAGGAGCTGGAAGAAGGACGGGAGAAGCAGAGGATTGCAACCCGATTGGAGGAACAACGTAGGCTGGCCTGACCACCCAATTCTCCCAGAGAGTAGACCATTAACCAAGGAGTGTACCTAATGGAATCTTTGGCTCCAGATACAAATCTGGAGAAGATGTAGCAGAAGATGGCTTCCTTGATATCAAGGAGAAGGGAGGTCCTTGATCCTAGGGAGGTTTGATGCCCCAAAGTAGGGGGATGCTGGAACGGTAGAACAGGAGAGTGTGGGTGGGTGGGGGAGCACTCTCATACAGGCAAAAGGGAGGAGGGAGGCCAGATGGGACAGAGCGTTGGCAGAGAGGGTTATCAGGAAATGGAATATTATGGGATGGGTGTTTGTTGGAAGGGGTAACCCGTAAGTGGGATATAATTTGAGTTGTAAACAAATGGAATGATTAATAAAAATAAAAAAAATATATAGGGTAGACCAAGTTAACTTGAAACCAGTTTTCTCTCCTGAGCTAGTCAGACCAGAAGACTCCTATGGTGTTAATCCTAAAACATACTTTAACACGGGGTCTTGTGGCCATTTTGTGGGTTTTTCTCCTCAGGAACAGCCTTTTCCCTTCACCCCAGCAGCTTGAAAACTGGAGGGTATTCAAGACCAAGTTCCAAACAAAACCCAGAACAGGAAATTTTTAGAAATTGCTCAGGTTGTAGTTTTATTCGTCTACAGGAAGGCTGCACCGTTTTATTAATCCCTTTGTTGCCTTTGAAGCCAAATCTGCTGGCACTGCAGGGCCTGATTTCTGGCAGCTGGGACACATATTTATAATCATTACTTCCCTTCTTTGAAGGCAACCTTTGGTCTTTATTGATTGTCTTGCTTTAGTATTCACCTAGCATCCTTGAGCTGTCCCTTGTGATATTGGCAAACAATTTTCACATTCTCACCTTTTATATAATAAACTCAACAATAAAAAAAGTCATCGTTGTAATAAAAATATAAGTTTTGATGATTTTAGTATGCCTGCTACTTGTTATCTTGTCACTAGGCAAAGAGAAAGCATTATAATTTTTATTTATTTCTTTTATGTGAATATGTATGCCTAAGGGTATATATATGTACCACATTTGGACAGGGGTCTGCTGATATCAGAAGGAGGCAATGGATTCTTCTGGATTACAGGCAATTGTGGACCACCAAGTGGCTGCTGGGAACTAAGCTGAAGTCTTTCAATAGTAGTAAGTGCTCCTAACTGCTGAGCCTTCTCTCCACCTCCAAGAGAACGTTATTTTTATGGATACTTAGGAAGGTACTAGGAAGAGTATCAACAAACATATTTTAAAGTTAACATTTTCATAACTCTTTCTTTGATATTCCTTCTTGCTTTCTTGTTTCTTTGTTATTTTTCTCTCTCCCTTTGTTTTTGGTTTTTTTGTTTGTTTTTTGTTTTTTTTATTTTTTATTTTTGTATGCTTTTTGGTTTTCTTTCTTTGTTTCTTAGTTTTCCTTGAAAAACTTTTCTCCTGATCTTATTATCTATGAGCTACATAGGATTGAATTTCTTAGTTTTCATGTATTTAGCTATTTTTTTAAAATATTTTGATTTACAATTAACTTGCTATAGTATTTGAATATATTTTATTATGTATTCATATAAAATACTTATAGAATGTAAATATTCTGAGTGAATACATAATACAGACTAAGAGTATGATCTAATTCAGAAAGTTTTCTATTATATTAGAGACTGTATATTCTGTTGTTGCATAGAATTTTCTAGTGATTTTACATAAATTAATTACTTCAGTTTGGTTGGCAGAGCTCTTCTCTATGATTACTGATTTACTATATATTTTTGTATATAACTTTTCATATAAAATCATGAAAAATTTTAACAGTTATGAATTTTCCCCTCTTTTAGTTTTATCAATTCTTTTTCATGTACATATTATCTTTGTTTATTTTTCATAAATGCTTGATTGTTATAATTTTGCTGAATCAATCTTTCGTCGACAGTCAATAATCCTGGTTCCCAAAGAAATACTCGTTGGTTGCAAGACTTTTCAATTAGATATCAACATATACCACCCACTTTGAAAAATATTTTATTTCATTTTTCAATCTGTGTATATTTTGTTTGTATGTCTGTGAGTACATATAAGTCATGCACAGTCCAGAAGGGTGTTGCATCCTCTGGAAATTTGAGTGACAGATGACTGTGAGTTGCCCTCTGAATGCTGGTTATCAACCAGGTCTTCTTTAGTAGGGGGTGAGTGCTTATAACCTAAGACCTCTCTCCAGTCCCAGTCACATATTTTTGTATAAAATAATATGGGTTGATATTCTTTTTTTTAATTCATTTAATGTTTAGCTATTAGCACATTCATATTTAAAATGAGTTTAGAATGGTAGTCTCATTTCCAAATGAGACATAGTTATCTTTCTATTCTAAACAACCATAAAGCTGAGAAAACCCTGTGAAACTGTGTTTTGTCACAGTGAACATCATGCCGACATTATATGATCCCTCAGTTGAATGAAGTCAGTCACAGAATTGGATCACTTTGTTGTCAGGTCTATAAATACAGCATCACAGGGATAGGATACTAAAGAGGAACTCAGTAGATTCCCTATACTGAGAAAAAGGAGTCAGAAGTTCAAGGTCAAGGAAGATGTTAATAGTTTAGTATACTTGGCATAATAACAGACATTATTTAACATGGAAAGATTTTGTTACTTAAATAAACACATTATAACTGAGGTGTGAGTTTAATTGAGCTAAAATATGTTTACCTATATTTCCTGACAGATAACAGCAGAAGTATGACCCTCAACAACAACAACAACAAAAGTACTCAAGGAGTCTAGCATAAAATTTTCCTAAATTTCCTGAAAACATTAAGTAAATTGATACATCATAAATCCTAATTAATAACTAACCACAAAATATTTCAATGAACTATGTCAAAATTATATTTCTAGAAGCCCGTGATAAAGAGACAGCCTAGTGCTCTGAGAAGGGATAAGTTGAAGAAAATGAAAATCCTTAAGCAGAAGGAAAAAAGTGCTTAATGATCTTTGTGGTTTTACACAGAAATGAAAAATAATACAGGTGGGAAATTTTTAGGTTCTATCACCAAACCTCTTTTTCTTCTGAATTTACACTACACTATATATAATGTTCACCTATCTCTTTATTTTGTCCTTTAAATATGTTACTATTTTTGAGTACCTCACTGAAGATGTTCCTTTTTTAGTATCTTTCTTTCTACCCTATTATATATGAAATAATTGCTGATCTTTCAAAGATTAATTCAGATGCATTTGAATGCATTGCACTTCCATAATCTGCGGAAGTATGCTAATACTTGCACAGCCATATGTGGTTCTCAGTTTTTTTTTTTTTTAATTGCGTTTTAACCTTTGATACAATCACAGAAACAGGAAATACTTTCCCATGAAACATAGTGAAGATTCGAGAGTATTTGAATCGTGTAAAGTCATATGTTGATACTGTGAGCAGATTGATACTTGAATCACACAAACCCCTCAACCTATAAAAAATTGGTGCCATAATAATTGACTAAGGTGTGTATTCTTTGTTTCTTCTTACTGGCATAGTTATTAATTTAAGTAAGCTGTGAGCATAGTCTCTGTGTTTCACATAAAGATTATGTTGAATGTGTAAGCACTACTGTCTCCAGTCTTTGTTAATTTCTATTAAATGAAATCATATATGTTAGTATATATAAACACAAATGCTTTTATAAGCAAACAACTTTGTCTAATTAAATGATTTTATCATGTGTTTCTTATACCCAGGGGGGTGGGAAAAATGAAGTAATAATAATCGTGGAAGTATAAGGGATTGGATTAGTAAGCAGCATTGTAAAACGAATGTGACAATAGTATCTTTCTATTAGAAATGGTATGTGTTAAGTGTGGAGTTGTACAGACCATCAAAATGAACTCATCACATTCTCTTTCCTTGTTATCAGCAGTGACACAGTTACAATAAAGAACTTCACTCCATGTAAAGTCTATGGTCTTCTACAAGACTATAATATAAAATGTGCAAGCATTTTATGTCAGAATAGGGTTGTCATTGTTGCTTGTTTATATTTAAATACAGTTTGTCCTAGTGGAATAAAATGAAAGACAGAGAGAGACAGAGACAGAGACAGAGACAGAGAAGAGACAGAGAGAGACGAGACAGAGAGAGACAGAGACGAGAGAGACAGAGACAGAGAGAGAGAGACAGAGGGAGAGGGAGGAGGAGGGGGAGAGGGAGATCAAGGGAAGGAGAGAAATCATTAATGATATAGTGAGGAAAAGAAAAAATAATGAGGTCACAGTACAGACATGAGGTTAACCATAGGATTGTTCTTTCTAGAGATGCTGAAGAGTGAGTCAAACTACAGTTTCTGATGGGCAAACTATACTTAATAGTATATAGATTTTCCAGAAAAATGATAGGGTATGAGAGACTGTCACATTACAGGTAATGGTCACATTATTGGCTTTGGTGGTGATTTTCTATTCATAAATTGTAAGTTCAACCCAAAGGCAGGTGTGTAACTACATATGGAGATTGTGAAAAACTTGTCAACAATGGGAGTTCTCTAAACAGACAATGACATCTATTCATTCATTATCAAACATATGAAACTCCAAGTAGTTGCTATCCTATAAATTTTGTAGCTCATACTGTGGAGCCATCATGCTGTGTGGCACTAATAAAACTTCCTGAAACACACAGACTCAGATTAAAGATACATTGTTATTTGGATTATTTTCAATGTGCAGTTGAAGTTTTGTTTTCCTTCAGAAAATAAATGGATTAATTGTAGAAAATAGTTTTCTTCCACCATTCTTTGCCATGTATCAAATTAGTATATATTTGAATTGTATTGTGTTAGAGTATTTGATTTGAAAAAAATTCAATTTGAGTATCTGTTCTGAATTTCATTGAAATTGAGTATATAATCCCAGAATTTCTAAAATATATCTAAATATATTTCTTCTTAGACTATATGTTTGTGTGAAGGCAGCATTTTTAGTCAGAAAGATTCTGGAATCAAAATATAGATCAACTCTGAACATGGTTTAAAATGTTACATGTTCTTCATTGTCAAATATTTACCCATATGTAATTATTTATTCAAAATTAAAAAACAATACTCATCACATTATTATGACAATTTTCCATCATTGTAATAGTTGGTAAAATATCTGCATAGCAAAGAATTTTTAACCGAAATTTTTATGATTTATTATCACTTAAATTTTGAACTATATATACTTTTTATACACTTAACTACCTGGATCATATAAAAAAATTAGGGAGGAAAGAATTGTGAGTATAAAAACTTAGGATACCCTTATTTAGTGGCAAACATCTCATCAATAATATGCCTTCACCCTACATCAAGAAAATTTCTCTCTGAAATTGATGGGTACCATTACAGAAGAATATACACACCATAATGTAGAGTTTTTGATCTCAGTACCTACAATGTAATTTCTTCTCCTAAAACTCAGGGGTTATGGCAGAAGGAAGATAAAAAGATTGTAAAAGCCTGAGAAAAAGGGTGTTCACTGTGGAGCTGTGCCTTCTACAAATGTCAGAAGCTACATTCCTGAAGTCTCACCAAGATGACGTCCTAACCCTAAGCCGAACAAGAACAACAGAAGAATTCTGAGAGCTAGAGAGATATTCTTTCCCAGGGACGAGCATATCTGTTAGTTATCCAGTGCCAATGTTCAGCCCTGGAAAGCATATATTCAAGTAGCATTATACAGAATGAGTTTAACTTAATCATTTAGAAGAGTTTGAATGTGTGTGTGTGTGTGTGTGTGTGTGTGTGTTCAGCATGCACACACACGTGTTTTGATAACAATGAAAAAGAGTTCATGCATTTGATAAAGAGCTATGAGAGATACATGGGTGGGGGCTTGGAGAGACAACAGTAAAAGGGAAATGATGTAAATATACTATAATCTCAAAATTTAAAGAGATAATTAAAATATACAACAATAGAGGTAAATAAAATACTCTATCAATGAACATTGCAAAAGCAGAATGTTTGGAATTAGTGAAAACAAAATTCTAACTTAGAACTATAAAAACAGCTTCTAGGTAGTAGTGCAGGTGCATTGTAGACTTTAAAGATAGAGCCTAAACTCTTGTTATCTTGGCTTTTTCAATGTTTTTGTTTGTTTTGTTTTGTTTTGTTTTTTTTTCTGGCTACAATTATTGTCAGTAGAGCAGAAACTACAGAAACAATTTAGAACCTCCTAGTGAGAAGCAGGAAGAAGGAAGTAATTGGTCATGCCATGTAACTTTATAGGATAGTTTCAAGTACTGTAAACCTTAGCCAAAATGTCTAAGAAAGTCTCTATTTCTCTAATTTCTCCTTCCAGAAGAAGATAACCATCAGTATAGTATCACTTAAAAACTTTGAAACACACATACAAAAAAAACTACATGTAAATTTCATCACAGGAAATACTAAGAAAATAAAGAGAAAACTAATTCAAATCACAAAAGCTATACCACAGTGCTGGATTTGGGTTTTGTTGCTGTTTCAGCACAGGATTTTACATTGAATCCTAGACAAGACAAGTTGCTAACACTCACTGTATAGTCTAACCTGGCCTTATAGTTCCCAATCTTCCTGCCTTGGCCTCTGGAGTAGAGCTACAAACTACAAACTACAGACTCAGTGGGGAAAATTTAACTAATGAGTTATTAATATAAATTACTTAACTATCTCGAGAGTATAATAGTGAATCTCAGATTTGAAAGCATATATGAAAAAAATCAATAAAAGAAGAAACAGAAAGAAAACATTGGAGGGTTGGTTAATGAAGGCAAGGAAGAGATAGAAGTTACCACAATACCATTGTGAAAGCAAAGGGTACCATGGAAAGGAGGAAATGGGATGGAGGCCACTTTTCAAAGCATTGAGACAGTCAAAAGGATCAACCTGGGCTAACATAGAGAAAGAAATTTGGACAGGAATACTCAAATGTAGGTGCTATAGGAAAATCAATTCTCCCTAGATTTAAAGTAAACGTGTACTTAGATATGTTCAGGATTCAGATAGCTAACAAGAAAAATATCACCAGCCTAGGTACTGTTCAATCATGTTCCATACCAAGTGGATGAGATAGAAAAAAAATAAAAGGTAGTGGATGAGCTCTGCAACAATGTTTCATTTTTGGGATCAGACTTCAGTGTGCAAACTGTATCTTGATACTGACTCAGGTTCTCCCTTTCCAACCTCCTATAAAACTGTTGCATGTCCCACACTAAGCAGTTACAATATAATAGACAGGAATGGAGAACATATTGATCTACATTTGTTAAATTGACACAATATTAGTTTACAAGGACTAATGGCCACATGTAAATAGATTTCTCTAAAATGTTTCTTACTCTAAAAGTTAAGTACAGAAATTAACATGTCTGAACAATATAGGTCAACATATAAAGAAAATATTTCCAAATGTTAAATAGTGGGTAGAGGTGAACCCTGATTGCTCTCTCTTATTCTTTCCTCTAGCTTCTCTCCCTCTCCCTGCCCTCTCCCTGTCCCTTTCCCTGTCCCTGTTCCTGTCCCTATCTGTCTTCCCCTCCCTCCCTCTCTCCCCTCTTCTCTCTCTCTCTCTCTCTCTCTCTCTCTCTCTCTCTCTCTCTCTCTCTCTCTCTCTTTCACACCACACACACACACACACACACACACAAACTTGTTGTCTTTAATTATGGCAATAACATATATTGAGGGAAAAGAAGGCATATATATGTTATTAATGAAGTTTTCAGTCCTGTCTTGCCCTCTTCTTTCTCGTATGATTTTTTTTTAAAACAAGTTATCGAATCTCCTCAAAACTCAGTTTATAGATATCAAATATGACAATTATAGCACCTTTGAAAATAACAAAGTCCAATAATTCTTGGAAAAATTTTAGCAGATTTACTGAGCCGTGCAATTTGGGGTGTGGGACACATTTTCAGAGCCTGTAATGATAATGAGGACTTGGCATAGGACGGTATAAATGACAGCTGAATCAAAACACCTGTTTAAGACCACAAAGAAGACACGAGTTGACAAGAACAAATGCCAGAGAGCTTACAGTAAGGAAAATGCAAACTGTGTTTAAAGTAGTCACATGGGTTTTAGAAAATCAAGACAGATTAATTCCTATAGCTGCTTAGTGAGTGATTTTTTTTTTATCCATATAAGTATGTCTTTCTCAACCTGCATTTTGGTGCTTTAAGTCACAAATAATTCCTCTTCTTCTTCTTCTTCTTCTTCTTCTTCTTCTTCTTCTTCTTCTTCTTCTTCTTCTTCTTCTTCTTCTTCTTCTTCTTCTTCTGCGTCTCCCCTCTCCTCCCTCCCCTCCCCCTCCCCTCGACTTCCCCTTCTCCTCCCTCTTCCCCTCCTCCTTCTCCTTCTTATTCCTCCTCCTTCCTCTTTTTCATCATTATTATCCCTCTCTCCACTTCTTTTTGTTTATTTTTTGTTTGTTTTTGTTTTTTTGTCTTTTAAAGAAGTAATCCACTAGTGTGCTCACTATAGTGAAAACTTTACTATCAGGAGTCTGCTTAGGGCTTACTGCACGTAAGTTTTATACTCCATCCAGATTATTTTAGAGTGAAAAGGAAATAAATAATACATGCTTTTAAGTCACACCTTCCCTTATGGAAATCTTATATTTTTAGGAAACTGTTGTGTTTATTTGTTTTTGAAATATATGGAATTTTTCAAAGACAACAAAAGAAAGAAAGGAGAAAAGAAAGAAAAGAGAATAGTTACTTATAATATAATTGCAATTCCAGTTTACCATGGAAGTTACATGATGCAGTAAACCATCCAAATAAATTTTGGCTTTGTAAATATGTTCTTTTTCCAGGCTCCTTGATAGATTGTGTGGGTACTATGTGGTTTTCAATATCTCTCTAAATACATTACGAATGTTTCCTTGAAGCTTATCTATTATTTATTTACTTTAATTTTTTTCCAATTCATGTTATTTCTAGTTAATAGTTTGGAGGAAATGTTTCCCTGAAGTTCAGGTTTTGTATTTACCAGCTTCAGTTTTTTCCTTTAAAACTGAGGGTGAGAGGTGGGGTGAATGGATGTTCTGAATGACCTAATAACTCATCAGAGTAAAGAATAATTCTGATGATTTCTTCTTGGCAATGCAGTTATATTCAGTGGACTTGATGAAATAAACAAATAGTTCAAACAAAGCCATTACTTTTCTCCTGACCTACACATTTTAATTAGAAGCATTCAATTAGACTTGGCTAAAATTTCTCAGGAAGGCTGCAGAGTGCAATTTAAGTTGCTTGGATACAAAGAAATGAATTTCACAGAATTTACTAATCAATGCATAGCTTCCATGGTTGAAGGTATTTTCTGAAAAGCATTCTTGTCAGAATTATCTTTTATCACAAAATTTATTGCAATACAATGTTCTCTCAGGGTTTATTAGTTATTAAGCTTTGCTGTTTTAATTGTTACAATAAATAAGATGCCTTTTTAATGCATTCATGCCATTTATACTGTGTCATATTTTTATGGTAAGCAATAAATGTGTTTGATGTTCTTGATACTGTTTTACTGCAGAATTTTTTTTAACTTTCATTATCATGAGCATTTCTGACATGAATTAAGATGACATGCAAATCTGCAAGCTCATTTCACTGTAGCAAAATTGCTACAATGTTGCATTCACAGTGCCTTTGAATCTTTGGGAGCAAGCTTTGTTTTCAAGTAAATTTGACAGAAAACAACTCTCTTAAGTGGTTCTTCTGTATTTCTAATATTTCACAGCCATTCATGTATAGAAACCATACATAGTTCAGTTTCTTAAAAGTGAATGAGATAATCATCTTCTCTACTATTTTGAATGATCTATTTTTTACTGCTTAAAGCAAACTTTAGATGTTTTTATTTCATGTATACGAGTGTATTGCTTTGCATGTATGTATGTGTGCCATGTATGTGACTTATGCTAGCACAAGTTAGAAGAGGGCGTCATATTCCTTGGAAATAGAGTTATGGAGATTTGT
Source organism: Mastomys natalensis (assembly GCA_021653895.1). Classification (NCBI taxonomy): domain Eukaryota; kingdom Metazoa; phylum Chordata; class Mammalia; order Rodentia; family Muridae; genus Mastomys; species Mastomys natalensis. The sequence goes on along the minus strand of JAJTUV010000924.1, from coordinate 277,616 downwards.
GCATTACCAAGAACATGCTGCAAGAGGAGTAAGTACTGCTAGCCTCGAAGCCATCTATCCAACCTCTTTTAATGATATTTATCCGAAGGCATTACACTGTGCCCTATAGCAAAGTAAACATTGTATTAACTAATTGCAGATGAAGTATTTGATATGACTCAACAAATGTTTGCTATGAAATGTTTAAATGTGAAAGCAAAGCCTCACCAGGTATCAATCCTCAACTGGTTTCATGGTCTGATTTCCAGATCTTCATTGTGTGTATAATTAATATTTCTGCTGTATATATTAATTTGCAAGTATTTCTATCACTTTTAGAGTATAATTTAAAGTCTGAATAAAATTTGCCATATACTTACACTCAATTTTGAAAATATATATTCGGTTAGTCACTGCTTCCAGACAGTGACATGAAGATTTAAAACTGGAAAATAGCAGCTCAATTAAGTTTTAGGTCTTCAATTTATACTTTGGATTACACAGATCCAGCAGCGCCTGGTCTATGAAATACCTTCAAATGCATGAGGATGCTGAAGAAGCTAATTTGTTTTCTCTGTGTGTATCTCATGAGGCCTGCTTTTAAACTATTCTGATTTTGGATTGCTGACTTTATTGGGTCAGGATAATTGTGTTGTAAACATAGTAGAGTACCATTAGGCTCTCAAACAAAACCAAATTTGTAATTGCCACTGTCATATAAACTTAATGACTACATAGAATGTGCCTACAATTTAATAGGCTTTTCCTCATTTCACCTTAAACTATCTTAAGAGTGGGTACTGCTTTTGCCCTCTTGTTTATAGCTGGTAAATCAGTGGAATAGTGTGCAAATAATTCGTCTCATGCTGTATTTTAGAAGAAAGTATCCATGACTAGAAAAGCAGATGTTAAGATCTTTCCAGGATAAGAATGGTGTTCAATGCTAGCCATATAAAACAGTGCTATCAACAATGCCTAAATTCTGCAGATCACTTTCCTACTAAATCCCCATTTAAATACACTTGGTACCAGTTATATAAGGAATTTGGCCCTAAGAAAGAGACTTTACATAGTTCTGACAACTTATCCCAGATCATTGCAGAAAAAGTCTGGAGCTTTGATGGCAGGCTTGAACCTTTATCTAGAATGTTTATAATAAATACTTCTTGTTTTCTAATTAAAACTGAACCTCACGTCAGTACCTGAAAGAGTGACTTGTCATTCAGTGAATCTGTTTTGGTCCTTGTTCTTCCAATTCCCAAAGTGGTCAAACCGAGCAAATCTCTCTGCTTGCACATTACTAGTTTCTTTTGTGGGTAGAGTGTGCCTGGGTGAGGGAGCTCCTTCCTGTTGCCAATGTCTAGGAATTAACCCTGAAAACCCAAGAACAGTATGTGTGAGTTTTGTTGTCACTGTTAGATCAGCTTGTTCTGATTCTGGTTTCCTGTGCTCATCGGTTTCCGGAAAAATGAACACCTTGTTGTTCTTGCTATCAAAATGACATTCTACAAGACAGCAGAAGGGTTAAATATTTGTGAGTTTCCTCTGAGCCCTGTTACTAGAATTCTGCCATTATCTGTCTTGTCCTGTAGTTTCCCGGAGACCTCTATTCTCAGAGTTTGTCTTTATTTCACAGGACTCAGGACTCAATAAGTCTACATGATTTTTTTGTACTGACACATTTATCAAAAGAGTAAGAAGTACTGTAGCTGCTTAGAAGTGCTATAAAGATAGGTACAAACTAAAAACTTATCAGAAACACAAAAGACAAAATAAATTAGGGACAGAGATGTCCTGACAAGTCCCTGAAAACGTTAAATTGTCTGAAGTCTAGTAAGGCAAGTCCACACCTAAGATGGTGCATATTCCCTCAAAAGAACTGAGACAGTGTACTTTTTATAAATCTGAACTTGAGGCTCTGAGCAAGCAGAGGGAAGAGGTAGGATAAACACATAGGTTTCCTCATCCTTAAAGGGAAATTGTAGGTATACAAAAGATCATCGGGAGGGGCACTTTAGACATATTAGTCTTGTGAATTTGAGTGGAATCTCTGAACTAGTTGATCACTAAGCTGATATCTCTGAAAGCATACGTGATAAAGAGTATAGACTTTTGAGAAATAATTCAGAAAAATGAACTTTCAAACAATGGATATAAATGATAACAAGAAACCCTGATGCAAAGAAAATTTATGACTAACAAATTTTTTATGTTCCATTGTTTAAATGGTCTAGGTTGCTTCTTAGAATTATGAATCATGTGAAGAAACTAAAACTATGGCTGTTACACTAGAAAACAACAAAAACCCTTTCTACAAGAAAAAGACCCTTTCTACATGACGGCAGCCAAGTGGACTGATTCAAATTATTGTAAATCTACCATTTGATATACTCTCACAGAACTAAGCATTTGAGAATAATTTCTCACCAAACTCTGAATATTACTGAGGAGATAGAAGAATTCAGTAGAGTAATGTAATAGAATGGTGTATGTGTGTGTGTGTGTGTGTGTGTGTGTGTGTGTGTGTGTGTGTGTATGTGTTGTGGTGGTGATAGAAACTTGGAATAAATAACAACATTTGGAATGAAACTTAGCAAACAGACATAGCAGAGGCTTTGGAGGATATGGAAGACAAAGAAACAGAGTGACTATCTGAAGAGATCAATTTGGTGTTAAAGAACAATTACTAAAAATTAAAATGTTGCAAAATAACTGTGTAATGTCTATGATAACATCAGTGGAAGTTATGAGGCTTATATCACAATTGTATTTTGTATAGAACTATATAGACATATTAACAAAACTCCTAAAACATATAAAACATAGGCTGACAAAACTGAAGGAAGAATTAAAATATTTAGTTTCAACATTCCACTTGTAATAATGAATAGAACCATCAGACACAACATTGTAGTCTCAAACAGCCTAAAAGATAACTGTTGAGCACGATATTCTGCAAGAACAATAACGAATTTCTCAAGTACAAAAGGATTATGGGTGGATTGTAACCTTAACTAATGTGTGTCATCAGACTAATGCAAAGAATGTTTTCTAGATACAACATAATAAAATTAAAAATCAGTAAAAAATTCAAGAGACTCATAAGAATGTTGAAATTTAATAAATTTTATTCCTCAATAAATAGTAATCCAAATATAAATCACAGGGAAAGCACTTTGTGGTAAATCAAAATGATACACTCAAAACATATGGGTTACAGAGAAAAGACTGGAGGATAAAATCTACAGTATTTCAATAATTTTTAAATCCTTTAAAAATAAAAGCTCCTTAGACTGGAAAGATGGCTTAAGGTTGAAGAGCACAGGCTGTTTGCTCTGTCAGAGGATCCAGCACCAACGTGGCCGCTCTTAAATGTCTGCCAACTCCAGTTCCAAGGATCTAATGCCCTCTTCCGGCCACTGAAGGAACTGCATGCGTGTGGTGCACAGGCATAAAGCGGGCAAAACAGCCAGACACATACAGCAAAATTAAAACAAAAGAAATAAAACACTTTAAATTGGTAACCTAATTTTCCAACGTAAACTAAAAATGAAATGCAGAATAAATTAGAAGCTTGCAGCTTGAAAAATTAAATATTAGAATAAAATGAAATATAATGTAAGAGCAATAGTCAAAAGAAAAGCTACAGTTTATTGAAAAGATCTACCATGCAATTTGTAATCAAGTAAGGAAAATTTTGGATGGACACAGCCTTTAAATAAAGTAGATATATGACTGTAAACATTACAGAAATGAAAAGACAGCACAAAAATGATATTTGTGCTATGGGATAACAAAGTACATAAGAAACAGGAAGTGAAAAAATTCCTTGCAAGACTCGAATGAAACACATTAAGAAGCAATAGAAGTATCAATACTTTTAGATTACAGTGAGAGATATGTATATTTTCTAAACTATCTCTGCCATTATGTATGTTGTTATATAGAACAATACTACAGAATTACAAATCCAGGAGTTATTAAATTATTTTCACCAATGCCAAAGTATTTTTTATCGGATATTCTACTTATTTACATTTCAGATATTATCCCCTTTCCCCATTCCCCTCACCCCTTTGAATATATTTCAAAATGAACTCCAACCTTGCCCTCCCAACAGTGACAATCTAAAATAGCCTAAGTGGCACAATTCTGCTCAAAATGCAACAACTCAAACACATAAAATAAAGCCTGAACTTTCCAGTCTGTTACATACATTGCATTCCAAGTGCCATGTGCAAATTGCATGCTCAGTTCAAGTCATTCCAACCATCTAGCTGCATACAAGCCCTCCCTCCGCGTCTACAGTTTCAAGTAAGTTATGCTATATGTCTTGATTTACCATGAAAGTTAAGTGTCACTTTATGCGCAAACACAAATTATTAAAATTTGACAGCTGGCAAATTAGGCTAACATCTGGTAACAAATCATTTCTGACAGTTCAATAGTACATGTCTTATTGCACAGCTATTAATATTATAAACAGCAAAATGTAAAAAGCATAGCACTTGATGAATATCTTCCCCAGAAAGATGGAAGGAATGCACTGTTTCTCGAGATGTGTAAGAAGTGTCAGGCTTTTGTGGCTGAGGCTTGATGTAGATTGGAGCCATATAGCTATCAACATGGGTGGCACCACACAGTGCCACCAGCTAAAACGAGAGATGAAAATTTGTGAATTTTGGTTGACAAGATAATATATTTATAGGAGTGTGTTGGGGAAAATATGTAACAGACTGGCATGAAAGCCGAGGAAGAAATAACAAGATGAAATGACATTACATACTTAATGATATGCTCTTTCTGGTGTTGGCTCTTGAAGCTACAGAAAGGAGACATTCTATTTGGCCTTTAACAACAATCGAGTGTTCACATCTACTAAGTGGTTGATTTATCTCTGACTCAACTGCCTGGAGTTGAGATGCTGATATGCTTTACTGTCGCTGATGCTCAGAAAGGGGGATATGACACTTTGCTTTTAGCTGTAACTATGGCAGTGATCGCTAGGACCTGCACACATTGACCTACGATTAAAATGAAAATACGTAGGATAAAATGTTAACCAAAACGTAAATTGAATCCATGTAATAAAATGAAATTGGATACGGGCACCTGGCTTGAGGTCTATGCTGTTGTTTTTATGTCCTCCATTCTTCATCTAAAAATGTAATGTTTTTTTCTTGAAAAATAAGAAAACTGGAAAACACCTCTCTATTCTATCAAAGCTCTGGATTACATTTTTATTTTGACTCAGGTCAAATTCTGTTATACATATATACTTGACCATGAACTAATTTCCTAAATCATAAAAATAAATGATGTTTACTGACCCTATTTTTTATATGTGAGTCAGTTACCAACCAAGATGACGCAATTCAGAAAAAAAAATCACCAACTCTATGATTTAATGCTGGTGAAATTTTTGAGGAACAAGAACAACAAAAAAGTACAATGCCCAAGATGCTGTGAACTGAAAGCTTCTCAGGTAGATGAGAGATGAAGGTATGAAGCAGATGCAGGAAAATACTGTGACTGAGTGTCACTCACATGCTGCTAGGATTTAGAAAGGATCCTGGGTGGATTTCGTGGTGCAGGATGGGTCTATGGAATTGACATAGCTAAAAATAATTGAAGACTGAGAATTCATTTGCTTTACCACTTTCATAGATAATTTATGGATGGGTTTTCTACTTCCTTCACACCCGAGCCTCAATTCACTTCCAAATACATCAACTGTCAGTTCCTCTGCACAGTAGGCTTGGGCTCCCAATGCAATTCTGTACGTGTTTAAAATGTCTTAAAGATTCATATTTTAAATTTGCTAAGAATATCTGAGTAACCTGTATGTATTTTATATGCTAAGAGGGGAAATCGAACTACATAATTATTTCAAGAGAGATTGAGTCCCAAGTCATGTTTCTTTGTTACAACATGTTCTAATCCCCAAATTCAAAGCCTCTACAGATAAACTCATTTCGTATTTTGGATTTTTGCAAGAGCTGTTCATTTGAGTGAAAAAGCCGTTTTTTTAAATTAAAGTTTTAATAGTTCATATATAGTTCACTTATAATTCCTTTGCTCTTTTATCTCCCCCCACCCCTGCTCCCTCAGTATAGTAAAGTTCTGAACACTGAAGTATGCTTTTCCATTTTCAAAAGATTTTCTTTGATCTCTTTTGATGAATTCTGGACTAATAATGAAAAAAGTCTACATATGGAAAAGAAACAGAGTTAGTCAGTTCAGTATTATAGTAAAATTTATCTAGACCAAGTGATAGTTTATGCAAAAATAGAGCTTGATGTTTTGTTTTCTTTTGTTTTGTTTTGTTCTGTTCCAGTTATTGGGTTTGTAGGACTGTTAAGTTAATCTTTTCAGGCTGGAACAGACGTTCTGGCTTCAGTAAGGGGTTTTCATCACATTGCTACTGTGGAGAAATGCTACTGGTATAGCAGAGTTTCATACAACTGCCATGTTCATTTCAGTCCAAATATGTTTACTGCTCCTTGTGTAAAAGGAACACCTTTTACAACCTGTGTGAAAGGTTACCCTTGTATCAGTGTTGTCCAGGGTGGGGTAATGAGATTGGTGAAGAAGGAGGGGAATGAACTTGGGAGAATATAGTGGTGGTTGGCAAGAGACGTCACTAGAGAAGGGAGGATATCAGGTTTTCCACTATTAAGAAGTCAGGTTGAGAATTTAGGTTTTACCCTGAGTGTAATGGAACTAATTCATAGCTTTTGAAACAGTGACCAAGCTGTTGTCATTAGAATACACTGCAGAGAATGGAGGGAGCAAGGTTGCAAGCAGAAATGCCATTGGTCATTCTTACAATTGTCTGAAGAGCCTTCATCAGACTAGCAATAGCGACAGTGAAAATATTTGAGTGCAGATATATTTAGAAGTTAGAACAAACAAGAGTATTTAGATTGGTTATTGGATGGGAGAAATAAAACCAATGACTAAAGATTGCTAACTACTTCAAAGACTGAACCAGCTTAATTCACTGTAGATAAAGATTGAAGGCTTATATTAGAACATCTTTGGCTTAAAGTTTTTATTAAAATCTACCTAAGACATATAAAACAGTCAGAAGGACAGAGAAATTTGGAACTCAGCAGTGAGAAACAAGTTATAAGGCTATTAGGGGCATTTTATGTCCCTGATGTGCAAAGTGTTGGTGTTCAAACCGGAGCATAATTGTTAATTACCAAGTGGAATAATTCCTCCAGTCCAGAGTACACTACACTTTTGACAGATGCAGACAATGAATGAAGACCATGAGGACTGAGATGATAACATATGTCCAATGCATTACACCTCCTCAGGGAACTTCTTCATTAAATCAGCAATGTGTTGACATTCTTTGTTTGTTTTTTTTTTTTTAACAGCAAAAGAAAGTCATTTAGTCAGTGGCACAAAAATGACTGCCCATTTGCTTCTAAACATACAAATGGAAACAGTCACCATGATGTGAGTCATTAGTTTGAACATCATTGATTGTTATGATGTATCTTATAGATCAGTACTTGGTTCCTAACAATCACCCAGCACAGAGTGGGCAATCAATAAAAGGTTTGATGGATACATGAATAAGTGAATAAATAAATGTCCATGCTATCTTAAATAATAATCTACAACCAACTTTCTCTGATGTAGTTAATTGAAAATATCTATTAATATGAAAATTATTGGAGAAGTACTTAGAAAAGAAACCTTTCCTACCAAAGCAAGGGAAGTCAGAGATTTTTTTAAATAAATAGAAAAGAAAAGAGAAGAGGCTGGCAGCATTGGACAGTAATTCAACAACCTTTATTCCGTCATTTTCCAGGTATCCCCTTGCCTTTATTTTGAGTTATGTCTATTGTCACCAAGACAGGGCAGAGCGTTACAGCTGCATCCACTTAATAATTCCTTGGAATTGCATCCAGGCCTTTTATTGAAAAGATGTGTACATCAAGAGCTTTATATATTTAATTCTTGTACATGATTTCAATATACCTAGCTATGTTCTTTGGAAGCCTTTGAACATATTGTACCCATTTTTACTCATGCTCTCAGAATGTGTCAAAGCATCTATAAAAGTTACCATAAAATTTTAATTCCAGTCCAAATCCAATAATAGAATGGAAATGTTTGGTGTGCATATATAAAATTATCAATGGATAAACTAAGATATTATATTTGAAATGCCTCAAGTGGAAAAATTGTTTTAATTCATAAGTATTTGAATTTCTGTATGAATTTAATAAATGGATGTTTAGTCAGAAACATTTTTTTCTGGTCCACATCATTTGACAGGTTACAACTGTTTTTCAGAAGAGCATATGACACAATATTTTAATCTTGGGAACTGACTGAAACTATAAAATCCTCAGGTACATTTAGGACGTTTAATAAACATGTCCCTGGAATGCATTTTGTGATCCAGGAATCCTGAGGATCTCTACTGAGAGTATGTGCTCTTCATAGCGTATTGGATAGCTGTCTTCTGTGATTGTTAGAGTTACAGCAGTGGGTGGGTGGACATTACTGTACTACAGCTACTTATATCTTGTATCCCAATGTACAGAGAGATGCCTCCCAGGATCAGAGGATGAGAAGCAAATATTCTGCTGAGATCATGGGATCTTAGACCATGATTCTAATTGAGATCATAATATTCCATATCATTGTGCTTAAAAGAAAAGAGAGAGAGAGAGAGATAACATTACAATACCCTGAAGAATTTAATAGATTTTAAGAGGTAAGGGGATGGAAAGTAAGAAAAATATTTAATTAAAGAAATGGAAAGACATAAGGGAGGAAGCCTGAGGCCCAGGGTGCCTTGTCCTCTCTTCCTAGAAGAAAAAACTAATGTAGAATGGATGTGTTCTTATTTTTAGCTCTGAAAGTAATAATGAGCTTTAATCCTGGGCGTTTGGGCTTAGGATTTTCAGGATCTATGCAATATGTACATACCCAGGGGCACTGAGCTCCAGAAGGGAAAGGCAGATCATGACTTGGCTTTGTCCTTTAATGTCTGTGTAAGTCCTAAGCCAGTTATTTACATCACTAAACCCCCATCTGTAAAGTGAAGCTCAAAGCACAAGCTATGCCTAACTTAAAGGGCTTTTGGGAGGCTCAACTGAAGAGATGCAGGGAAAGTCGTTTTATGATGTGCTGCCATGTAGTCCAAGGGTTAAGAACATGGAATTGAAATAGTCCTTTAAATCTCTGCCTTATCACCTACTGACAGTACAGCCTTGGGCACACTATTCTAAATCTCTAGGTCTTATTATCCCAAATCAAGAAAAGGAAAAGAAAAAGAGGGGGGGGGAGCTCATTCTGTACAATTCATGAGATTATAGTGAGGTGGAAAAAGAATGTAATAACTATGTAAAGTGTTTAACAGAAAGCTGAAAGGAAATACTCAATAATTAAATACCGATTCTGCTATTATCTAATAGGTGATATTATTTCATCAACAGTAGGGTCAACTTGTTTCTCATCTGGTATGAAAAAAATATGTTTCAATTAGAGGAGGTAAGGGGATATTCTGTTTTGGTTTCTGTAACTGTGACCAAAAAAAAACCCAAAAACCACCGATTTGAGATTTGAGAAGAGAAGGGATTATGTGGTTTATAGATTCTGTACACAGTTGATTATTGAAGGAAGTCATGGTAGTAACTCAAACAGGAGTAGAGGCAGGAGTAATTGATCCATGCTTTCTAGGAACTGCTTTCTTATATTAACCAGGTACACCAATGGTGGCTCCTTACATCATGGGCTAGGGGACCCCACATCAATATCTAATTGAAAAAATGCTTACCAGACTTACATTATAGACATTCTGTTATTCCTTAGTTAAGATACCCTTTTGCCAGATAATGATTTTAGTTTGTGTCAAGTTGACAAGAAACTAAACAGGAATAGAGCAGAAGAAAAGAAGGGAGGGAGGGGAGAAGGAAGAAGAGAGAGAAACTCATCTAAGGAGAAGATACTTTTTAATATGAACATTACATATAAATTTCAGTTTATCTTACTAAGCTAAGCTAAAGAAGATTCGTGGGTGAAAATATTACTGTTTAATTTAATTATTTGTTTCCTGACTCTCTAGCCAAGACTGATTTGGAACTCAGTCTGTATGGCCTAAAAGCTGTGATCCTCTTGTCACAGATTTCCAAGCACTGAGAATAAAAATGTGAGCTAAGATGCTTGGCTCGTTGTTATTTTTATAAATGATGCAAGAGTATTAACTTGAGCTAATACCTACTCAGTCATCCAATGGTCCTTACATAATGCTGGGCATTAAAACATGCACCACAAACAAAAATACATGTTTCAAGTTGCACCAAAATTAGGAGTCTCCTCCCTATATAAAATCCAGTTTAAATATTGTGGCACGATTCAAATTATTGATAATTTCATGGAAAATAAAGTCAGTAAGACGTTTCTGAAAAAAAATGGTCTCCTGAAGAAAAGGTAGCTCTTCTTATTTTACATCTTGTTTATTTTATTTTTATTTATTTATTTATGCTAAATCTCATCTTTTTAAATTAATTTTTTATTGGATATTTTATTTACATTTCAGATGTTATCCCCTTTCCCTATTTTCCTTCCACCCAGAAACCCTCTATCCCATCCCTTGTCCTCCCGCTTCTATGAGGGTGTGCCCCACCCACCCACCCACTTCCACATCCCCGCCCTAGAATTCTCCCATACTGGGGCATCCAGCCTTCACAGGACCAAGAACTTCCTCTCCCACCTATGCCCAACAAGGCCATCCTCTCCTACATGTACAACTGGAGCCATGGGTCCCTCCCTATGTGCTCCCAGGCTGGTGGTTTAGACCCTGGAAGCTCTGGTTGGCTGGTATTGTTGCTCTCCCCATGGGCCCGCAAACCCTTTCAGTTTAAAGTCTTTTTATTTTTAAAATTTGTGGTAACTTTTGCCTGTATGTGTGTAAGTGTACTATGACTATGCCTGATGTCTGATAACTGAGGAGGCCAGAAGAGGGTTTGGAATTCCCTTTCACTAGAGTAAAAGGTAGTTTAGGGCTTTGGAGAATTGAAGTTGGGTCCTTACTGAAAGAAAAAAAAATGCTTTTTGTTTTTTTATTAATCAATCCATTTGTTTACATCTCGCATTTGCATTGCGTACAGATGCATATATATGGAGGTCAGAGAACAGCTTTCAAGATTTAGATGTCTCCTTCCCATCACTTGCGATGCAAGGGTTGATCTGAAGTCCTCAGGTTCAGTGGCATGCACGTTTACTCACTGAGCCCTGTCACCAACCCAAACAATTATTAAAACCTAAGTGTTCCTTCTGTATTTCCTAGGAGGAGACCACAGTTGACAAATGTTTGTAAAAGGGATTTTCTGACACTCCATTTTATGAACACTGTCCTAACTTCTAAGTGTTCAGTATTCCTGCTCTGTGGACAAACTCCCCAGTGAGACTTCCTTGTTGGCCCATTAACTCTGCTGAGCGTATGCTTTGTCACCGCTAAACAGCTTCACTTCCCAATTACAGGGAATGGCACCATTAGTTTTACTATCGTTATTTAGTCATAACGATAAGAAACAGAAAATATTGGAGAAAATTGGGGGCCATTTTGAGCCCGATAGAGCTCTCATTTTTATGAACATACCCATATGCAGCTTCACGGCTCAGCTCATTAACAGAGACAGGAAGTGTCTGATGCCCTGAAGTCAGCAATGAAACCCAATTGCTGTTGAGGGGAAAAGCTGAGAGTGATCACCCTACCTTTCCTGTTTGTCTATCTTAACTCAAGCCAGAAACTGCACCTAGCAAAGTTCACAGTTAATTGTTTCTGTTCTGCAGGACTGGTCAAAACCAAGGAACACATCCTTTAAAAAATAAGAACATACACCTTACAATAAAACTTCAGTGCATATATCTCAGAAAAACTCATCTTTAGCCTCCATTTATTAGGCAGAAAATTTTCAAGTAGACTTAAAAAGAAGAAGCATAACAGCAAACTTTCTGGACGTCTCAATCTTGTTAGACCAATCTCACAATTCAATCTAAAAACAGTAAAGGGCTAAGGATTTTTCCTTCTGGGTTTGATCTGATTTAGGATAAAAATATGTTTGGCATTTATGTTTTTTAAAAAAAAAAACATAGAAAACTGCTAATTTTGTTTTATGCTTATCCTACTACCATTCTGAAGGAATTTACCAGCATATTTTATTCTGTGGTGAGTACTGTCTATCCATATGCCATATAATTATGTGATAATAGTAACAAGAATTTTTTAAGTTTATAATTTCCAAAACATTTTAAATATTTCCATATGACCCACAAATCCCCTGCCCAGTGGTATAGACTGACCAGCTTCTGGCTGTTTCTGAGTGAGCAAATGAAGCCAGGGAACTTCCTCATGCAGCCTTTTCAATGTACTCATTTTAATATCATTGTATCTATACATTATGTGTCCATCACTGTATGTGGCAATCATGTTTTAGCATTATAATTATCTCTGGAATTATTTTGGCTCCTTTTTCTAATCTTGTAATTTGTTATTTTTCCATTCACGAAAACCAAGTGTTTTTGCCAATTCCATTTATCAGAACACCAGGATGTTTCCTCATGCCATGCCAAGACATCTACTGGCTTCTTTTACTTTGCTCCTCAAATTATCACGTGTTGCTTCCCATGTTTAATTTTCTAATGCATGTATCTTGAGAATTTTGTTTGCTGTTTTTTGTATCTCTGCTGTTGGTAGCTACCTTAGGTATGATGAACTTTCCCTACACTGCCTGTATAGAGGTATGTGTTCCAGTTTCAAGAAAGAACCTCATACACCATCATCGTGTCTGACCAGAACGGACATGACTCATTTTGGATTCTTACTTGGAGAGTCTCTCTGTTATTGCAGGTCAGCACATTAAGCAAATGCTACTCTGGTGTGTTACTTATTTCAAGTTTATATTTTAAGTTATTTTGGTCAAATATGTGATGTCTTCCTTTCTTTAATTTAAATTACTCTTTAGCTACATAGAGCTATCATCTTTGAATTTGCAAATTTATAAGAATAAGTAAAAACAAAATACCCAGTCCTCAAAGAAGACTCTATAGCATGGAGGGTATTGTTTAATAGTGACCACCTGTGTGTGGAGATTTTGAATTCATATTTTCTAAAATTTGCATTTTAATTATTGTTATTTTTATTGCGTGTGGGAGTTGTGCATCTGCTATGGAATGAATGTATGTGGTCAGAGGACATGTGTAAGATTTGTTCTCATCTTTCCACCATGTGCATCCCTGGGAGCCAATTCCAACTCAGGTTGCCAGGCTGGAGCCATAACAGAGTAAACCATCTCTCTGGCCCTGAAGTTATATTTGTTTCTTAGGTTGTCAGCTAAGCCCTTGTTGGCAAGATGATTATTTGAGACCATTATTTATACTGCTGATAGAATTGGGGTGGTGACATTGTAAATGAAGCATTGCTGAGTGGCTTTTGAGGAGTTTGAATTACATGGCATGGTTGTATTTTGTTATTGTTGTTATAATTTGAAAAGGAAATAAACTATTAAAATCACTATTCATTTTGTGATGTAAAGTTGAATAGGAACTTTAAGGCAGGAAAGACTGAAGCATGAAACTGCATCTATGTCACTTTCCTCTTACAGGCAGACACACTGTACAATCAGTACCGTCCCCCTACGTGCAGGGAAACAACTAGTTTCATCTAGATGGGGAAACCTTTCTATATTTATGAATTATAATAGAGTTGTTCACCTCATTGGTGCATTGTGATGAATTATTTCTGATTTTCCATCTAAGCACTGATAGCATTAAGCTTCAGAGGTAATATCTTCAGAATTTATCATTACATTACAAAATGCCCCTTGGTTCATTTGTGGAACTCATTCAAAGACCAGTCTTCACACAGCCATTGGGTACTCTGAACATTTCTGAATTGTTGATTTTTTTTTTTTTTATAACCTGGAGAACTTATGAGCAGTTCAGAAAATTCTCTTTTGCATGATATCAGCTCCATGCCCCCTTAAGCTATGTTGCCTTTAAAGGAACTCTAGAATAAGAACAGAAATAGTCTATGTTATGTATGCTATGTGTTTTTGATTAAGTTTATCTGAAACAGGGATGAAATTCTAACTCTGATCCTTAACAGCATTGCAAGTCCCATCCTCTCAACCAAATAATAATGCTGCGAGGAACTAAAGAAAAGCTATTAAAACACTTGGTCCTTGGTGTACTTGTATGGAAGAAAATAATAATAAATTGTACTGTGACTTCTGTTGCTATGGGTACATTTTAGTTGATGTGTTTAGATAACTCCATCATGGGATTCATAGATACAACTCTTAAAGGCTTGAGAAATTTGAACTGGATTAGAAAAAGTCTTTTCTATTTGGAACATCTCAGTCTCCTCAACATAAATTTCTCAAGAACCACAGAGCTCATGAGTCCTTCAAAGTGATTTTCTCTTGTTTTGCTTCTGTTCTCATTGCATGAGTACTCAACAATACTCACCTCATCTTTCCTTTATACAGTGTCTGATAACAAGAAAGAATCTCTGTGGTCCATATCTGATAACTAGAAAGCATCCCTGTGGTTTGTTTCTGATAACTAGAAAGCATCTCTGTGGTTGTTATGCACTCAGGAGCTTCACTTATTACCTCTCATTTCATGCTATGAAAACCTTTTCCAATGAATCTGAATTCAGCTCTTAGTAGAAAACATTTCAGTGTATTTCTGAAAACATCTATTATAGCTGCCCCAACCTCCTGCCTCCTCTTCTTTTATGACATGCTTCCTAATTAATGTAAGATAAACTTCTTATTAAACTACTATCCCACTTCCTCTCTAATGAATTTATTTGAGCTGTATAGGAGCGAACACATACCTGAGTGATCCACCTGGTATTCTGACAAGCACTATCAGTCAGTCCTTTATTGTAGACATTACTGTTATAAGTACTGCCAGTCATGTTGTCCAATGTTTACACTTTACACTATATATTTCAGGCATTTTCTGCATAACGTATATTCATACCATGAATTTAGTGCTCTTTCTCTCATTCAAAAATTCTACGGTGTTTTCTTTCGTTTTCATTATTTTACTTGCTCAACTTACATTCACTTTTCTTTGGTTTTGATCTTTTCCTACTATTTTTATAGCAGAAGAAACTAAAGAAGATTAAAAGTGGCATGAAATTGTACATTGAGACTGAATGTGATACTTATATATTCTCCACATGATTTTGTATAATTGATGAAACAAATAGAAATTTACCTGGTAGGAGACAGAATTTATCATGGCCTTTGCTCTCTTCTCACCATCTTTTTCCTACTTTATATCTTACACCTACATCCACTAAAGACAGATTTGAATGTCGCCAATACTCTTCTTCGATGATGAAATTTCTGGGGCAAGATGTTGTGAATCAGGGAGGAAGAGTAGAACTTGAGTAAGTTTGAACAGGAGCAGTTTGAAGCTTAGAAAAGAAGTTAGAACTAGATTTAATTACTTAACCATGGTTGAGGTACACGTTCAATTCTACTTTTGAAAAAAACTAATTTTTAAAAACCTTTGTAAGTTCCTATTTTCTGAAAAGTCAAGAATTATCAATTTATGTACAATGCAAGATTTCTTAAAACTTGTCCCTCTTATGAACAGAAAATATGTCAAAATAATTGGAAATGATTTGGAAGCTCAGTATGATAGCATGTATTTGCATACATACACATATATATGTATTTTTGATGTGTTTTGCTTTGTTTATATTATTGAAGAAGTTGGAAAGTTTTTAAAACATTTATTTATTTTCATTTTATGTGTATGAAGGTTTATCTGCATGTATGTAAGTGTATTATGAATGAGACTTACGAACATGGAGGTCAGATGAAAGGGTTAGACACACTGGAACTGAAGTTATGGATGGCTGTTAGCCACCATATGGGTGATGTTTGATGAATTCATATCCTGTGCAATATCAACAATGCTCTATTATTATTATTATTATTATTATTATTATTACTACTACTACTACTTCTACAAGATTTCACCACTGAGAATTCTTTTCAACACTCCACAAACATTTTTTTTCTTTTTTTTTCATTTCTCTGTTAGGCTAGTTCTTTAATTGGAGGTCTGGCTGGTTGGTATTGTTGTTCTTCGATGAAACATAGATCATTTTAATATGTGAAGGAGAGTTGATCACATTGCATATCCTTCAACCTTCAAATAAAAACAAATCAGAAATTGCATACAAAATACAATTACTTCGTTGCATGTCTATCTTTTAAAATTTGAAATGCAAAAATTTCAATACATCTGCAAGTAAAACTAAGAAATGTATTACTAAAAAGAAAGAAGAAAATTGAAGCCAATTAATTATAAAATTCATTCATAAATATAGATATGCAAATGAGCATATCTATATCATAAAAATAGTTTAAATACATACACAATTGAAGTAAATCTCTTCCTTTTTATAAAATATTTAAATCCACCTGACCTGACTTTAACTGTGAAACCACACCCCATCACTGTTCAACAATGCACATGTAGTGGGAATTTAAAACCAAAAATCATGGCTTAGAATTTAGACACATGAACAATTTCTTAAATATTGATTAGCACTTAGAGCATTTTTATTTTCCTATATAGATATAGCACATCACTGACTTTTTTTTCTTTTAAGCATGGCATACATAAATACAAGTTTACAAGCATTATAATATTATTCATCAAATATCTACAGGCTTCATAATATATGCTACTAAATTGTATTTCTAATTGTTGCCTGAAGATTCTATGAAAAAACATAGTTTCATAAATGGTGTTCTGTCCGTCTGTCTGTCTGTCTGTGATGTTTTGAATATGCTTGGCCTAGGAAGTGGCACTTTTAGTATGTATGGCCTTGTTTGAGGAAGTGTGTAACTTTGAGAGTGGCCTTTCTGACCCTTTTCCTAGCTGACTGGAAGACAGTCTTCTCCTGGTTCCCTTTGGAACAAGATGTAGAATTCCCAGCTCCTCCAGTTCCATGACTGCCTGGATGTGGCTATGCTTCCTCTCTTGATGAAAATGGCCCTTGGTCCTGTGAAGGCTCGATGCCCCAGTGTAGGGAAAGGCCAGAGTGTGGAGGAACACTCATAGAAGCAGGGGGGTGCGGAAATGGGATAGGGGGTTTCTGGAGGGGAAATCAGGAAATGGGATAACATTTGAAATGTAAATAAATAAAATATCCAATAAAAGAAAGAAAGAAAGAAAGAAAGAAAGAAAGAAAGAAAGAAAGAAAGAAAGAAAGAAAGAAAGAAAGAAAAAAGAAAATGACCTAACCTCTGAACCTGTAAGCCAGCCTCAATTAAATGTTGTGTTTATAAGAGTTGCCTTGGCCACGGTATCCCTTCACAGCCCTAACTAAAACTCTATCTGTCTCTGTCTCTGTCTCTCTCTGTCTCTTCTCTTTCTCTTTCTCTTCTCTCTCTCTCTCTCTCTCTCTCTCTCTCTCTCTCTCTCTCTCTCTCTCTCTCTCTCTCTCTCTCAGAGATTTTACTACTTTTTGTGTGTATGAAAGTTTGGCCTAAAAATTTATGTGATCACTAGGAGCATGCAGTTCCTGCAGTAGCCAGAAAAGAGTGTCTGATTCCCTGGGACTCGGATTGAAGATAGTTGTTAGCTGCATTTTTTTTCATCTTTTTTTTTTAATTCTTGTTTCTTCTTTGCTTTTTATAACATCAACCCATTTCCTACTTTTTAGTTATATACATATACATATGTACATACGTACATACATACATATAATACAGAAACAAGTATCCATGTAACACATATGCTTTCACATTCTATTGTAGACCAAATCAATCTTGAATTAGTTTCCACTCCAAGCAGATATGTTCACAGATGTTCACTTGGGTATCTGGGAAACACTGAGCATAAGTGAACATCTGTTAGCTGCATTTTTAATTCTCCAAATCAAGGTTATCTAGAAGAGAAGTCAGTGCTCTGGACAATGTAGTCATCTCTCTACCTCAGGTTTCATACCTAGAGTGGCTCCTTTCATGTTCATAACTGTTACTAGAGGCTTTAGCAACGTGCTTTATGCCTTAACATCTCTTCAAATCACCAAGGAGAAGTATGATCTAAGTGGTTTGTTTTCATTTTAATCATTCCTATTGCCTGACTTTCAGCCAATGCATGATTCTGTTCTGGAATTGGAACTTCACCAAAAAAATTATTTAAAACTAAGAAAACAACACAAACCTCATGGCTTTGTGCCACTTTTTTCTAAACAATTCCTTGTTCTTGTGGATGAGAATTGATGAGAACAACCTAGAAATGCAGGAAATCAAACCAGTATAAATTCTCTGACATTAATGAACACATTATGAACACATTATGTAGAAGAATATTGTAATTTTAGTTCTGGGCATGTTGGAAGAACATCATAACGACTGCAGGAACAGGAGATCATGCAGGAGATGACAAAGACGCACTCTAATTGTGGATAGAGCAGCAGGTGCTGAGGAAGAAAACGAAATTATTCCTAACATAAGCAAGACATAGTAGAAATAAATGAGCCATAAGAAAATAAGAGCTACTTAGAGGAAATTGCTCAAAGACCTTGAAGCCATCATAACTACACTCCCATAATCCATAAGTGTTTTTGCAATAAATCTCTGTTAATTTTATTGCAAACCAGTTGTAAATCTTTAGTTAAATTCCTTTGGATGAAAATCATGTTTAAGAAGTAGTTCTAGTCACTGTGCTCTGTACAGAGGAATAAGCTTTGTTACAGAGGAGTGGTTCTGGTGAACTGGAACCGAGGACAGGAAATGGACAGTGCTTACCTTCAAGTTCTCACGGGCATGTGAAGACTGTTCAGAAGAACAGCTAAAACTCATGTTGGGCATATGGCAATTGCCTCTTAACTCTCATTTATCGTCAGCTGTCTTTATTTATACACTCACTATACCAGTATTTTTCTGATACCTGCACTAGATGAAGTCTGGGATACAGTCTAAGTGGTGAACAGCCTACATCACTTTCATTCTCCTTTTAAATTCTGCAACCATGCCCAGATACTCTTATGTTAAATCTGTGCTCACATTTATGAGGTAAGATGCATTCAACAATTTAATAGTTTTCAAAATGTTTAGATAATTTATTCAGTGTAACTTCTTTATGATTTTTCATGTATACATCATTGTATTTGGCTCATATGATCTTCTTCATCCATTATATAAGCTTGTCTCCCATCTCCTCACATTGTCTCCTTCCTCCAAAAACTAGCTTTCCTTTTATTTCATTATGAACATATGCATGCTTGTGTATTCCACATGTAAGACAGCTGGGCGGTGGTGGCGCACACCTTTAATCCCAGCACTTGGGAGACAGAGGCAGGCAGATTTCTGAGTTCGAGGCCAGCCTGGTCTACAGAGTAAGTTTCAGGACAGCCAGGACTAAACAGAGAAACCCTGTCTCGAAAAAACCAAAAAAAAAAAAAAAAAAAAAAAAAGATCCACATGTAAGAGGAGATACAATATTTTTGGGATCCTGCTAATTTTGTTTTATGTCATGATGCTTAGCCATCCAACAACTATATAAACATAACTATATAAAGAAAATGGGTTATTTGTATATCATGAGCTATGTCCCTAAAGGGACATGAAGGAAAATTGGACATTTTCATAGGATGGGAAAACCAAAGGAAGGAGAATCAGGTGGGCTGTCACATTGGCCAATCATATTTGGACACAGGAGGTTAAACTAGAAAGTTAACATTGGCAACTAGGTCTCATCTGAGTCATCTGGTTTCAGGGTCCTGAGTCATCTTTCGCTGACAAGTATCTGTCTGCCCTCTGGTATTTTAGAATGATAAGGGAACAAAGGAGTGGGCAAGCTGCACATAGTCCATTAAGTGAAGACATGCAACACTTTTAAGACTTGTGTGCCTTAGATAACGTGATAACAGCATCTTTTCTCTTTACATCCTTTACTGGTTAACAGACAAACATGAAACATCTGAAGATGAGGTTTTGGAGTTAGGTTCTGAGGAGTGGGAACAAGAACTCAGTTTTCATCCTTTCAGCAAGGTGGCGCTCATTCCTGAGATAGCTAAATTCAGGAAAGTACTTGCTAACAGGCCAGGCCATTAGAAATATATACTTTCTGTTTTCAGAATCCATAAGGGGCTGTTTATAGACCTTCTTCCTTATTCTAAATCTGTGAATACTTAAGTCATTTGGATAAAAAGAAACAGCATTTTGCTTATAATCTACACACATTTCCCACAGTTTTGAAATCACCTCTGGAGAATTTGTAATATGTAACATAACAAGTAAATGCTTAGTAAATAGTTGTTATGCTAATTGTCCAGGGATAGAACCAACAGAAGATATTTGGTATGTATTTAGTACATACGTTTGTTTTTGGAATCCTTTCAGTCAATGACTGATTGAGTCCTTGGCTGCACAGAAACAAAGGGGCAACTTTCCCATCTAGTTATTAAGTGGGGAGCATACCTATGAGTAGCTACCAGACTTGGGCATTTTCACCCTCTGGGTTTACTTTGTTCTAACAAAGTTAGCCCTTTTAATTGTTACTCAAATACAATGGGTATTAATCTTCCAGATAGCCTTTACATGTATTCATATTGGAAATGATTCTGCTGAGGATGCATATTAGGCAAATGCAAAGAAGTGTTTAGTGGACATTTGCATATACTGGCAAGGGATTAAGCAGATGTCTGTTCTATAGATACAGGATGAGACTATTAAGTAGCAGCCATCTCCAGAGGAGATGATAAAAAGAAGCAATGATCAAGAAGCTCATGAAGGTGCATAAAGCATCAAATATGTTCAGTTCTTCTCCTTGGTCAAACAGGTAAGGAAGGAATGAAAATTTACCACAAATTTTACAGCTATTTCAACTGGATACAAATTTCTATGTAGCAGTGCCATCATTATCTGACGTGTAAGCAAAATGTTATAGTATCTCTGAATTCTTCCCATGCCTTTAATCTTTATTTTAGTCTTCTGAAGAGAAAAGCTGACAAAGGAGAAATAAGAATATAATTATTAAAAAAATAATCAGTGACAAATTTTTTTAACATAAATCAATTGTATATGTACTAAAGTTTACATTCTTAGTAAACAAAAAATTATATGAATGTAGAAAAGCCAGAAAAGAGAAAATGAGAAAGGGAGGAAGAAAGAAGAAAGGACAAAGGAGAAGTGAAAGAAAGAGGGAAGCAAGGAGGGGAGAGAAGACAAGAGAAGGCAGGAGAAATCTTTGAACTTGACAAGTTTATTAGATCCCGTTATTTTTCTAGTAAGATATTGCCATGTTAATGTATAAAAGTATATTAAGACATGCATGGATAATAATGGCTCATTGCATTCAATATACTGCTTAGTGGAAAGATTTTTAGAGTTTTTCTTTAGCATTTGAGAAACTTATCTGTGCACATAACGTTTTGATAAGTTCTACCCCCACCCTTGCCTGCTGTTTCTCCCCATGCCATGTGACCTAGTAATGTTGTTCTTGGGCATATTCCCAAAGGATTGCACATCCTGCCAAGGAAGCTCTTGTATACCCATATTTATTGCAGCTGCATTCACAATCTCTGAAATTGAAGCAGCCTAGATGTTCATTAACAGATAAATAGATAATGTGGGTGGTATCCATATACAAAATGGAGTATCATTTTTTTCTGTAAAGGAATTCTCAGATAAATAAGTGGAGCTGGATACAGTCATTCTGAATGAAATTAATATAGACACAGAGTCAAATACTGCATGTTCTCTCTCTACATGTAAGGCTGAAGCTTTAAATGTACAGATATATGTGCTTAAATTGGAATACTCATAATAAAGGAAATGAGGAGGAGTCAATGAGGAGATCTAAAGTGAATGGTGTGGAACATGGGTGATATGAAAAGAGAAGAAAATAACAGAACAGAAAAGATTAGATAAGGTGGGGGATGAGAAGGCCAGGTAGAATGGGGGCTGGGAGAAGGAAGTATGACACTAGTGATATTTGAAAAAGCCTTATGGAAATCTACCACTAAGAAAGCTTTCTGAAATATACACAAACACATCTATACAAATAGCTCAACAAGAATTATTGACTTAATACCAGGAGAATGCCTCTCCCAGATCCTATAGGCTATCAAATACGAAAGTCTACAGATGGAATTTTAACATTGACTAACACCCCTTCTGCCTTGTTTTGTAAACTTCCTATAGGTGTCTAATCATTTTTCTTTGTAGATCATTGGCTCTTCTGGAAAAATATGTCATGTGATTTGTAATATGATTCAATAAAGTATAAAAAGTATCCTGTGAAATGTTGCAAAAGAAATTACAGAATAATTATTAGAGAAACCAGAGAATGCAACCAAAATTTTAGAGTGTATGCTTCTGCTGGTGGTGCTAGTATTCCAAACATGGTGATGTAACTATGTCCGGTTCCATTTATTCTTTGCAGTGTTGTTTTGCACCTTTTGCCAACTATGGTGCTGTGCATCCTCAGTTGTTTGTGAGTCAACTGAGGATCCCCTTACAAGCCCTGCTTAAGGAAATGTGACTTGGAAACCTCATCTACAGTTCAGCCATTGGTCAGTGATTTGAACTCTTGCTAAACATCCTATATTTCTTTTTTTTATTCCTACCTCTGAAACAAGTTGATATTGAGTTTTCCCCCAACAAATAACAATAACTTTCATTTACCCCTAAAATACATAAATGAGGTTTGGTTGTGTATATTAAACTTCCCGAGAAGTTGAATTTGGATTTTCTTATAGTGTCTAAATCTAGAAGAGAAAAAATAATTTTTATCACCAATTTATTTTCATTTCCTAAACCTTCATGTAGCTGATCTAGGAGCACCCATCCAGTATTATAAATAGGGACATTTATACAACTGCACAATGATTACTTTTGTAATTTCCAGTAGGAAACAGAGAAGCTATTTATTGGTCTATGGGATTTAAACATTTAAAAGGAACCGATTGCTATATTTATCATCCTTTACAGGAAATGCAAAGCTCTTTAAGACAGACAATGAACAGATAGGTTCATAAAAGACACTGCAAATTTAATAAGCTATGCTATATTTGCTGCTTCCTATTTACTATTCATGAGAACGAGATTTGGGTGACTTCTCTTACATTTTGTAACAGGAATTACAAAAGAATGAATGAAGAAAAACATGCCTGAACTTCATGCTTCAAGAAAGTAAATTTTTAATTTACTGTTAATTCTTTTGCCTCTATCTTTTATAATAAGAATCACAACTCTTTAAGGTGACCATAGTTAGAGTTGTGATAGAAAATTGCATATATGAATATGGGGACACTGCTGAAAACAGTAGCTACATTTGTAGTATAATTGTTTACTTTTAGAAATAAACAAATATATGTGTGTGTATCATTAGTTACACATATATGTGCTATGTGTTAAGATACAGTATATATTTTATATAATATATACCGTTAAATATATAACTATATGTAAAATATCATTATATATACAATATGCATAGGTTAAGATGAAGGAACATACACTCCTTTCCCTTGAAAGGAGTGACAACCAACCCACTCACATTTGCTCAATTTTCATTTAAATTTCCTGGTTTTAAGTAACCTTTGGAACGAGAAGATTTCAATAAATTTATACAAAACTAATGGACACAGCATGTCGGTGAAGTTATGTTTCCAGTGCATACAGGGAGAACATGTTTCTTTTCTAAATACTGTAGCACACAGCATCTTTTTTAAAATTCGGTTTAATGTTTATTTTACACAGACTTGACAGGTCTCATCGTCAACATCCTAGAAGGTCTCCGATTTCAATTCATTTTGTCTTTGATTCATAGAACATTCCTTATTAATGTGAAATCCTGAAGGTGATTGTTGAAAAAAAAAACCATTTTCTTAAATAAATTTCATTAAGAGTTTTTCACATTTAAAAATTAAATATTTATTTAGTTTCTCTGGGTGTATACATTGCAATATAATTATCTTTTACTTAACAGCTAATATCCATTTCCAAGTGAGTTCATATCAGAGAATAATGGGAGAACTGAGAGGAGGAGAGGGAGGGGAAGCTGTTCTCAGGATCTATTGTATTAATGGAAGAATAAAGAAAGGAAAGTTTCAAATTTTTTCATTTAATATCTGTGGCTGTTTTGCCTGCCTGTTTGCTTTTGTACCACTGTGTGTCTGGTGCCATAGAGATCAGAAAAGGACATCACATCACTGGGAACATTAGTTGGAGACTGTTGTGAAACATCATGTGGGCACTGGGAATTGTACCCAGGTTCTCCATAGAGTATCCACTGTACTTAAACACTGAGCCATCTCTCTGGTCCCAGATTCCTGTGTTTTTAAATGTCTGCAATTATTACTACTTCTTAAGTTATTTACGGAATAATATGACAAAAAGCAAATCAATTGTCATTTTACATGCCTCTGAAATTAACTGATGAATTTATACACAATAAAATGAGGATCATGGTATGAATCTTTTCAATTGGCTTTTGGATCTGTCAGTCAAATTCGTTGTAGCTTTTGGATTACAAGGTAGCAGCTGATTAGCATTAAAATAACATCTGAAGCTTTACTCTTTGTCATTTATATATAAATTTTGACTTATACTGAAAATAAAATTGACCAAATTGATACAAATAGACACACGCACACACACACACACACAAAGCTTTCAATTTAAAACATATTTTAATAGAGAGGAAAACATCACAATCTATAAAGCTTAGAAAGCAATTTTAATGTGGTAACCAAAATTAGGTCATGATTCCTAGTTATTGTAATGGCTTACACATGGCTGGTGCTCTAGTTCATTTTCTGAAAATTTGCCCCTTCCTGGTAGGACAAAAGAGACAATTTCTGATTACCATAATCACCAGCTCTTTAAACTAATTTTTTCAATTTTGTTTATGTGGCACTTTTATTGATTGGACTGTTTTAGGAGAACAGGGCTTCTGCAAATGGACATAGAAATACCCATATGATAGCTTATAACTGTCCGTGTGGACGATCTCCTCTTGTGGACTCCACAGGTATCATGTATACCCACAGTACACATGCGTAAACATAGGCAAAACACTCACACAAATAAAATAAAAGAAATAAATCGTAAAACTCCCTGAAGTTACTGTTGATAATGAGTGGGGATTTTCAGCAAAAGACAAATTATTAAAAATTTGGGAGAATGAAGAGATTTATACTTTTGATCCTTTAGTTGAGAATTCATTTCCATTCATGGAGATACTGAATGGAGGTTTATTAATAACCTCTGTGTTTCTCATGAAATGAAGAATTCAAACACTGATTGTTCACTTTGGTAGCAGGAACCAGTAATTCAAACCTCACAAAGTCATGGAATTTGAGAAATTAAGAAGTCATTTATTTAAAGGCTAAAAATAAATAAATTTCTTTCCTTCCTTCCTTCCTTCCTTCCTCCCTTCCTTCCTTCTTCCCTCTCTTCCTTCCTTCTTCCCTCCCTCCCTCCTCTGTCCCTCCCTCCCTCTGTCCCTCCCTCCCTCCTCTGTCCCTCCCCCCCCCTCTCTCTCTCTTTCTTTCATTCTTTCTTTCCTTCTTGTCTTTATATTTCAACGTCAACTCCCCTCTATGAGAAAGGAAAGGCCTCCTCCTTCGTATCTACCCTCAAAACCCAGCATATCACTCACTGCAGGATTAGGTACATTCTCTCTCAGTGAAGCCAGACAAAGGGCCCCAGTTGGGGAAATGAGATCCATAGGCAGGCAAAAAACTCAGGGAAAGTCATCTGCTCCATTTATGGGGGACCCTCCTGAATCCAAGGTGCATGTTTGCTACATATATGTGGAGGGGTGGGGCTATGGCCTAGTTCATGCTTGATCTTTGACTGATGGTTCTGTCTCTGTGGCTCATTTACACAATGAAATACTATTCGGCTATTAAAAACAAGGATATCATTAATTTTGCAGGCAAATGAACAGAACTAGAAAATATCCTGAGTAAGGTAAACCAGACCCCAAAGGACATGCACAGTATGCACTAACTTATAAGTGGATATTAGCCATAAAGTAGAGGAAAGCTGTGCTCCATAGACCCAAAGAACCCAGATCAGGTGTAAGGAGAACAGGGGAGAGAGAGAATAGATAGCAGCAGAGGGCATGGGGTTCATTTCTAGGACACGCCAGAGACCTGGGATGGGGGAAGTCCCAGGATGGCTATGGAGGTCACTTTAACTGAAGTTCCTAAAAGTTGGGGATATGATATGTATCCTGAAGTAGCCACTTCCTGTAGCAAGACAGGACTCCCATTGGTGCGATGAAAACAGCAATCTACCCACCTAAATACCTTCCACCAAAAGTATACCCTGCCTACAAGATGTGCAGGAACAAAGATAGAACCGAGATGGAAGGAATGGTCAACTAATGACTGACCCAAATTAAGACCCATCTCATGGCTAAGAACCAATCCTTGACACTATTGAAGATGAACTGTTATGCTTCAAATTGTCTTATGAGAGGCCCCACCCAATGGCTGATGAAACAGATGCAGAGACTCATTGTCAATCATTAGATGGAGCTCTGGGAGTCTTATGGAAGAGTTGGGGGCAAATTGAGGGACTCAAAGTTGATATGGTCTCTACTGTTGTGAGACCAAAAGTATCAACTAACCTGGGCTCTTGAGGGATCAAAAGTTTTTCAATGTGTCACACAGAATTCAGCTGAGAATGTTAGTTTACTGATGCTAATTCCCAGAACAAAACTGCAGTCATTTTTTTTATTTAAAAAATGGTTCATTCACACATAATGAGGTTCCAAATAAAAATAAATTTTAAAATATCATCCCCAGCTTTACTGAAATGGTGGTCATAAAAATGGAGGATTCACCCACCTGTCTGTTTTGAGTTTTGATAGAGTTGTCAATAATAACTTTATTCAAAGACGAGGATAGACACAAGATTAAATGAGAATTAATTTAGACACAAGCAGGAAGTTCAATTCTTTTTTTTTTTTTCTTTAAATCTGTGGTCACATATGTAGTAGCTAGGTAGCTCAGTCTTTAAGGTTACCCTGTCCAGCTTCAGTTAGAGAGGATATGCCTAATCTGGCAGAGACTTGATATCCAGGGTGGAGGAATATGGGGGCCCTCCCTCTCAGAGGAGAACAGGAGGGGATTTGGGGAAGGAACTTGGTGAGTGAAGGAACCTGGAAGGGGAGAAGTGTTTGGGATATAAATAAAAACATAAAGTTAAAAAAAAAAAAACCCTTTGGTTAAGAGGAAATCTTGAAAACAGGACTGACACACAGCTTATAAGCAAACCCTCTAATCACATACATTTCTCATTTTCAGCTATACTGATGGAACATGAGTCAGACTGCTCAGATGCCATAATCTTATTGAAGATTTTTCAAAGTCCCATAATTTCTGGCCAAAGGAAATGTTTCACCCTCTGTCAAATAACTGCAGGGTCGATGATAATCAAAGGCAGTGAAAATCAATGCAAAACATTTCCTGTAGTGTAGTAATAAGAATATGGCCTTCATGTGGAAACCATTGTTAGGAAAGCGGTGTCAGCATGGATATAAATCATTCTTTACAAGACAGTTGGGCTTTTCAAGATGGAGTCATTCAGCTGTTTCCATGTTGGAAAATCTTCTTTTCCATGGAAAAGGATGGATAGAGGAATCCTTAACTTTTATCCTGCCTTGAAATATCAAAAATGACTGCATCAGTGTGACAGAGCAAAGCATAAGTGTGATGCAGAAATAGTATTTTTACAAGTACAGAAGACATATTTTACTCTGATAATCAAAGTCAGTCATTCTGCACACTCCTTGAAGGATCTAGTCTATGGGATAATTCATTTTTCTTAGTCTGTTTGCCATTTCTACAATAGATCACATATGACTGGATGCTTCTTAAGGAATATGAGTCTGTTTAGTATATTGCTATGGAAAGTGGGAAAACTGTGAGATTGTTCTAATATTGCTACCTGAGAGTATGGAATGCATCTTTTGTGACAGATGGCAGAGGACAAGAGAAATAGAAGTGCAAAAGAAAACTCAATTCACTTTAAAAGAAAGTATGTAGTCAGTGATGTATGCACATACATGTATGTATACATGTATGTATATGTTCATATGAATATCTGCACTGGGGAGAATTGAGGATACATATAAACACATATGTTTATGTATGTAA
The DNA here is from genome assembly GCA_021653895.1 of Mastomys natalensis. Lineage (NCBI taxonomy): Eukaryota > Metazoa > Chordata > Mammalia > Rodentia > Muridae > Mastomys > Mastomys natalensis. The sequence goes on along the minus strand of JAJTUV010000924.1, from coordinate 249,442 downwards.
AGGACAGAGATCAACATGAGATGACATTTCTCAGACACTGTTCACCTTTATATGTAGAGTCACATTGGCCTAGAATTTGCCAAGTAGGCTGTAGTAGCTCGCCAAAAATTTCCAGGTCCCCACCTACATATGTCTCCCAAGCACCAGGATTACGTGCTTTGCCTGTCTTTTTTAAAAAATATAGGTTTGGGAGATCAAACTCAATCCCTGCCTCTTTTATGGGAAAGTCTTTTACTAATAAAGCTATCACTCCACTTTCTAAATTCACTTTTCTAAAACCATTCTTGTAATAATTAACCCTTTCCCATGATACTAATATGTTGACCTGAATCCATTTAATTCAGGCAGAGCCTTCCTAATCTAACCTTGTCTGAGTAATATCCACTTCCCAATACTGTGAGTTTAAGGAAGAAGACAAAAAGAAAAGGGCAAACTAAAGTAAGAATCAGGTGAAATCTTTCCTAACCACCTTGTAACCACTCGCTATAATCCACTGCAGAGAAATCTTTAATCTGCCAAATACACTTCAAGTGTCTTTAAACTTCTTCCTAATTATAATGACTACCACTGTATATTTTAGAACTAACATGTATCCAATGGTATTGGGCATGACACTTGAGATGGCTCCTTACTCTTAAACTCTGAACCTCCTTCCAGTAATTTGAATAGGATAAAGAGCATCAATCCATTCTTCCAAATGCCCATCTAAATCCTCTTGTATATTCAACACATCAGTAATATGTTTTGCTAAATAATTAACAAAAGTAGCTGTCTTAACTTCTTGTGTCGAAGCAATTGCAGAAGCAGTGGTGCGAGCAATTAATTTAATTAAAGCTCTTATACCAGCAATAAGCAAGCCCACTACCCTCTTGCTTCTGCTTAAAGCCTGATTCACTTCTTCCAGTATTTGCAAGCTGTTTTCAGAAGACCAAGGTTCTGTGATACCCAGGGCAATAAAACAAACGCTGGTTGATAGACCTCTGTAACTGACGTGCTAGATTTCAACACACTAACACAATTAGAAGGTATACAATCAATGCAACATACATTAAATACTGTGGAAGAAACTAAAGTAACTTTAACTTGACAATTAAAAGAGCTTTAACACATGTACTAACATTTGTTTGAAATCCAGACCCTGTCCCAACTTTATCTCTTGCTACCATAACATCATAGAGAACTGCAGCTAACTTCCAAATATGTCTCTGAAAATGTCCAGAACCAGACATCCAAATGAATACTATTATTTCCAATATTGGATTGATTGAGTCCGAACAACTGGTCACATTTAAGAAAAATACAAGAATCATTATAACTTCTCTTTTTGATTCTCTGTTCCACACGGTCTAAAAAGTTAAGGCAAGGCAGCTTGTCCCATCAGAGGTATAGGTAATCAAAGGTGAATCGGGAACATATGTCCAATATAGCTTCCCAGGCACCATTGTCAGGGCACTCAGCAAGCTCACAGGTCAGCATCATTCTTTGTCCCAGCATCAGCATGTCTCACCAATCACTCTGGCAGCCACCATGCTCCTTCAGCATTCTGAAGAAAAAAAAAACCAAAAAAACAAAACACAAATATGCCCTCTTCCCCATAAGTATGCCTAGGTGAAGATTGCCATAGACATTAATCAGAGAGTTCCTTGGCATCCAATTTTTTAAAAAATTAAAATAAAAAGAGAATTATTTAAATAAATTTGTGGTGTACAGGGAAATACCTTCCCCTTTTTTATTTTATGAAGATTTTGTTTTAAAGTTCGATGGACCCCTTCCACAGTCCTTTGTCCTTGACAATTATAAGGAATTCCAGTAATATGGGTAATATTAATGGCTGCCAAAAAGTCTCAAATGCTTGACTGTGATAGCCAGTGATAGCCAGTTCCATTATCTGTTTTTGTGTGTTTTTTAGTTTGTTTCTTTGTTTTTGTTTTTTGGGTTTTTTTTTTGTTTGTTTTGTTTTATTTTTTATTGGATACTTAATTTAGCTACATTTCATATGTTATCTCCTTTCTCCATTACCCGCCCCTAGAAACCCCTTTTCCCATCCTCCTACCTCCTATTTCTATGAGGGTGTGCCTACCATCCATCCACCCACTCCCACCTCCCGGCCCTCGAATTTCCCCTTACTGGGGTATTCAGCCTTCAAGAGACCAAGGGCCTCCTCTCCCACTGATGCCAGACAAGGCCATCCTCCCCTACATATACATCTGGAGTCATGGGTTTGTCCACGTGTGTTCTCAGAATAGCCATTTAGACCCTGGGAGCTCTGATTGGTAGGCATTGTGGCTCTTCTCCTGGGGCCGATATTCCCTTCAACTCTTTCAGTCTTCACTCTAACTCCTCCACTGGGGACCTTGTGACCAGTTTCATGGTTAGCTTGCAAGCATCCACCTCTGTATACGTCAGGCTCTGGCAGACCCTCTCAGGAGACAGGTATATCAGGCTCATGTCAGCATGTACTTCCTAACATCCTCAACAATGTTTCCACTGGTAATTGATCTGGGATGGATCCCCAGGTGGGGCACCCCCTGCATGGTCCCTCCTCCAGTCTGTGCTCCACATATTGTCTCATATTTGCTCCTGTGAGTACTTTGTTATTCCTTCTACGAAAGACTGAAGCACCCACACTTTGGTCTTTCTTCTACTTGGGCTTCATGTTATTTGTTAGTTATATCTTGGGTACTGTGAGCTTTTGGGCTAATATAAACTTATCAATGAGTGCATACAATGTGTGTTCTTATGTGACTAGGTTACCTTACTCAGGATGGTATTTTCTAGTTCCATCCATTTGCCTAAGAGTTTCATGAATTCATTGTTTTTAATAGCTGAGTAATACTCCATTGTGTAAATGTACCACATTTTCAGTATCCATTTCTCTGTTGAAGGACATCTAGGTTCTTTCCAGCTTCTGGCTATTATAAATAAGGCTACTATGAACATAGTGGAGCACATGTCCTTGTTATATGTTGGAATATCTTTTGTGTATATGCCCAGGAGTGCTATATCTGGGTTCTCAGGTAATACTATGTCCAAATTTCTGAGGAAACACCAGACTGATTTCCACAGTGGTTGTACCAGCTTAAAATCCCACCAACAATGGAGGAGTTTTTCTCTTTCTCCACATCCTCTCCAGTATCTGCTGTCATTTGAGTTTTTAATCTTAGCCATTCTTACTGGTGTGAGGTGGAATCTCAGGGTTGTTTTGATTTGCATTTCCTTGATGAGTAAAGATGTTGAACATTTCTTAACATGCTTCTCAGCCATTTGATATTCCTCCATGAAAATTCTTTGTTGAGCTTTTAATAGGGTTATTTGATTGTCTAGCATCTAAGTTCTTGAGTTTTGGGGGTGTTTTTTTGTTTGTTTGTTTTTTATATTACCCCTCTATCAGATGTAGGATTGGTAAAGATCTTTTTCCAATTGGTTGGTTGTCATTTTGTCCTATTGACAGTGTCCTTTGCCTTACAGAAGCTTTGCATTTTATGAGGCCCCATTTGTCAATTCTTGATCTTAGAGCATAAGCCATTGGTGTCCTGTTCAGGAACTTTTTCTCTGTGCCCATGTGTTCAAGGCTCTTACCCTCTTTCTCTTCTATTAGGTTCAGTGTGTCTGGTTTCATGTGGAGGGCCTTGATCCACTTGGACTTGAGTTTTGTACAAGGAGATAAGAATGGATTGATTTTCATTTTTCTGCATTCTGATCTTCAGTTGAACTAGCACCATGTGTTGAAAATGCTGTCTTTTTTCCACCAAATGGTTTTAGGTCCTTTGTCAAAGATAAAGTGACTATAGATATGTGGGTTCATTTCTGGGTCTTTAATTCTATTCTATTGATCTTCCTGCCTATCTTTGTATCAATATTATGAAGGCTTTTATGACTATTGCTCTGTAGTATAGCTTGAGGTCAGGGATGGTGATTCCCCCAGAAGTTTTTTTTTTTTTTATTTTTGAGAATAGATTTTACTATGCTGGGTTTTTTGTTACTCCAAATGAATTTGAGAATTACTCTTTCTAACTCTGTGAAGAATGGAGTTAGAATTTTGATAGGAATTGCATTGAATCTGTAGATTGCTCTCTGCAAGATGGCCATTTTTACTATATAAATCAGGTCAATCCATGAGCATGGGAGATCTTTCCATCTTCTGAGATTGTCTTCAATTTCTTTCTTTGGAGACTTGAAGTTCTTGTCATACAGATCTGTCACTTGCTTGGTTAGATTCACACCAAGGTATTTTTTTTTATTATTTGTGAGTACCATGAAGGGTGTTGTTTCCCTAATTTCTTTATTTGGCATAATTCTAACAACTTTCTGGATGTTTAACTTTGCATAGTGAGCTTATGAATTTAAAGAATTCTGCTCTGCTGAGTGTTGATGCAGCAGATACTGCTGATAGAATTACCCATGACCTGAGTTCACTATTTCTATTTTGGTCAAGCTTGAAGAATGGCATATATAGTTTGATCATACTAGCCCTTTTAGTCCTGGGAATACTTTAATTCCTGCCCATCGTGTTAAAACTTGTCTTTAACAACAACATGTTGCCAGCCAACGTATGTTGCTTGAAACTGAAAATGGACCCCAGACAGGTATTAAATTAACAGGCTGGGAAGCCAAAGATGGGTAAGATTCTACACAGAGTCTTAGCAACCTAAGACATAAGTACACTGCTTTTGGTAATGCATATTCTACTAAGGGTAAGGAAGGCATTCTTGTCAGAATGCCCTAAGACAGGCTCAGTCTTGTTTATGAAATAAGAAAAGGGGAAGAGGCAGGGAGCTTTTAGGGCTGCTTGGCAAGAATCTGATTTGGGCCAAGGACAAGGAAATGGGCTGCTTGGCAGGGATATGAGATTGTCCAAGGACAAGGAAATGGGCTGCTTGGCAGGGATATGAGATTGTCCAAGGACAAGGAAGTTAAGCTTCAGGCAAGAATCTGACATTAGGCAATAACAAAGAAGTAATTCCATGTAGGAATCTAAATCTTAGGCTAGAATGAAGAAGTAGGCTTCAGACATGAAAATGACTTTGAGCTTGGACAGGGAAGCTGGCTCAGTTATGTTGGTCATCCTCATAAGCCCTTAGAAACAGTGATCACTAGAGTGTTCATGGAACTTTGTTTAATGCCTTGTTCTTTGACTATTTGTTTTTATTTTCTTGCTTACTTCTTGACTATTTGCATCTATTGTATTGCTAATTCATCAACCTAGAACTGACCTTAATACTTGCATGTAATTAAAATGGTTTAAAAGCAAAAAAGAGGAGGGGGATATGATAGTGGGTTTCTAGAGAGGAGACTTGGGGAAAAGGGATGACATCTCTAATGTAAATAAATAAAATACCCAAGGGGGAAAAAAAAGAAAAACAGAGATATCTTTAATCTAAGAAGGCATTGTCAGAGTAATGTCAAATGCCTCTCTCAGATACTCCCTCCAAATACAAGTTCTGTCCTCATAAAGTATCCAAGAAATGCATGTTGGGGGATGCTTACACATTATAGTAGCATCCTTTAGGTCATGGGAATCTTCTCAAGAGGAATTTAGAACAATATTTGCCTCTGTCTCAGTACCCCTTTGGCTATTTAGGGTGTCTTACTTTAAGTTTCCTTGTTGTGAACTAACACAATGACCAAATCAACTCTGATAAAGGACAACACTTAACTGTGGTTGGTTTACAGGTTCAGATATTCAGTTCATTATCATCATCATCATAGTAAGAAGCACAACAGCTTCTAGGCAGGCATGGCACTAAAGGTACTGAGAATTCTACATATTCATCCTAAGGAAGCCAGAAGCAAACTGTCCTCAGGCAGAGAGAATGAGGATATCAAAGCCCACCTTGATGGTGAAATACTTCTTTTTTTTATTGGAAATTTTATTTACATTTCAGATGTTCTCTCCTTACCCCATTTCCCCCCTCCCTCCCAGGAACTCACTATACCTTCCCCCCTCCCCCATACCTCACCTCCCCACCCTCGAATAGCACCCCCCCCACGACGTCCAGCCTTAATGGGATCAAGGATCTCTTCTCCCACTTATATGTAACTCCCTTGTATATATAGCTGGAGCCATGGGTCCCTCCCTAAGTGCTCCCAGGCTGGTGGTTTAGACCCTGGGGGCTCTGGTTGGTTGGTATTGTTGCTCTTCTCATGGTGTTGCGAATCCTTTCAACTCGCGAATCCTTTCAACTCCTTCAGCCTTCACTCTATCTTCTCCATTGGGAACCCCATGATCAGTTTAATGGTTTGCTGTGAGCATCTGCCTCTGAGTATGTCAGACTCTTGCAGACTTCTAAGGAGACAGCTATATCAGGCTCCTGTCAGCATGTACATCCTGACATCCACATCAACGTCTACCTTTGGTGACTGCACATAGGATGGATATCCAGGTGGAATGGTCTGCAAAGGCCCCTCCTTCAGTTTATGTCCCGCACTGTGTCTCCATATTTGCACCCTTGAGTATTTTGTTACTCCTTCTAAGAAGAACTGAAGCCCCCCTACTTGGTCATCATTCTTCATGAGCTTTATGTGGTCTGTGAGTTGAATCTTGGGTATTTCAGGTTTCTGGGCTAAATCCAATAATCAGTGAGTGAATACCATGTATGTTCTTTTGTGATTGAGTTACTTCACTCAGGATGATATTTTCTAGTTCCATCCATTTATATATAAATTTATAAAATTCATTGTTTTTAATAGCTGAGTAATAATCCATTGTGTAAATGTACCACATTTTTTGTATCCATTCCTCTGTTGAAGGGCATCTGGGTTCTTTCCAGTTTCTGGCTATTATAAATAAAGCTGCCATGAGCATAGTGGATGTACATGCTGACAGGAGCCTGATATAGCTGTCTCCTTAGAAGTCTGGCTATTATAAATAAAGCTGCCATGAACATAGTGGAGCATATGTCTTTGTTATGTGTTAGAGCATCTTCTGGGTATATGCCCAGGAGTGGTATAGCTGGGTCCTCAGGTAGTGATATATCCAATTTTCTGAGGAACCGCCCAACTGTTTTCCATAGTGGTTGCACCATCTTGCAATCCCACCAACAATGGAGGAGTGTTCCTCTTTCTCCACATCCTTGCCAGCATCTGCTATCACCTGAGTTTAGCCATTCTGACTGGTGTGAGGTGAAATACTTCTAACAAGGAGACACCTCCTTCAATAAGACCATGCCTCCTAATAGTGCTATTCCCTGAGCCAAGCATAGTCAAACTATGGCAAGGTGAATGAATTGTTTTGCTTCTTTGGAGCATAAAAATTCATGTAGAGTTTGTCATCACCCTTGAGTATGTACATGAAGGTGCTTGGGTCTAAATTGTTTCTTTATCTCTTTCTTCTTGCCTCCCTTCCTCATCCTCTCTCTCTAAACTCTTTGCATCTCTTTGCTTTTCTCTTTTTCCTTTGCAGTGATGATAGTGTTAAGGAAATTCCACTTCTCATTTATTTCTTTATTGTAATTTAAAGTAATGCTACACTGAATGAAAAAAAGCATAGAAATCTTTTAATATTCCCCCAGGAAGTGTTTACATTTCAGAAAAAAATGTTGTACTTCTCAGAGCTTATTTAGTTTCTGTTTAATTTGTCCAGGGATAAAACAAGTTTCAAGAGTGTCACTGGGACAATTATGTGAACATCTAGAAAACAAAGCAGGAATCTTAGCTACTACAGAAGGGAGAATGGATTTTATATTGAATTTGTACAAAGAAAAAGAAATCTCCCTTCTTAAGTAGGATTGCCACATTATCTTCAAACCAAGGAACACAGCAACAAGAAAATAATATAAGGCTGTGTTCATTTGATTCTGAAGATAAATTTTTAAATGGTAGGACAGATTCCTTTCTACTACATTAGAATTATCTGAGAAGTGATCAAGGGGTTTTAATCTAAAAAAAGAAAGGATCAATGATAAGAGTTGAAGTATTTTAAACCATGGGATAGGGTCTAGAAGATGCAAAAATCAACTCTAGAGGATTTCATAAGCAACTCATGTATGTCAGTGCCTTTACAAAACAAAAGCCCAGTTATAAAACAAATTCTAGGTAAACTATCTATAGGTAATGTACTTATTCTAAAGATATGGAGATGGGCCAGAATTAGTGGAGACTGTTAAAGAACAATTAACTGTGTGCACTTATGGAAAAGGTTTTCATTCTTTTGATGTAAATAACAAAACATATAAAGTTACTACTAGCAGAAGCCAATATTGTTTCAGTATGGTTTGTATAGATTTTTTATACATTTACATAGTCTTATCAATCACAAATACCTAGTGATGCTTAGCTGTTATAATGTGCCTGTTTTGCAAAATTGTAGAAGTTGGTTCAAGTGTGTATGTGTATTTGTGTGTGTGTGTGTGTGTTGTTATTAGAGGGTGAAAGATGAAATACTGGAGCTAGGTCTTCCAATTTTGAGTCAATTTTGTTTCCTCTGAAACACACTATTGCTTTCAATTTTGTTTTATTTTGGCATCTGGATGGATGAATGGATCTAGGGTCAACTGAAGTCACTTTCAGTTTAAGAAACAGTGAGTATGGATGGATATTGAACAAAAGCTCCCAACAGTTTCTGACTCTTGTGGCAAATGTGGACAATCATGATTACTTCAAGCTCAGTTTCTACTCCTCTTGATATTTCCACCTTACTTGGCTTTCACCCTCTATAGCTGGCTCTCTGTTATAATTATCGCCCAATGATGCTTGTTCCTTATATAGAGCTAAATTGATGAAAATCCTAAGCAATGACAATCATAAAATTATATGATCGATACTAACTACTCATTCTTAATGTCCTCTAGTCAGTAGTGACTGACCGTTTCCATATGTAGATTCAGGGTTCCATGTTATCTGTCTCCTTCTTGAAATAAACCTCCTTTCTCCCATCTTGTGCAGGTCTCAGTTTTACTTCCCTTTATTTGCAGGAATATCTTTATTCCCTACATAAAAGTTCATCTAGTCTTTGACCTGAACTGTATTGTTTTCAAATACACAACATTAACACTTAGTCTGATGTCTCATCTCATCATTGACTTTCTTAATCAGGAATACTTACTTTCTGGAGTTAAAATTTAGGCTATCATCTTCCAGCCCAAACCTAGTTGGATTCTCCATCTGAAACCTTCGAGATATGTGTCACAAGATGACTTTTCTCCTCATGACTTCACATTTACTTCTCACTAGCAGGTAAATGTTGAGTCGGTAATAAAAGATATTACTTTCTTTTCCTCCTGTTTTGGCCTCAGTTCCGAGTTGTACTCTAATGTTTAAGCTGTTAAACTCCATGAAAGAAGGGCAATTTTCCTTTTATTTTCTCTGAAGTTTAAATAAGATCTTGCTATGTTGCTTCCTACCTAAGAACTGCACCATATCTTGGATGCCCCAGGTTTTCAATGGTTCCTTATTTTCCAACTTTTTTTTTGACTTCCTAGATTTTATGGTCTTTTTCCATTTCATCTTCCTTTATAAGTACTTTAATGATGACAGTAGACCTTACTATAGCAAATTAATATTAGCAAATGCACACTTACACAAAACAACAACAAAACAGATGGCTCAAATGGCATTCAGCTTAAAATACAATCCATGAGTCATTCTCCGAGAATGTAAAAATATACTTTCTGAGGGGGGACATTTGACAATTTTATTTACATTTTTAAAAATTTATGTAAATGGAGAAACAGCTATTCCACCTTTGGGACTGACTATATGAGTTTATTTTCAAAACTGTAGATAGTTAAAGGCCTCAGTTATTTGAATTAGTCACCCCTAGGAAACACTAGAAATAAGCTAAATGTTTATAAGTGGGATATATATTCCATAAATAGTACATATGTATGAAATTATTTTTGTTATTTTGTGTTCTTTATATTTTTCTTTTTGAGACAAAGTTTCATTCTGTGGCCATGGCTGTCCTTGACATTTCTCGCTTGCTCAGGTAAATCTTGAATTTTCATTCTCCCGTCTTTACCTCTAACGTTCTAGTTGTACCACCATGTTTAGCTTATGAAATGAAGTGTTACCCAGCACAGTTTTGATTAAATTATTTTAATTGGTCTCCCAGTCATATTAATATATCATTGTAGCAGCCATGATTTCTGATTAACTTTAGCAATGCATGTAGACCAGTGTGCATCTGATAATAACAAACTAGATATCAATGGTTATTAGAAAAATGTATGGTAGATGGAGAATTTTTGGGTATCTGTTAAATCTTTCCCATTGTATACTAGAATTTTTCTTATGAGCTCACACTTAACATAATCTGTAACTCCAGAATAATAGAATTTACTAGCACAATAAACAGAGCAAACAGAAGCCATCATTATATTAAAAGCCTTAGATACAACTTTTATCAATGAATAATGTTTTATACGTATATATATATATATATATATATATATATATAATATATATTCTATTGTTTCATGTGTGTTATTTTTCAACTCTATTCCTTAAAGGTTTGGCTGTCATATTTTTTCTTCTTTCTTTTGACTTATGTGATTATTTGGTTTCCTTTTTTAAAGATTTATTTAATTATTTTAAGTGTATGAGCACACTGAAGCTGTCTTCAGACATACCAGAAGAGGGAATCGGATTCCATTACAGATTATTGTGAGCCACATGTAGTTGCTGGGAATTGAACTCAGGACTTCTGAAAGAGAAGTTAGTGCTCTTTACCACTGAGCCATCTCTTCAGCCATTGCTTCCCTTCCTTAAAGGAAATAAACTTTTGGTTTCCTTTCTCAAAGGATTAAATAAACACAAATCAAGTGGCAGAATTTCAGCCACTGTTACTGGCATTTCTACACATTTTCTTTACCTTCAGAAAAGTTAAAAATGACTCAAAACTGTTCCATAAAAAAATACACAATTTACAAGGAAACTTATGTGACTACTTAATATATACAGAAAGTTCCTAGACTGTAAAAGATTAAAGCAATTTCAGAAGCGATATATGGCAACCTGAATGTTATATAAGATTTTCAGTAGCAGTGAAGGTTGTAAAATTATTCTCAGTCTCTACAGAGAGAGAGAAAGCCATGTTGCACACATTATAGTAGATTCCAAACAGTGTAGTGTTATTTAAATCTGAGTATCTGTGATCATAAGTAACCAAGTAAATACACTGTACGTTACATATATTCCTAATTGTATAAGTAATCCTAGAAAATAGCACCAAAGTATTTCAGAGGTTTTCTAGAGATCAAAATTTAGATAAAATTTTTTACTTTTTGTTATAATTTCACTGCATATTAAGATATAAACTTAATAGATTAATGAGAAATTCACTTAAAAGTATAGGCAAGCATTAAGCCAACACGACATAATTGATAAGAAATTTTTTTTACCATTCCCTGTGCATATTAGTCATCTGTTTCTATGTTCTATGTTTTATTTAAAATGCAATGATTCACAATATTCTTATTCTGCATTAGCTAACTAGTAGAAAAAAATTTATAACTTTGGTAGCTCATGGCATACAAAACTACTACGTATCTTAATTAACTGAACTCACAAACCTTTTAAAAACAATATGTTTCTCATAAAAATATTGTTTTGAGGTAATAAAATAGATAAATCAAAAACAGGCTGTTCATCTGAACACAATAAAACTCAGTTATGCTGAAACTAAATGAGGACCTTTAGTTCTGTTTTCTTTTACTAATGTTGCCTCATCATGCTCTTGTGGCCGATTTCTGTCAAAAACTTAGAGGATCAAACACTGGTTTTCCTGAAAATTTGGGGGTTAACGAGTAAGTTAGAGTCCTCACTGTGATCACAATGGAATAAAAATTGGCTTGTGCACTTGCAGAATTGTATCTATTTTATATTGAGGATCGTTTATCTGAAGAGTCACATTGATTCCTGAGAGAAATTGAGAACTGTGATCAAACATTTTGCTATTTTTACAAAGTTATCCTTAACACCTAAGTATAGAAGTGTCTTTTAAAGTCGTGCTTTATAGAAATTTTGTGAGTAGAACCTATCTAATGTATGTAGTAAGATCTTTCTTTTTATCTGATTTTTCATCTACAAAGTCTCATGTTTATCAGAGAAGTCCTGCAAATATCAGGCAATCAGCTGTGTTATGAGTCTAGATGATGGGGGTACAAAGTACTTGCCAGAATATTTGACTCTAGAAATATCATTCAAGCTGTCAGAATCTGGAAATTTGGGAGACATATTTGTTATTTATTGATTGATTGGTTAGACAGTTCATTCATTTTCATAACAGCCCTCTTTCTCCTTTAAGGATCACAAGAGTAATATGAGAGCTGCCCTTAAATCCTGTAATAAAAGAATTTGTTACTCTAGTAAATAAATGCATTTTAGCTTCATCTTAAGGAGTGATGGAGTGTAAACACAATGGACACTACTGCTGCTGCTGCTGCTGCTGCTGCTTCTGCTATTACTATACTAATTAAACTTAAATTAATAATAATAATAATAATAACACTCTAAACCAAGTTTGTCCCTAGATTTGACCTCAGGGATATTGTTATCAAAATATAACCAAAACAATTATATTAAAGTTCCAATGTCTAAGAATTCAGCATATGACCTTGAATTAGAAATCTTGTGGATAAACTCATTATAATGGAGAGGAGTAACTTGTTGACAACCTTATTCCACAGTCACAGGAAAATTGGATACTACAGTTAACCAACCAAAGCTAGCAAGAAGCAAAAAGGATTCCCTTTCTGGGGATAGTGAAGAAATGATCTTTTCAACATCTTGCTTTTAGACTTACTGCCACTGTACTATGGGAAGACAATTATATTATATTAAACTACTAAAGCATGCTACTTTAGAAAGTAACTATAGAATACCAATACAAATTTATAACAGAAGTAAGTCACGACTATATGCTACTTTGTCACATCATAAAATTTGGATGATCTTTCTTTGATGGGTTTAGGTAACCTACAAATCCAAGCTTTCAGACTAACTTTTGTAAATTCTCTCTGATAAAATATAATTACTGTTCACTGTGCATTATGCTACTTTTGTTTGCAAAATACCTTCTCTTTGCCAAGTATGTGAGTACAACATTTAAATCAAATGTCTTCTTGTCCATTGTTTTCATGAAACTTAAGCAGATGGCATGCCCACTCCCCTTCACACCTCTTTCCCACAGTCATTATTCACAAGCACAATGACTCAGATACTACAATGATTTGCTTAAGATATATTTTGGGCCACTGCAAATGGCTAGGATCCAACAATTCCATATACTATTGCAGATCAACCCTAACTCTGTGAGATAAAATTTGCTTCATAAGTATCCCAGAAGCCATATTGAGAGTTTTCTATTCCATTAACCTGAGTTTCTTTCCTGGGAAGGCACTAAATTGCTGATTTGGTAACAGTCTTGTCAGTTACAGATTTAAATCAGTTTCTTTCCTTGAACATTGACTTTTCTCTCAAGCACTTACTGAAATATCCAAAATAAGCTAATTGAATGCATACCTTGACTCACGATCTGTTTTGGTAATTATCTTGACTAGGGTAACTTTAAAAGGAAGAAACTGGAATTAACTGTATTTCGAAGGGTATAATGAACAGTAAGAAGGAAGTGAAGAACCTTTAGTTTGAATAATGGTAGGAGTGATGGTTATCATGTTCCCTCCTTCTGTCAACCCGAAACTGTTGTGGAGCTCAGTATTTTCTGTCAAGTAAAGTCATGAGGGTAGCTCATGGAGTAATAGAGGGAGTTTGAAGACAGTTTTGCTTTGTTTTTTATATACAAATAAGACTTATAGATCAGAAGCTAGTGATTGAAAGGTAAAAGACAAGTAGAGAAGGAGAGATCAGGTAAAAGTGATGCTGTTGACTTGTACTAAGAAGTTTGCAATCAGTATGGAAGATACCCAGAGATACTTTCTCTATGCTATTGATAACATGCACAGATTGATATTTCCTTAGTTTCACTTTTTATGTATGGTATTCTTTTTTTAATTGGATATTTTATGTATTTACATTTTAAATGTTATCCCTTTTCCTGGTTTTCCCTTCGCAATCCCCATTCCATCACCTTTCCTCCTGCTTCTAAGGGTGCTCCCCACCCACCTACCAACTCCTACCTCACTAACCTGGCATACCCCTACACTGGGAAATCCAGCATTTACAGGACCAATGACATCTCCTCCCATTGATGCCCAACAAGACCAACCTTTACTACATATGCATCTGGAGCCATAGGTCCCTCCATGTGTACTCTTTGGTTGGTTGATATTGTTGTTCTTCCTACGGGGTTGCAAACCTCTTTAGCTCTTTCAGTACTTTCTCTAACACCTTCGTTGGAGTCCCTGTCCTTAGTCCATTGGTTGGCTGTGAGCATCCACTCTGTCTTTGTCAGGCTCTGGCAAAGCCTCTCAGGTGACAGCTGTAACAGGCTCCTGTCAGAAAGCACTTCTTAGCATCAGCAATAGTGTCTGGTTTGATGTCTGTGTATGGGATGAATCCCTAGGTGGGGCAGCCTCTGGATGGCCTTTCCTTCAGTCTCTACTCCATACTTTGTCCCTGTATTTGCTTTAAAGTGGAGCCATTCTGTGTTAAAATTTGGAGATGAGTGGGTGGCCCCTCCCCCAACAGGGGACCTTGCCTAACCTCTGGATATGATCTCTACAGGTTCTCCCAACCCATTATTGGGTATTTCAGCTAATCTCATCCTGTTGGGTCCTCGGAGACTCTTCCTTTTGAGGTATATGGGACTTGTTGGTAACTATCCCAGTTCCCCATTCCCCATTGTTGCACACCTCTATTCACATTCCTGATCCTCTGTATGTCATCCCTGTCTCCTTCCATACCTGATCCTGCCCCCCTTTTTCACCCTCCTTCTTTCTTCCTCCCAAGTCCCTCCCTCCCTCTATCTCCTGTGAGTATTTTGTTTCCCCATCTCAGAAGGACTGAAGCATCCACATTTTGTCTTCCTTTTTCTTGAGCTTCATATAGTCTGTAAATTGTATCTTGGGTATTCTGAGCTTTGAGTTAAAAAGCATTTATCAGTGAGTGCATACCAGTGTGTTCTTTTGTGACAGAGTTACATCACTCAGGATAATATTTTCTAGTTCTATCCATTTGCCTTGTGTATGCTATTCTTAACATCCTGTTTGATGTGTTTTGAAAATATGAGCTATCACTTTCACTTCAATGTCATGAAATTTTCTAGTGGTTTTCACAGGCAATTCGCAAAATTAATGAACTAGGGGGTATTGTACAGTTTTAAAGCTATGTCTTTACTGTAGTTTTCTTTAGGATAGTAGGATTCATATGACAATAGGGACGAGAAAAGAATGAAAGAATAGATAAAATATGTGGTATTACATGCAAGCAGTACATAGATTTCTCCACATCACATAATGAGTATGGAGACTTATACATAACATATACAAAACTTTCCTTTTGATAAATGACAATGGAATACTCCTCCAAGGAGTTTATTCATGTGAATAGGTAAACAAGAAATACATCATTAGCATGTAATAAAATTTTATGTAATTTCCAGGGCCTCACAGACATTATCTTGTCTTTATTCAACCATTATGTGAGATACTGATAAAATTCTAAGGGAACTAGAAAGAGATAGGTTACAGAAGGATTACAGGGGGACTGTAATACACAGTAATGAGCACAGCAGAGGGGTTAATAAAATATTATCTATAAGAACAATAAAAAATTATGGATTTCAGTGATAAAGTTATAGGAAGTTGCTTATATGAATATTTAAAGATGACATATTTTTAATAGAGGAGAAGGAAGGGAATTCAGAGGAAGAAAATAATTTCTTTAATTAAATAAAGATATTACTGTAATTATGATTCTCCTGAAATGATCACATTCTGGATTGTTATTTACAGGGTCACATAGGCATATGAAGGGATTTCGGGTCAGTGTTTGCCTTTTTCTAAACTATATGCTTTATAAGGACCTGGATCTACTCAGAATAATGCAAGTAAAATAGACACAAATGAGTAATTAGTCATGAAATGTACAAATAAGTTAACAGGCTAAGAATGAATGAATGAATGAATGAATGATGAAAAAATGAACGAATTAATACAGAAATACTAGTCAATCAACTAGTGAGCACATTATACTTTCAATCAACTGGCACTAAAGAAGAAAGTTGCAGAGTGACCTAGAAGGTGAGACTACAAGTCTAGGAAGAGGTGACCTTGTAAGAATACCTGTTCTGTTTTTACAGTTGTTTGTCAAGTTGGAAAAGATTTTAACTCAATGAATTGGATCCCAATAGAAAAAAAATAATTTCAGTAGTGTTTCACCTAATGGATTATACTGAGGCTTTGGATAAACATATTTAAATATCAAGTATCATGTCAAGTTGGTTCTAAGTCACCAATAACATAAATAAGAAGAAAAATGCAAGCTGGAATTGGGATGAGCAAACAGGGATGAGCAAAGCTCTGACAAAAGCAATTAAGTGGCAGTGAAACTGTGTCCTTAAAAGGATCCTCTCAGAGGAAATTTTAACAATCAGGATCAGAATATATTACCATGTTTTAGCTGTGTGGTAACTATGGTCCATTATTTATGACATATACATGCATAAGACAAGAGATGGGTGATTCAAACTTATCGGAACAAATGCTGTCATTCAGAGAGATGCCATAGTACATTATATGAATGTGGTTGGTTAAAGGTGTAGATACAGTCTCAATGTCTCATTCCTAAAATGGACACATGAAATTCACAGGTATTAGTATTAAATCAGATTTAGATCCACTTCAAAGCTTCTCTGTTTTCTTCTCTAACATATTTCTGAATCATTGTAATGAAAACCCACCAAAGATTTTTATACAAATGGTCAAACACATACTTCCACAGTGTAATCCTTATCGTTCTCTCTATCATGGTTAACCAAATACTTGTCCTCCATGCCCAGGTGAGTGATACCAGTTACCTGATTAGCTGTTGCAGGATGCTTTTCTATTATAGCTCCTCAGTTCCATCAACTCATGCATTTGACTCCCTCAAAGGCTGTTTGGGTTATTTTAAACTCATGGTTCCTAAATGTTGATAATCCCATATGTCTAGCCTCTTTATCACATCGGGAAAAAAGAAAGGAAGAAAGAAATCCCACCAGATATTTATTTTTAATATCTCTGCAACTATCAATGAACTAACACAATATGTACGTATTAATTACATAAACATTTAAAAGACATAAAAATATACTCCCAACACTCTTAAGCAGCAACCATGTGACTCAAGTTCACAGTGTATTTCTATTGAACTCCTTCCTTCTCCCTTTGGGTTTGCCTGCCTTATCCTTCTGCCTGGTATCATCTTCCTCTATGAGTGTGATGGAATTCTGCCCATTTTCTTCTTTAAATGCAACTATTTCTGTCACAGTTTTTGTAGGTTAGGTTAACAGCCTGTGATCATTAGGAGCATCCCCTTAACATAGTATTCATGATTGTAATTAGATACATCCCTGACTTTTAGTTACTGTCTGCTTCTGCTTCTTAATCCTTGCCAAGATTATTGACCACTGTTTGTTTATTGAGTCTGGGTCTAACCCCCTTTACAATCACTGTTAATTTTCACAGCTGCTCACTTCCCTCTTCACCATTATCACATCCTGTTCAATCCATATGTTTGTTTTTCCATGGTATTATCAAAGCTTCTGCAGTGATAAGCCATAATACAAAATATCACTCAGACATCAAGGCTGTCTGATACTTCTGTCCAAATACTTCTAAGCTAATAGCTGCTTTGTAACTATTCTGAATCCAGGAGAGAGTATCAGAATATATAAGAGAATGGACAAGGGGGTTATAATTCTCTGAGTCAAATCTGCATTTCCATGGAGAATGGACAGATAGATAAACAGGTAAGAGCACTGGCTTCTCTTGCATACGACCTGAGTTCACTTCCCAGTACCCACACAATAGTTAACAACCATTTCTAATTCCAATTCAGGGAATCATCGTACCTTCTTGTGGCCACCATGTGTTCTAGATATCTGTCGTCCACTGACATATATTTAGGTAAAATATTGCACATAAAATAAATTTAAATTAAAAAATTTTTTTAAAAATCCAGTTCCAATATTCACAAGCTGTTTGACTTAAGATAAGTAACCTATCCTGCCTCTATTCAGTTTACTTTTCTCTGATGTTAGTATGAAGTTATTAGTTTTAGAAACGTTAATATACTAAGAAAAATTTGACAATAGAAAGTACTAAATAGATGTTAGCTGGCACTGACTTCTATAATTTTCTGGAAATTTGATTCAATTGTATATCAACAATAATTTCTTTTGTAGATAGATGATAGATAGATAGATAGATGATAGATAGTAGATAGATAGATAATAACATCAAAACTATGTAGTCTCTTAAAATATAAATTTTAAAAGTTATACAGTATTTACACTTCAATAATTAGAAGGTATCTGAACTCATTATTAATAGAATATAATTTATAGGCTCTGAATGAGAACATTTTATCAAAGGATACAGTGGCCTTTATTTATTACTCATTTCTCTTCATGGTTCATGAGCCTGTAATGATTTGAGCCAACAAAGTATCTATTATAAATGTGTATGCATAAGCATATAGTTAAGTATGAAAGATATGTATTCTAGTATTAAAGTCCCCCCTTTCTTCCATGCTCATAATTGATGTACTATTTATGAAGAGGAGTTTGCAGTGGTCTGAACAAAGATCATGATATAAAATTAAGTGATGGTTTATGTCCTTTACTCTTCCACTCATAAATTATTTCTCTAGTGATGACATTCTTTTGTATTCAGTGGTACATTCAAATATTCCTCCCTTGGTATTATTCTTGCCGGATACTGCATATAAATAGCTTGTCTTTTATAGCTGAAATGAGAGTTTATCTAGGTTATAAGTGATGAAGAAGGAATAAAAACAGGGTTCTTCTCTACTTCTCTACTTCCTGTCATTCATTGAATCTTTTCCATATGAATCTTCCAACATCAGCAATAACTAATGATACCTCACAAAACACAGAGAAAAGATGTTGGGGAATAAAATGAAGAGGATATCAGTATGTTATAATCATGGTCCCTCTAAAGAGAAAGAAACTGATCAATTTGCTTCATTTTTAACTCTGAATAACTTTGCCAAGAGAAGTTGCATATTACACACACCCTGAAAATTAAAAAAAAAATCTGTAAGTGAAATACTGCTATATTCTTACTTTTAATTTCTATTTAAATTTTTATAATTCTGACTTCTAGGAAGTCATTAAAACATAGTTCTAAACGACTACATCCATTCAATTAACTCAGTGCAATGGGGCCATGCAAGGCTTCCTGGAGATGCAAATGGCTTATGGGACTAAAGCAGTCATAGTTTCTATGGACACAGCTTACGTATTAGGCTAATAGGTTCAGAAGTCATTGCATAATGTTGATATGGTAGGGAAAAGGGATATGGTTGGATGTACAGTAGTATATGTGAAAGAGAGTATATTTGAAAATGTGATTGGAGCAGAGATTATTGAATTATAAGGAGGCAGATTGAAAATTTTAAAAATGAACAAGCAAATTAACAAACAAGCAAGAAACAACCTCAGAACATAATCTTAAGTACAAAACTAGGATCACAGACATTTCAGGAATCAATAGAATTGAAACAACAAAATTATCCATGGTCTGAGGTCAGTATTTCCATTTTGGTCAAGCTTCAAGCGTGGCATAATAGCTTGATCATGCTAGACCTTTTTGTCCTAGGAATAATTTCTTTTCTGCCATGGTGTTAAAGCTTGTCTTTGACAACATCAACATGTTGGCAGCCAAGGTACATGACTTGAAACTGAAAAAGGACACCCAGACAGAGTTATTAATTTAACAGGTTGACAAGCCAAGGATGGGTAATATTTTGCAGAGCCTTACCAACCTGAGTCAGAAATGCATTGGTTTTGATAATGCATATTCCATGATGGTAAGGAAGACATTCTTGTCAGAATGTCCTAAGACAGGCTCAGTCTTATTTATTAAATAAAAAATGGGGAGATGTGGAGAAATTTTGGGGCTGCTGGCAGGAATATGACATTAGCTAAGGAAAAGGAAATAGGGCTGCTTGGCAGAAATCTAATATTAGGCTAGAACAAAGAAGTAGGATTCAGGCAAGAAACTGACTTTGGGCTAGGACAGGGAAGTAGGATCAGGTAATTTGGTCATCCTAGTCCTTAGAAATAGTCA
Source organism: Mastomys natalensis (assembly GCA_021653895.1). Taxonomy (NCBI): domain Eukaryota; kingdom Metazoa; phylum Chordata; class Mammalia; order Rodentia; family Muridae; genus Mastomys; species Mastomys natalensis. The sequence continues at coordinate 229,250 of JAJTUV010000924.1, read as the reverse complement.
TCATGAGAGTAATCACAGAACTTTGTTTATTGCCTTGCTTGTTCCTTGACAATTTGTATTTACTGTCTTGCTTGTTTCTTGACTATTTGCATTCATTGTATTGCTAGTTCCTCAACCTAGAGATGACCTTAGTACTTACATGTAATTAAAATGGTATAAAAAGCAGATTGGGAAAAAAATTATAAAACCTTTTAGAGGAAAAAATAAAGATAATATTTTTTATCATACAATGCAATACTAATCAGTGTAAGATAAATCTACCTACTTCTTAAATCCTGTAAAAATTTTACAAAGTGTAAAGAAAAAGAAAAAGAAAAATATAATAACAACAACAAAAAAGTTAACCCATATGGGCCTAAATCCTTCCAGGATAAAAGAAAGGAACTGTGAAAGAAACTGTTCTGATTAATAGCATATTTTAGGTTTTGAGTAATATAGTAGGCATAGTTCTAGAGAAAGACTTTTCTGAAGTTGTTCTCTTTATTGATCTTTACTTTCACATTAATGATTAAATTTTAGCCTAAATGTTCTAACTGAATTGTTTGACATTAAGTAAATAATAGATCCTTCAGACATGTACTTAAGTTTTCCTTGAGAAAAATTTCCAGTCTCTTTGATAGCTGCTTTTATAAAGTCAGCAATTCATGAAATGATACCGAACAACAGGCTGTTTGCTCTTTCTTGATGGCATGGCAAACAGAAATCTCTCTCTCTCTCTCCTCTCTCTCTCTCTCTCTCTCTCTCTCTCTCTCTTTCTCTCTCTGTATGTGTGTTCTGTGAGACTGCTTTGTATTATAGAAAGTTGTTGAGTCAATATGACTGTGCACCTACATAGATCAATATAAAAAAATAAGACTTAAAAAGAAAATATCACCTCAAATAATGTTTTGGGAGACTAGTATGTCTCTGACTCATTTCCTACTCTTGAGACTCTTTTTCCTTTTATTGGGTTGCCTTTTTCAGTCTTTATAGAAACACTTTTGCTTTGTCTTATTGTGTCTTTTTTTTTTTTTTTTTTTTGTCCTGTTCGTTGTCATCTGTTAGAGGCCTGCTTTTTCCTGAAGAGGAAACTGAAGGAAGTGGATCTGACAGAGATGGAAAACTTGGTTTCAGGGAGCAGGAAGGAGTGGAGGAAGGGGCAATTTTGGTTTGGGTATATTGTTTGATAGTAGAATCTATTTTTAATAAAATGTCAAATAAAAATAATAATTTTAATGGAGATTATACTATATTTAGCTAGTGATGTAGCTTAGTGTGTAGGTTATTTGCTTAGCATGCATAAACTCCTGGCTATAATTCCTAACATAACATAAATAGGATGTAGTGGTGGATATCTATAAGCCCAGTACTGGGGAGGCAGTGACAGGAGAAGCAGAAGTTCCGGTTACCTTATCTACATACTGAATTTCAAATCAGCAGAAAACATACAAGACCTGGATTGGAAAACTAATGAAAGACAGAATGAAGAATGAGAGAGACGTTTATTACTCCAACTATGAAGTGTAGGTAATACGGAGCCAGTTTCATCAGTAACTTAAATATTAGTGTCTCTTTTTTGATATCCTTTGGATTTTCATATTGCTAAATTAGATAGTAAAGTAGATAGTCTCAGTAGACAATGAAGCCTATTCTTCAACTCCCTTTCCCCTTACCTTTTTCTAAAGGTAGTGTTCCTAATTCTCATCTCATTCATAGGTTCTAGAGCTTGAATCAACAACACTACAGTATAACAGAGATGATTCAAGCCAACCATGATCGGTTTTGACTGCATGTGCTATCATGGTGTCATTTCTATGTACATACTTGCCGTATTTTGGATATAAGTTGTCTCATAGTCTTGTAAGTTAGAAGCTTGAGCTACAGTATGGTAATGTTAAATGTGGTGTAGATCTTTTAAGTGGTGTGGTCCTGATAGAACTCCAATCAGCCATTATGGAAGCTCTCTTTATAAAGGATGTAGGTGTTTAGCCTGTGAAAGTTATTATAAGACCAAACCTCAAACCATGAACCTCCCATTTAGATGTACTTGGCAATAGGAAGCTGCACACATACACACACGCACAAACACACACACACACACACACACACACACACACACACATGGACGCACACACCTCACTGCTATGTATGAAGAAGTCAAGTTGGCCTTCATCAGAGTTAAGCTGATGCCAGAACTATGGATTTGAACTCCAAGTATAATGAGATAAATAAACAAAATTTTGTAAAACTGGACTACCTTAGGTATTTTATGATAATTAAAAACTTACTAACATGGAAAATAAAACTGGTAACTATGAGTGATGTTGTTACAATTATATCTGAATTGGTTAACATCAGTGTATGTAAACGTATATAGGGGCATCCTAAAGAAAGCCTAGAGTATTCTAAGTTGAGTGTTATAGCCAATACTGATGAGGACTCATTAGATTTTAGAAAAAGAATTGGAATATTTTAGATATAGGTTGAGTGATGAAACTCAGAACACTGGCAGAATCATGATTGATAGAAGCTTCAGTTCAGGGGTCTCAGCTGAACTGAAAATTCCACTGAAAGCTGTATCAATGGCCAAACAAGAAACTAACTGCCACAAGGCTGAGAATAAAAGTAATGGGGAAACTAAAAAAACATGAGAACTAGGAAGTATAAGGGATGTGACACAGCTCAAAAAACTCCTGGGACATCTATATACTTTGGAGCCTAGATACCTGTTACCTTAGAAGTGCTTGGCTAGAAAGTATCAAATCCGGTCCAGTCTTTGTGTCACTTAACCAAGATATGAGAAAACAGTGCCAACGGAAATAATATAAAATACAAATTACTGTGGGTCGATTGATAGAAAACTCACCATGGAAAAATGGTACTGTAAGGAACCTTGGTGTAATTGGAAAATCTTCAGTGAAATTGTCACAGAATTCATAACACCTTTTTCTACGTTATCCAATTACACTGCACAAAAATAAGTGGGGAAGGTAAGAAAAATAAAACTGCTGAAGTGTGCCCATTCCTTAAGTAAAGTGCTCAGTGAGACTAGAGTAAGACCTAAGCAAAGACTAGAGATGTGTCTTTTGCGACTAGAGAGAAAAATCTCACCTTAAAAGTTTCTGAAACAGAAAAAGTAAAAACTTTTCCTCTCTGAACAAATTTTCTTTTAGGGAAAAAAAAATTGAGTTTTGCAGAGTTAAAAAGACATGGAGATAAAGTTTGCATGGAGATGAATAAAAGAAACAAGTTATAAAATACATAAGAAGTGAAAATCAGGCATATATAAATATAAGAATACTTGTTAAAATCTGATAGAGAAACATGTGACAAAGCAGCATGACATATAATGTTATGATTATAATCTTTGGTGATATTAATGAGCTCAACAACAAAATCTCAAAAGGCATTGTAATAGTTTCTTATGAAAGTAGTGTCAAAATTCAATAATTTATGTGAGTCAAAAAATATCTCATTCTATATGTAGTTCTGATCTTATATCAAAGTACAATACTCCCAAATTGACTTTATAGAAATGAGAACAAAAAAGGAAAGAAGAAGTCGTCTGTAGTCAAATGAAATAGTGATAGCAAAATGCAGGACATTTGCACTAATAAGCACATATGTACATATCCTCATTAACATACTGGGAGATAAATTACAGCAGAGCCTGAAAGTGATGGAATATCATTACCATCTGTGTGCTGTTCATCAAAATGAAGGCTTTGAATGTTAGAAAGTAAACTAGTTTTGTCCACTATACTCAATTATTGAAGGAGGGACATAGAAGATTATTTTTTAAATGATTTTATAATTTAGTTTCTACAAATTATCCCTGAAACTAAATAAACTCTTAGCATGCCACAATAGAAAGGAACACCTTTGTATTCATCAGAAAACCCTGTATGAAACAGCTCATTAATCAGAGGAAGATGAAGAAGTTTCTCTTTAAATCATCAGCAAGGAAAATGAGATTATTATCAGGTCAGTAATCACCATTGTACAGCAGCCCTAAAATGTCCACAGAACCAACACTAGTGAAGACTGAAATGTACAAATATTAAAACAAAATAATAAGAAATAAGTTGTTATAAATATTAGAAAGGAAGAAGAAAATGCCTTCAGTTTCATAAAACAGTAAAATGCAATTCTCTGTAAGGTTATTGTATCCTTACAAAGGAAAGACAATGCAATAAAAGGTAAGATCTGCTGCACAATTGCCACAAACCTATAAAATTCATAACGATTACCCTAGTAAAAATAAGCATAAGGGTAGTATGAAGAAAACTGTAAAATTTTACTAAAGGGCATAAAAGAAGATTTAAATAAAAGGTGAACTAAGCCACATTGTGAATGGGATGACTTAATATTAAAAAGATAAGAATATTTCTCCAAATTAATCTATAAATACACTGAAGTGTAATAAAAATCCTATTTGTGTTATTCATGAACTCAAAATGTTCCTTATAAATTTAATTTAGGAGAGGAAATGTGCCAAAGGAAGTTTATGTAAGATAAATGAGAAAGGAAGCCAGACTTACTTTCTATATATCAAGGCTTGTAATGAAAATGGGATAATTGAGAAAAGGTAATATTGCTATGGAAATATAGAAGGAATGCATGGTTCGCAAGAGACCTGTGAGAATGTGGGGCAGAGAAGGGATGCGTATTGAATTATTGGGAAAATAGTGCTCCAGCAGTAAGCATTTCTGTGTAACTTTTCTATCAATTTGCTGCAGGAAAAAAAAAAACTAGGTAACTCATGTATATAAACTTTAAAATGTAAAAAAACAAAAGTATAAGACCTTGGGCTGACACGGTATCTCAGTGGGTAGAGATGCTAATCAGTGACTTCAAGATCCCCAGGTCACACAAGATAGAAGAAAAATACTGACTCCCGAGGGTTGTCCTCAGAACTTAGAACAATAATCTATGGAATGAGTCAATCTGTACACACATGCACATTCAGAACCAGACACACAAACATAGGTGCATGTGAATACACACACACACACACACACACACACCACACACCCCCCTTTTTAAAATCACTCACAGTGAGGAGCTATATACCAGTAACTGAGCTGTTGAGTAGAACACTGCCTGAGCAAGACTTTGCCTCCAATTAGAACTTAGATTATATAATCTGCATGTACATACATAAATGCAACCCATGTCATAAAAATAATAAATTATTATTTATACAACATTATAATTATTTTACAACACAAAGCATCAACTATCAGGGGATGGTAATATTATTTTATAGTTTATTTTTCATTTTATTGGTTATTTTATTTATTTACATTTCAAATGTTATCCCGCTTCCCAGCTTCCCCTCCACAAACCCCTATCCCCTGCTTCTATGAGGGTGCTCCCCACCCTCCAACCCTCCTACCCACTCCTACCTCAGTGACCTAGAATTCCACTACCCTGGGTCATCAAGCCTCCACAGGACTAAGGGGCTTCCTTCTAGTGATGTCAGATAAGGCAATCCTCTGCTACATATCCAGCTGGAGCTATGGGTCCCACCATATGTACTCTTTAGTTAGTGGTTTAGTCCATGAGAGCTTAATGGTCTACCATCCTTATGTACATATTCCATACCATTGATTCTTTATCCATATTTTTGCATTTATATTTTAAGTCATCTGTAAGTTAAAACATTTGTAAAAAAAAATTGTATTTCTGTACTAAACATGTTCAATTATTTAGTAACTGTTCCCAAAAAAGCATCATACAGCATCTAATTTCTAAGCATTTACATTATAGTAGGTTCAGAAAGTGAGCTAAGCATTAGAGCATACAGCAGAATATACATAGGTAATGTCAAAATTTAGAATTTACAGTATTTCTAAAACTACACATTCTGTGTATAAACAGGAATCTATATTTATCTATACACAAAACCATGGAATGCAATTTTCTTTCATGGTGTCTTCAACACACCCTGAAATATATTAACATTTTTGCTTGAGATTATTTTTGACTGGCCATTTTATTTATCTATATTTCAAATGTTATCCCCCTTCCTGGTTTCCCCTCCCCAATTCCCCTATGCCATCTCCTCTCCCCCTTGCTTCTAAGAGGGAGCTGCCCCACCCAACCACCCACTTCTTCCTCACTGCTCTAGCATTTCCCTACTCTGGCGAGTCAAACCTCCACAGGACCAAGGGCCTCCCCTCTCATTGATGACAGTTAAGGCAATCATCTGCTACATAAGTGGCTGGAGCCATGGGTCCCTCCATGTTTACTCTTTGGTTGGTGATTTAGTCCCTGGGATGTCTGGGTCATCCTGTTAGTTGATATTGTTGTCTTCCTATGGAGTTGCAATTCACTTCAGTTCCTTCAGTCCTTCCCCTAACTCCTTTATTGGGTTCCCAATGCTCAGTCTGATGGTTGTCTGCGAGCACCTGCATCTGTATTAGTCAGGCTCTGGCAGAGCCTCTCAGGGGACAGCCATACTAGACACCTGTCGGCAAATGCTTCTTGGCATCAGCAAAATTGTCTGGGTTTGGTGTCCGTAGATAAGATGGATCAATATGTGGGGCAGTTTTTGGATGGCCTTTCCTTAACTCTCTGCTCCACTCCTTGTCGCTGTATTTCCTTTAGATAGAAACAACTTTGTGTTAAAATTTTTGAGATGGTAGGTTGCCTCATTCCTCAAATTAATGAGTGGACAATTAAGTCCTTCTTAGAAGGGGAAACAAAATAATCACAGGAAGTAGAGGGAGGGAGGGACCTGGGAAGAAGGAGGGTGAGGGAAAAGGGGGAGACAGGATCAGGTATGAGAAAAGGTGGGGAAGAGAAGTACATAGGATCAGGAAATTGAACGGAGGTATGTAGCAGTGAGGGATGGGGAACTTTGGGTAGCCTCTAGAAAGTCCCAGGAAAGCAAGAGGCTCCCAGGACCCAAGAGGGATGACATTAGCTGAAATATCCAACAAAGGGGAGAGAGAATAAGTAGAGACCATATCTTGATGGTCTCTTGCTTGATATTGTATATTATTTTTTCTTGATTCTTTGCCAACTGCCTCTTCTAAACCAAATATAAATTTGAGAAGAACATGATACATACTAATTTGTTACTAAATTGTCTTCAGTATCTGGGATACTGAATTAGAAGGAAAATTTTTTTCAGCATTCATTAATGAATTGCTTACACAGTTGGTGGGTAATTAGGATTTGTGACTCTGTAATGACATGTTGTTATTATACACTGCATAAACACAATATTTATTAACATGAACCTACCAATAGGACATGCAAGCTTATCAGGCATGCTTATCTATCATGAATGAATAATCTTTTCAAAAATTTAGATATCTATTTTGCTTGACCAGCATATTTTGGAGAAATGTGAAGGCAGAAAATAATAATATTTTAAAATTATTTTAAAAAGCAGAAGGATGATTTTTTTCATATTAAAGAAACCAAATTCTGGAAAAATTTTAATGGAGTATCTATATTCTAAATTTATGTTGATCAGAACAAAAAGAGGAACATTTAAGGATGATGAAGAAAATTAGTGTGTCTAGTTGATGCAATGTCTCCCTCATTATGTGATGACTTTAGATTTCCTTCTTATATGTCTACATTTTAAGAAGCTTCAACACTGACAATTAAAGTCCTAATGACATATTTCCATATTTATAAATCAGTGTCTTACTACACACTTATCAGAGAAGTAGCTCGTAATTAACACAGAGACTCACAACTGAAGAATGTGAAGATTGTAAGAATTTGGAACACTCAGTGTTGAAGATGAGTTGTTTTCATCAAGTCATTTGTTGAAGGATTAGGAAATGTAGGAGGAGGAAGAGGAAAGATTTGAAGAGTCAAAGGTGATAACTCAAAAGAATCAGTGTCTTTCAAACACAGCAGAAGTGAAGCACAGATGAACTCAAGAAGACTGGGAATCATTCCAGTACATGCAAAGTTCACGCCAAACAGTGTCTTAGTACTAAAAGGGTGAGGTAGATGGAGGGTATTACCTCGAACGAGAAGCTGTTTTTAATTAATACCAAAGGTATTTTTTTCTCCAGTGGACTGTGGCATATTGTCTCATCCACAACCAGAGCAGGCCCTACTTCCAAGAGCAGTTGACCAACTGAAAACAATATCTGATTTTTTTTCTGTGTACATGTTGGTGGATATACAGATGTGGGCTTTTTTGTTTCTTTTTTGCTTTTTTAAATTTTTTTGTCTTACTAGGTTTTTATTTGTTTCATTCATTTTCATTTCTGTGGTTATTTTGTAGTTTCTTTTGAGAGAAAGAACATGTTAGGTGATTAGGAAGAAGGGAAGGAGAGGTGGGTCTAGAGGTGTTGAAGTATGGGAAAAATATAATCAAAATATAGTATATAAAATTTTTAAATAAAAATAAATCTTGGGATAAATGTCTGTGTTGTGTATGATTTTAAGAAGTAACGTTACACACTTTCACCACCTTTGTATCTACAGGAAAGATAAGAAACAAACTTCTATAGTTTCTGGAAAAATAATAATGAGTTCTTGTTTTATTTACTATATTTTGATTTAGAATTTATAAAGTACAAGCAGTGTAAAGGTTCAAAGAAAACTATGATATGAGTTACAACACTTTCCATCTATGTGGTTGTAATTTGAGGGAGAGGTAATAGTTCTCTGACCAGATAGTGTAAAAGACTTAAATTTCATGGTACATTTCAGAAAAATGGACACATACACACACATACACACACACACACAGAGAGAGAGAGAGAGAAGAGAGAGAGAGAGAGAGAGAGAGAGAGAGAGAGAGACAGGAGAGACAGAGAGAGACAGAGACAGGAGACAGAGTGAGAGAGAGGAGAGTGAAAGAAGTTGGTCATCTCAGATGTTTCTGGTTGTAGAAACACAAAACTGATTAACATGATATAGGTGTATAATCATTGGGATGTTACATTTGAACAATAGTAATTGAGGTGGAGAAGAAAGAGTAATTTAACCTGAGTCGAATGTCCTCAGTAATGATCAGAGATGAGAACTACAAGGGTATGGATAGACTTGCCTTCACACACACACACACACACACACACACACACACACAGAGAGAGAGAGAGAGAGAGAGAGAGAGAGAGAGAGAGAGAGAGAGAGAGAGAGAGAGAGTTACAAACACATCTGGATTTTGATTTTATCTAACTACATGAAAAAAGTTCCATAAGTGCATAAATTATATTATTATCAGAATAAACAATAATTTAAGGAAATTTCTTTTTTACTGGATATTTTATTTGTCTACATTTCAGATGCTAACTCCTTTCCCATTACCCCTACCCCCAATAAACTCCCTATCCTAACTCTCCTCCTTCTTTTTGATTTTTTTTTTATACAATTTTAATTACAGGAAAGTATTAAATCAGTTCTAGGTTGAGGAACTACTAATACAATAGATGCAAATAGTCAAAGAACAAGTAAGGCAATAAACAAATTTCTGTGATCACTCCCATGATCACAGTTTCTAAAGGCTTATCAGGAAGACCAAAATACCTGAGCCTACTTCCCTGTACAGTCCCAAAGTCAGTTTCATGCCTGAAGCCTACTTCATTGTTCTAGCCTAAGATTTAGATTTCTGTCTGAAATTACATCTTTGTTCTAGCCTAAGATTAAGATCCCTGCCTAAAATTACTTCTTTGTTTGTAGGCTAATGTCAGATTCCTTCCTTAAGCTCATTTCCTTTTCCTTGGCCAATGTCAGATTCCTGCCAAGCAACCCCAAAATTTCTCCACATCTCTCCTTTTTTTAATTCATAGACAAGACTGAGCCTGTCTTAGGTCATTCTGACAAGAATGCCTTCCTTACCTGTCATGGAATATGGATTATCAAAAGCAATGCATTTCTGACTCAGGTTGGTAAGACTATGTGCAGAACATTACCCGACCTTGGCTTACCAGCCTGTTAAATTAATAACTCTGTCTGTGGGTCCATTTTCAGTTCCAAGTCATGTACTTAGGCTGCCAACACGGTGATGATGTTAAAGACAAGGTTTAACATGAAGGGCAGGAATTAAAATATTCCCAGGACAACAAGGGCTAGGTGATCTCTATGCCATTCTTGAAGCTTGACCAAAATAGAAATACTGACCTCAAGCAATGGATAATTTTGTCAGCATTATCTACAGAATCACAGCTCAGAAGAACATCTTTCATTAAATTCATAATCTCACTATGCAAAATTAAAACATCCAGAGAGGTGTTAGAATTATGCCAAATACCCTGCAAGTGTTTTAAAACAGTTTTCTAGTTATAATAACTATAATTATAAATTTTAAGAGCAATACAACTCCATTGGTATTTGGCATGACACTCGAGATTTTTCCTTACTCTTAAACTCTGAACCTCCTTCCAATAATTTGAAAAGGATAAAGAGCATCAATTCGATGTTCCAAATGCCTATCTAAATTCTCTTGTATACTCAACACATTAGTAACATTATTTGCTAAATGATTAACAAAAGTAGCTGTCTTAACTTCTTGTGTCAAAGCAACTGCAAAAACAGTGGCGCTAGCAATTAATGTAATTAAAGCTCTTATACCAGCAATAAGCAAGTCCACTACCTTTTGCTTCTGCTTAAAGCCTAACTCACTTCTTCCAGTACTTGCAAGCTTTTTTTTTTTCCCCAGAAAACCAAAATTCTGTAATACTCAGGACAAAAGACAAAAACTGGTAGATAGACCCCCTTAACAGACATGCCAGCTTTCAACACACTAACACAATTAGAAAGTGTACAGTCAATGCAACTTTCAATAAATACTGTAGAAGAAACAAAACTAATTTATCTTGACAATTAAGAGCTTTAACATATGTACTAACACTTGTTTGAAATCCAGAACCTGTCTCAACTTTATTTCTTGCAAACATAACATCATAGAGAACTGCAGCTATCTTTCAAATATGTCTCTGAAAATGTCCAGATCCAGCCTTCCAAAGGAAGACTGTTATTTCCAATACTGGATTGATATCTAGACCAGTACATGATTACGTCTGAATAACTGGTCACATTTAAGAAAACTACAACAGTCATTATAATATCTTTTGATTATCTATTCTACAAGGTCTAAAAACTGGAGGCAAGGCAGCTTGTCCCATCTGCTACATAGAAAAGCAAAGGTAGGATGGGAACATATGTCCAATACAGCATCCCAGTAACTATTGTTAGGACACTCAGAAAGCTCACAGGTCAGCATCATTCTTTGTTCCAGCATCACCATAACTTACCAATCATTCTGGCAGCCACCAATCTCCTTCAGCATCCTGCAAAGAAAACACAAACATGCCCTCTTCCCCATATTAGATAATTGATAGGGATCATGCCATATGCCAGTAACTGGATTCTTCCCTTTCACCTATGCATAAGTATGCCTAGTTGAAGATTGCCATAGACGCCCAGCAAAGAATTCCTTGGCATCCAATATTTTAAAAATTTAAAATAAAAAGAGCATGATTTAAATAAACTTGTGGTGTCTGAGGATATACTGCTCACTCTTTTATGAATATATTGTTTTAAAGTTTCATGGGCCCCTTCCTCAATACCATGTCCTTGAGGATTATAAGGAAACCCACTAATATGGGTAATATTAAATTGTTGACAAGAATTCTCAAATGCTCTACTGCAGTAGCCAATTCCATTATCTGATTTTTTTTATTATTGGATATTTTATTTATATACCTTTCAGATGTTATCCCCTATCCCTATCCCCCCCTAATACTCCTTATGCCATCCCCCCTCCTCCTGCTTCTATGAGGATGTGTCCCCCACCCACCAACCCACTCCTACCACCTCTACTTCTGCCAAACTAGGGCATCCAGCAATCTTCAGGACCATCACCATCCTCTCCCACTGATGCCTGACAAGGTTATCATCAACTACATGTACAGCTGGAGTCATGGATCCCTCCATGTGTGTTCCCAGGCTTGTGGTTTAGACCCTGGGAGCTCTTGGTTGGTATTGTTGTTCTCCCCATGGGGCTGAAAACCTCTTTAGCTCCTTCAGTCTTCTCTCTCATTCCTCCATTGGGGACCCCATGATCAGTTCAGTGGTTAGCTGCAAGCATCTGCCTCTGTATACTCAGGCTCTGACAGAGCCCGTTGGGAGACAGGTATATCAGGCTCCTGTCAGCAACCCTTCCTGGCATTGACAACAGTGTCTGCATTTGATGAATGCACATGTGATATATTCCCACCTGGGGCAGTCTTCAGATGGGAGTCTCCAGTCTCTGTTCTACACTTTGTCTCCATAATCGCTCCCGTGAGTAGTGAGAATTTTGTTACTCCTTATAAAAAGGACCGAAGTACCCACACTTTGGAATTCCTTCTTCTTGAGCTTCATGTGGTGTTCTGGCCCATTGTGCTGCTCCAGGTCTGCGGGTCAAGGTCTAGTAAGAGAGAGAGTGGGGATGAAGGGGCAAGAGATGCAAAGAATGGAGACAAGATAGAGGGACTGATCAAGTCTCTCTTTCCTTGAAAGGAAATCCTGGGTATTTATATGCTTTACCACATGCCTTCCCTCGTGGACAAACAGGGGAACACAGCTGAAGGCCCTTTGCCACGTGCCTTGCAGAGTGGAGACCTCGTGCATCTTGTAGCTGGGGGCACTAAACAGCAAATTAAGATATGTGAGCAAAACAAGATGTTTATCAGAGGTGCTGAGCTGTTGAGGGCTGTTGAAAACAAGTCTGTTGTCAGGGTATATGGCTCAAGATGGCTGCAAAGATGATAGCTGCTTTCTGCTAGGAATCGCTCCCAACAATTTGGTCTGTGAGTTGTATTTTAAGTATTGTGAGCTTTTGGGCTAATATCTACTTATCAGTGAATGCATATCATGTGTGTTCTTTTGTGATTAGATTACCTCACTCAGGATTATATTTACCAGTTCCACCCATTGTGTAAATGTACCATATTTTCTGTATCCATTCCTCTGTTCAAGGACATCTGGTTTCTTTCCAGCTTCTGGCTATTATAAATAAGGTTGTAATAAACATAGTGGAGCTCTGGATGTCTGTATCTGTCTGAGTCAGCTGCTGGTTAGAGCCTCTCAGAGGACAGCTTGCCCCTGTCTGTTCTCAGGCTGGAGGTTTAGATCCTGGGAGCTCTGGTTGAATCTTTTGATACTCATTCTAAAAAGGACAAAGCACCCTCACTTTGGTCTTCCTCCTTCTTCTAGAGTTTCATGAGGTTTATGCGTTGCATCTTAGATATTGTGTGTTTTGGGGCTAATATCCGCTTATCAGTGAGTGCATACCACGTGTGTTCTTTAGTGATTGGGTCATCTCACTCAGGATGATATTTTCTAGCTCCATCCATTTGCCTAAGAATTTCATGAGCTCATTATTTTTAATAGCTGAGTGGTACTCCATTGTGTAAATGTGTACCACATTTTCTGTATCCATTCTTCTGTTGAAGGACATCTGGGTTCTTTCCAGCTTCAAACAGTGGATGGAGCTTGAGGACTCTTATAGAAGAATAGGCGGAAGGATTGTGGGTCCTAAGGAGATAGGAACTGCACAGGAAAATCAACAGAGTAAACCAACCTGAACCCTTGGAGCTCTCAGAGACTGAATCACCAACCGAGGAGCATACCTAGTCTACACAGATCTACCTCCATGGGCTGGACCTAGGCCTCCCTGCACATATGTTGTAAATGTGCAGCTTGGTTTTCATGTAGGTCTCAAACATCTGGAGTGGGGGCTATCCCAAAACATGCAGCCTGTATATGGAGTATGGTCTTCTAGCTGGGTGCCCCATCTGGCCTCAATGGGAGAGGAAGCACCTAGCCTCTCAAAGACTTAAAGTGGCAGGGTGGGGGATACAGGAGGAGGGTGTACTCAGAAAACAAGAGATGGGGAAGGATTGTGGGAGGAGGTGACTGGGACGGGTTATAAAGTCAATAAGCAAAAAAATAAAATTAAAAAAGGAAAAAAAATAAAAATAGTTTTCTATGTAAATTAAAAAAAAAAAAAAACATAGTGGAGCATGTGTTCTTGTTATATGTTGGAGCATCTTTTGGATATATGCCCAGGAGTCAGGAGTGATATAGCTGGGTCCTCAGGAAACACTATATCCAATATTCTGAGGGACTGCCAGCTGCTTTCCAGTGCAGATGTATCAGCTTAAAATCCCAGCAACAATGGATCTTTCTCCACATCATCACCAGCATCTGCTATAACCTGCATTTTTCTTTTCCTCAAAGACTTGAAGTTCTTGTCAAACAGATCTTTCTCTTGCTTGATTAGATTCACATCACGGTATTTCATATTATTTGTGAATATTATGAAGGGTATCATTTCCCTAATTTTATCCACAGCCCGTTTATCCTTGAGTAGAGGAAAGATACTGATTTGTTTGTGTTAATTTTATATCCAGCCACTTTTCAGAAGTTGTTTATCATGTGGAAGTTTTGGGTCACTTAATATATATCATATCATCTGCAAATAGTGATATTTTGACTTCTTCCTTTCCAATTTGTATCCCTTTGACTGCCTTTTGTTGTCTAATTGTTCCAGCTCAGATTTTAAGTACTATATTGAATAGGAACAAAGAGAGTGGGCAGCTTTGTCTAGTCCCTGATTTTAGTGGGATTGCTTTAAGTTTCTCTCCATTTAGTTTTATGTTGGCTACTGGTTTGCTGTATATTGCTTTTACTATGTTTATGTATGGGTCTTGGATTCCTTGATCTTTTCAAGACTTTTACCATGAAGGGGTGTTAAATTTTGTCAAATGCTTTCTCAGCATCTAGTGAGATTAACATTTGTTTTTTTTTCCTTTGATTTTGTTTATATATACCTTGATGGATTTCCTTATATTGAACCATCCCAGAATTCCTGGGATAAAGACTACTTGATCATGATGGATGATTATTTCAATGTGTTCTTGAATTTGATTTGTGAGAATTTTATTGACTATTTTTGCATTAATATTCATAAGGGATTTGAAGTTCTCTTTCTTAGTTGGGTATTTGTGTGGTTTAGATATGAGTAATTGTGGCTTCATAGGATGAATTGGTTAGTGTTCCTTCTGTTTCTATTTTGTGGAATAGTTTGAAGAGAATTGATATTAGGTCTTCTTGGTAGGTCTGATAGAATTCTGCACTAAAATTGTTTGTTTGTTTGTTTTTTTTTTGTGGGGAGACTTTTAATGACTGCTGCTATTTCTTTAGAAGTTATGGGACTATTTAGGTGGTTTATCTGATCTTATTTAACTTTAGTCCCTGGTATCGGTCTAGAAAATTGTCCATTTCATCTAGATTTTCCAGTTTTGTTGAATATAGGCTTTTGTAGTAGGATCTGATAATTTTTTTTTTTAATTTCCTCAGTTCCTGTTGTTATGTCTCCCTTTACAGTTCTGCTTTCATTAATTTGGATATTATCTCTGTGCCATCTGACTAGTCTGGCTAAGGATTTATCTATCTTGTTGATTTTCTCAAAGATCCAGCTCCTGGTTTTGTTGGTTCTTTGTATAGTTCTTTCTGTTTCTACTCGGTTGATCTCAGCCCTGAGTTTGGTTATTTCCTGCCCTTACTCCTCTTGGGTGCATTTGCTTCTTTTTGTCCTAGAGCTTTCAGGTGTGCTGTTAAACTGCTAGTGTGTGCTCTCTTGAGGTTTTTTTTTTTTTTTTTTTTTTTTTTTTTTTTTTTAATAGGCACTTAGAGCTGTGAGTTTTCCTCTTGTCACTGCTTTCATTGTGTCCCATAAGTTTTGGTATGATGTGGCTTCAGTTTCATTAAATTCTAAAAAGTCTTATTTTCTTTCTTTCTTTTTTCCTTGACTTTGTTATCATTGAGTAGAGCATTGTTCAGCTTCTATGTGTACGTTGGGTTTCCTATGTTTTGTTTTGTTTTGTATTTAAGACCAGTCTTAATCCATGGCGATCTGATATGATGCATGGGATTATTTTCAATCTTCTTGCATTTGTCGAGGCCTGTCTAGTGACCAATTATATGGTCAGTTTTGGAGAAGGTATCATGAGTTGCTGAGAAGTAGTTATATTCTTTTGTTTAGGATGAAATGCTCTATAGATATCTGTTAACTCCATTTAGTTCATAACTTCTCTTAGTTTCGCTGTGTCTCTGTTCAGTTTCTGTTTTCATGATCTGTCTATTGCTGAGAGTAGGGAGTTGAAGTCTCCCACAATTATTGTGTGAGGTGCAATGTGTGCTTTGAGCTTCAGTAAAGTTTCTTTTATGGATGTGGAAGCCCTTAAATTTGGAGCATAGACATTCAGAATTGAGAGTTCATCTTGGTAGATTTTTTCCTCTGATGAGTATGAAGTGTCCTTCCTTATCTTTTTTAATAACTTTTGGTTGAAAGTCGATAATATTTGATATGAGAATGGATACTCCAGCTTGTTTCTTGGGACCATTTGCTTGGAAATTTTTTCCCAGCCTTTCATTCTGAGGTACTGTCTGTCTTTTTCACTAAGGTATGTTTCTTGTGTGCAGCAAAATGCTGGGTCCTATTTACATATCCAGTCTGTTAGTCTATCTTTTTATTGGGGAATTGAGTCCATTGATGTTAAAAAATATTAAGGAAAAATTATTGTTGATTCCTGTTATTTTTGTTATTAGAGGTGGAATTATGTTTTGCGGATGTCTTCTTTTGTGCTTGTTGGAAATTACTTTCTTGCCTTTTCTAGGGTGTAGTTTCGATCCTTGTGTTGGAGTTTTCCATCTATTATCCTTTGTAGGGCTGGATTTGTGGAAAGATATTGTGTAAATATGGTTTGTCATGTAATATCTTGGTTTCTCCCTCTATGATAATTGAGAGTTTTGCTGGGTATAGTAGCCTGGGCTGGCATTGGTGTTCTCTTAGGGTCTGTATGACCTCTGTCCTGTAACTTCTGGCCTTCATACTCTCTCGTGAGAAGTCTGATGTAATTCTGATAGGTCAGTCTTTATAAGTTACTTGACCTTTTCCCCTTACTGCTTTTAATATTCTTTGTTTTGTGCATTTGGTGTTTTGATTTTTATATGATGGGAGGAACTTCTTTTCTGGTCTACTCTATTTGGAGTTCTGTAGGCTTCTTGTATGTTCATGGACATCTCTTCATTTAGGTTAGAGAAGTTTTTTCCTATAATTTTGTTGCAAGAGCAGACCAGCTCTGAGACTGCTTCAGCAAGAAGGTCCATGCAGATTTAAGGAAATTTCTTTAATATTGTTTCAATGCCATTTCTTGACCACTGAAATCTAACAATAAATGCTGAAGGCATGTGACTCTTCTAGGGAACTTGATTAGAGATAAATGTAATATTTACTGATTTTGATGCTTTTCATTCATTTATCACTATGCATTTGAATATTAATACACTCTTTTACAGCCAGAGCTCTGCAAAATATGGTACAAATTTTTAAAAGGAAAATTATTTAGAAAAACTTAGAAAAGCAGGATAATTTTGAATGTACTTGTAAATATGGAGAATGTGTTTATTGGCGAAAATCATGATGATAGTGTATTTGGAGAGTGGCTCTTAAATTTTGAGTGAATAGACTATTCATTCCTGTCCCAGCCATTTGTTTGATTTGTGCTTCGCTTATTGAAGTAACAGGTGCACTTAGCTGACCACAATCACAAGCAATTCGAGCATTCTGTATGAATACAAGTGGGTATTTGGGAAGATGCATGTGTGTTCATATATACATATATATACGTGTACATGTGTATGAATAATTATTAGTAGGAGCACCCAACAAAACTAGCTATCTAACAAGCATGAAAGTTTGAGTTGCAGATATCCTTTGATCTATGTGCAAAAATATGGCATTTAAAATTATGTTAGTGGATAAATCACCAGCTTTGTAAAAAATCAATGCCAAAAGATAGAGAAAACGGCTTTGGCAGGCAGATGGAGAGTGAACTGTTAGGTCTCATCCATCTCCAATTCCTATGATTATATGATTAAATATTAGTGTCCAGAAAGAAGCAATGGAAATGCCAGCCCTTGAAATACCAAGTATAGGCCAGAAAATACTGTGAATAAATACTTCATTGGATCAAGTCCAGAAGATTAATAAGGTGGCCAAAAACACAGGTGAGAGAAGGCTGTTTCCCAGGTAGCTAATTAGAAGTTTCTCAGAAACTGGAATTGAATGAATAGGAAAAAAGGTTACTCAGGCTAAGAAAAATATAATTTTGATATACCACTTGATGGCTAAAAGTAATTTTTGTCCACAAATATTATTTCGTGTCTCTTATATTTTATTTATTGCTGTACTGAGAAAAACAAAGACAAGAAATATAGAAGAGTACACAAACATCTTCTAAGGGAATATATGACTAGTACCATAGAATCGTCAGCTCCACTCTGCCTACTAACGGGAAAGCATTTGGATTCGTAATGTTCAAGTGGAGGGAGTAAGCAGGATGGTAGTCTGGTGGAGGCTTTGTTCAATCACTGGTATCTTTTATTCAGACTGTGGTATGTTCTTTGGCAAAGGATGTTTCCATTTCTCCTCTTTGATTCCTATGGTCAGTAGCAATATTAGCATAATGTATCCCTAAAATTTGCAAACACTTATTACGTAGACATTTCAAGATAGGCAATTTGTGTATAATGAATTTTTGGTTTAAGGGATTTCTTTTATTTGTTAAAAGGTTTCATGTATCCCAAGGTAAAAATGACCTTGATCAGCAGATTTGCTATGCATCTACTAACAACTGTTGGGATTATAGGTATATGCCTCTATGTCTGGTTGATTTATACATAGTATGTGTATATTATATACATATTTTGAGTGTGACTTATATATGCATTATACATAATTGCTACAGTAAAACTAGAAGATATATAACCTTACCAAAACACTGTAGCAGAGTAACTGATGCTGACATAGCTTAAACAACCCAACCAACATTTAAGAGTCATTAAATAAGCCAGGATGGAAAAAAATCTAAATTCAGAATATATCTTTTTGTCTATTGTTTGTAATTAAACATATTTTCTTGGCAGAAATAAGAAAACTGGAAATTGAACACAATGGTTTAAGTTAAATACTTTAAACTGAATTCACACAACTTACCATTGTAAAAAAAAAAAGTAACACAATTTCTTAATGTCTCAATAGACTGTAAAATCCCTATGCAAGTGACCTCTGGGCTTTCCAACTGAGCACTGACTATGTTAGAGCCTTTTGTTTATTTGTTCCACCTAGACACTTAATAAAACCACTGTAGTCTTCCTCTCACTGTCTTTCTGCCTGTCTGAATCTCCCTACTAAGGGAACTCATTTTCTAGAGCTCTTTTCTTGGATATACACACTTGCTCCCCCACATACATAAACATACAAACACACACATGCACATACATATATAATACAAACACATATGCAAATGCATATACTCATATACACAGATATATACATACATACAAATTCAGATACACACAAACACATACACGTTTTCATGTTATTACCAGTTTCTAAGACTTGAGACTATAAAAATTCTTTTATTTATGTCACATTTGTGCACTCATATTGAAAAGATTTTTAAGGACTTCCAAAAGGGAATTACTGTTCCATTTCAACAAATATATACACATACTGATAGATTGATCAATAATTGAGAAAATCCCAAGATAAACATATGTATATATGAAAATTTTCTATATTTCACAATTTTACTACATTTATACATGTGCAATTAGAAGCTATATGTAAACCTTTATGTTGATATAAATTATATATTTTATATACAATTAAATACATAGAATTTTTATTCAGGTTTATGAAGAATATCACAGCTCTCTGACTCTAAACAATTTTCTAGAATTACTCTATTTAAAAAAAGGTAATGTTTAAGTTAAATTCCAATGATCTTCTGAGGTGGACACGGATGGAAACATATAAACAACAACATAAAACAAACAATTGGAGTTACATTATAAAGCACTCTTAAACTTTGCCAATATAATTGTTCTGGAGTTTATAAACTCAGAAAAAAAATGATAATTACTCCAATTACCAATACCATAACTGGTCTTTCTAAATATCTTGTAATATTTGCTTTAAAAACCACATTGTAAAGGTTAAAATTTGATTTAATTTATTTATTGTTGCATTCTATTCTCTCTAATATATAAAAATATCAATAACATCATATTTCTTCATTCCCCCCTTCTCTAACCCCAATATTGGATTTATCATTATTACTTAAGGTCTGTTTTAATTATATATGTTAAGCCCTCTATACTTATGTTACTTATATTTATTTATTACTGAATATTATATTTTTTCACACAATATAGTCTGAATATATGGTTTCTTCTTCTCCAATGCTTCCTAGACCCTTCACACTTCCCTGCCCACCCAAATCCATACCTTCTCCTCATTTAAATATTTATGTTCTTTAAATTGCTTTTGTAGAAAATTCATGATTGCCTCAAGGATGGAATTCATTATTGCATTAACCTCTGAATTGATTACACTTATGGTGTTGGTGGTATAGCTGTTTCCTCTATGCATAACATTTCCACTGACTATGAGCATTCCTCATTAGAATGATGTGGGATAGGACCTTCATCTGAGACCCCAAATTATATCCCCTCCCTTCTTCCACGCTTAAAGTCTTTAACAGTGGTCTTTTGTAATACACACTCTGTTATGAATCACATTTTAATTTTATTTATTTTTAATTTTGCATGTATGGATGTGTCAGTGTGTCGGTTTATGCATACAAGGGCCTCAAATTCCCTACATCTGGGGTTGTGAGGTGTTACAAGCCTCCTGACATGGGTGCTAGATGCTGAAACCAGGTCCCTGCAAGATCAGGAAGTGCTCTCTTTTCTTCAGCCTCATAACGTGTTATTGTGATATGAATCTTATGAATGTTTTTTGTGATTTATTTGACTTTTATAATAACCAAGGAATGTGTATCTTCTTCAAATATTTTATTGTTTATTTTTTCAGGTACACTATTTATTAGTTAAATGTATTTAATATGTTATTTATTCTTTTTTTTTTTTTTTTTACTTTTTAATTGGCTTATATTTATTTAGACTTCAAATGTTATCCTCCTTTCTGGTTTGCCCTCCTCAAATCCCCTATCCACCCACTCTCCCCTGCTTCTATGAGGAGCTCCTACTTCCAACCTACCAAAACACTCCCACCTTACCTCCCTAGTATTCCCTATACTGGGTCATTGAGCCTCCACAGGAACAATGGCTTCCCCTCAATGGAAGCCAGATAAGGCAATGTTCTGCTACACATGCAGCTGGAGCCATAAGTACCTTCATGCTGGTGGTTTAGGCCCTGGGAGCTCTGGGGTTTCTGGTTCCTATGGGGTCACAATCCTCTTCAGTTCCTTCAGTCCTTCCCCTAACTTTTCCATTGGAGTCCAAGTGTTGAGTCCGATGGTTGGCTGCAAGCATCTACATCTGTATTGGTCAGACTCTGGCAGAGCATCTCAAGGACATCTACACCAGGCTCCTATTAGCAAGTATTTCTTGTCATCAGAAAAAGTGTCTGGGTTTGGTGTCTGTAGATGGGATGGTCCCTAGGTGGGCCAGTCTCTGGATGGCCTTTCCTTCAGTCTCTGCTCCACTCTTTGTCCCTGCATTTTCTTTAGACAAGAGCAATTCTAGGTTAGCATTTTTGAGATGGGTGTGTGGCTCCATCCCTCAACTGGGAACCATATATAACCTCTGGATATGGTGTCTAGAGGTTCTCTCTCCCTTTTGTTGGGTATCTCAAAAACTAATGTCATCTTTGTTGGGTCCTGAGAGCCTCTTGCTTTCCTGTCATCTACTACTTTCCAGTAGCTACCCCCAGTTCCCCACCCGCACTGCTACATATTTCTATTCAATTTCCTGACCCTCTATTTCTCTTCGTTCCTTCCAATATCTGATCCTGCCTCTCCATTTCCTTCCCTTCCTCTCTCCCACCCCAGTCCCTTCCTCCCTCTACTTCCCATGATTAATTCAGTCTCCTTCCAAGAAGAACTGAAGCATCCACACATTGGTCTTCCTTCTTCTTGAGCTTTAGATTGTCTGTGAGTTGTATCATGGGTATTCCAACCGTATGCCCTAATATCGATTTATCAGTGAGTATATACCATATGTGTTCTTTTGTGACTGGGTTAACTCATTCAGGATGTTATTTTCTAGTTCCTTCCATTTGCCTGTGAATTTCATATAGTCATTGTTTGTAATAGCTGAGTAGTACTCCATTATGTAAATATACTACATTTTCTATATCCATTCCTTATTGAGGGACATATGGATTGTTTCCAGTTTCTGGATATTATAAATAAGACTGCTATGTACATAGTGGAGCATAAGCATTCATAAGTTTTCATATGAGGAATTAAAAGATAAGCTATCTCTTTAATTTTCTGAATTTCAGTTTTTACACAGTGAGTATAATATGTATAAGCCTAACAAATTTGTGTGGTACAAATGGCCACAAACAAAAAATGGGGCATGCAATTTAATAAGTAATATTTTATTAACATTTGAGCTATATGAAGATATTATTTATATGTAATAGAATTTGCCAAAAGAGATTTATAGCAAATATAGTGCATTTATCAGAATTTTCTCTGATTTATGCTTTACATATTCTAAGAAATATTTGCCCAACTTGAAGTCACCAATATTGATTTTCTGTTTTCTTTTAGATATTTTCTTACTTTATTTTTATGGTTCAGTCTTTGCTACCTTTTTTGCTGCAATTCAGTATGTGACCATACATAGGGATTCAGGCTCACTTATTTTTGTGTATATTATTATCTATAATTCTTTCTCCAATCATTATCTTAGTAAGTAAACTATTCATCATTTAAATTTGTTCTTTCAGATTGTTTTACTTTAAAAAATATTTGAAAACACATTTAAAATAGAATGGTTTTAAAATTAAGATAAGTAGTTTCTTAATTAACCTCAGTGTTTTCATAATTTTCTCATTGTTTCCTTGGTTATTTCTGTTGAAGCATTTTCTTATTTGGTAGTGATTCATCAGTTGACAATGAAACATAACAGAAAGAGTACACATACATACTGAAATCAGAACCATACCTGATTCTCATTCTGCCATTTATGTTATGTGCTTCTGTGTTATTTAGATAATACTTTATGATCTGGATTTATTCAATTAAAATGCAAAAAAAAAAAACCTATACCCTGGAGTTACACAGAATAGAATATTACTTATCATCTAACATGGAGTGGGGCTGCAAATTAAGAATACAATCTCAATTAGACTTACAAGTATTTATTGAAAGGTCCTAGTTCTCAGTGTGGTTTTTTCATTCCCATCTTTAATTTCCTACTTCAGAAGATGGTCAGTGAGAACTTGCATTGTGTCTATTCTTAGATGGCTTTGTTTTTAACCCTAATTGATGCAAATGAAGCAGGGAAAGCTGGGATTCTTATCTTGGATCTGATCTATGGCTTCATAAGAAAGGACAGTAGAGATAGTGTTACATACTGGACAATCAGAGTGTCGAAATCCATTTACAGAAACTTTTCATGTATATAAATAGAATCATGTGGAGGCAAGGGGTGGGGAAGCTCAACCATGATAAGAAAAATAGTTGATTATAATTCATTCATTTACAGATAATGTACAGGACACCCCTATATATTCAAAAAGGAAATATAATGCTGATTGCCCTAAAATGGCAATTCTATAAACAAACTGAAATCATATGTAGCAATAATAAACACAAAAGGTAATTGAGTGGTGTTGTATTGCACCACAGGAGTGAGTCCTAACAGTATCCCAGTGATATACCACACATGTAATATATGTCAGTGATATGATGTCCACATAGTCATGATTCTATTCATATGAAATTTTCATGTGTACAAATCTAATATAAGTTAGGGCTTTCAGAGGTTTGGAGGTAGCAGATATGGAATGATGAATAAGGGGCATTGGGTTTCATAGAAAAACAAAAATACCCTAAAATTGACTTTGGTGGTGCTTACAAAATTTGCATTCATTTAAAGCACACCTCATTATAATACTAAATGAGTGTTTTGTTGTACATTGATTATATCTTAGCATTGCTAAAAATTTTAAACATGTTAAACAGATTTTCAGTAAATATGTTTAATTTTGTCTACTAGGTTTTAGTTTTTTCTTACTTCTTTACATCATATACATATACAACAAATGCTTATCAACATTTCTCATAATACCTTGCTTTTAAAAACAGATTTAGTCTACTTTATAGTATAAATCCGCACAGCAAACTATTATACAGCAGTGGCTTTTAGACTAGATAACTGATGAATATTTTTTGTCTCAGATATAAGAATAATATTTTTGGGGGTTGTTTGTTTGATTGGTTTGGTTTGATTTGGTTTGGTTTTTGAGACAGGGCTCTTCTTGTGTAACTTTAGCTGTCCTATAACTTACTCTGTAGACCAGACTGGCTTTGAATTCTGAGAGATCAGCCTGCCTCTGCCGCCCAAGTGCTGGGATTAAAGGCGTGTACCACCACACCACAGCCTAGCAGAAATATCCATTTTTAATCTGGATTCCTTAGTGCTTCTTATAGTAGCCTAAAATAGCCTAAAAATTAAGAAATTATTTGACATAAAACATGATTGGTCAGAAGGAAATGCTTTCTCAGATTTAACATTTTAGAACATTAAAATGAATGTATACTATACATAAATAATTGATATATGAACATCAGGGTTCAAATAGTTATGTGTTGCACTTACACCTATTGGTATGTTTAGTAAACCAAGGACATTTATACAAATTTTATTGAAAAGAAATAATGTTTTATTTAAGTTGCGTGGATTTTGACAGTATTGGATTGCTTTCCATTTCTTTTTTCTTCTAACTGCTGACACAAAACTTGGCTTCCATGCAACTTCAGTATTCACAGTTTTCATATTTTTGTGACATTACTGTTATCAGTAATTATGAAATATAAATTGAAAATGTATATCAAGTGATTATGTATATCAAGACTGATTAACAAGAGAAAAAATAGATGAGAATACTAGGCAGAGCTACTAACTCCAAATGTACCAACAGGAATATGCCAGGAAATTCCTTCCTTTAGTTCTGCTTAGTACACATTCTTAGAGCAGCTATTATTTGAAGCGTGACATCTATTAAAAACATTTTCATTCCAAGACTTCTAACATGAAGGGATGTTGTATTTTGTGAAAGGCATTTTCAGCATCTAATGAAAAGATCATGTGTGTTTTTTTTTCTTTTAGTTTGTTATATAGTAGATTACATTGATGGATTTTTGTATATTGAAGCATCCCTGTAACCCTAGGAGGAATCCTAATTGATCATGGTGAATGATCATTTTGTCGTGTTCTTGAATTCAGTTTATAGAGTATTTTTGCATTGAAATTCATAAGGGAAATTGGTCTGAAATTCTCTTTCTTAGTTGGGTCTTTAAAGAATTGCTCCAACATATAACAAGGACACATACTCCACTATGTTCATAGTAGCCTTATTTATAATAACCAGAAGCTGGATAGACCCAGATGTCCCTCAATGGAAGAATAGATACAGAAAATGTGACACATTTACATAATGAAGTACTACTCAGCTGTTAAAAACAAGACAAATGAGATTTTCAGGCAAATGGAAGGAATGAGAAAATATCCTGAGTGAGATAACCCAGACCCAAAAGTACATACATGGTATGTACTCACTGATAAGTAGATATTAACCTCAGAGCTCAGAATACCCATGATACAACTCACAGACCATATGAAACTTAACAGAAAGGAAGACAAAAGTTTGGATGATTCAATCCTACTTTGAAGGGAGAACATAATAATCACAGGAGGTAGAGGGAGAGGAAGACCTGGAGGAGAAGGAGGAGGGGAAGAGAAGAAAGGAGGTAGGATCAGGTATGGAAAGAGACAGAAGAGAAGTTCAGAGTGAGAAAAATGTATATAGATATATGTAGCAGTGGAGGGGGGGGGCAAGGGAACAGGAGAAACTGCTAGAAAGTCCCAGAACCCAGAGATTCCCAGGACACCTAATGGGCTGACATTAGCCAAAATACCCAACAGAGAAGAGATAGAACCTGAAGAGACCACCTCCAGTAGATAGGCACAGCCTCAAATTGAGGGATAGAGCCACCAACCCATCTCGAACATCTATATCTAGATCTAAATAGATATTTCTGATTAATTCAGCCATTCTAATCCTACCGTCTTGATTGATGTTTCTTAAAATATATGATCTTTAAAATAGAATTACTAGGCTAGTTAAGGCAACTTTTATTTCACTGTGAGTATGAAACTGTAAGTGTAACTTCATACAGCTAAATATCTACTATTGTGACAGCCGAGCTTGCTTTTCAAATCTAGTTACTTCATGTATACCAGCTTGTTTTGTTATTCTGCCTAAGAAATAAATATATTTCCCTAGTCTAAATGTGTTCTCTACCCTGAAGCTGGAGTATAAAATTAATTAATGACCATCATTGGAACAGCTGCAAACTCAGTCATAAAAGAATTTTCATTTTCTAGGAGGTGCTCAGAAAACATGAAAGTTTGCATCATTATTAATAGATTTAGGGTACACTTGCCCGTAAAATGTCACTGCTGCAGAAAGTGGTTCCAGTGTAGGCTGAAACCTGTGACCCCACCTTCCTACCTGCCACAGACTTGGCTGTGTGTGAGTCTATCAGACTTATCTGAGATGTTGAAGGACAATGGCTGGCTGAGCTATTAAAGCTAAGGATTAAGGGGCTTAGATTGCTATTTTGTGGTAAGCCTTAAATGGGTCCGGTCCAAACAGATGAGTGAGAGGCAATTCACAGTGAAATGAAAATGAAGTCAAAAGCAGGGAAGGATGAATGGGATGATAAAAGGGATGTGCTGTTTTGAGAAATGGCAAATTAAAATATGCAGTCCTGGTGGCTTCTCAAATGAAGCTATCTGAACTTGCTACCCTCCATAAATTTCTCTGTATTCTTCATTTAAAAATATTTTTGGCTGGCTTCTAGTCCTTATAACTCAAAGCAGTTTGTTAGGGTTTGTCAGCAAACTGGGGCAATTGAACCGAGTATAATTAAATTAAAAGTTCCATAAAACTCTTCTGTTCAAAAATTTATAGATTTCTATTTTACTTTTTTTTCTTTCAGAAAAAAAAAAAATAATGGGCAATGGAAACTTTATCTCAGTGGGGAAGCATCTTCTCTCTTTAGAATTAAGCAATAACAATCCTATGGGGTAATGATTATTCCAAATGCATTGTACCATGTAAATTAATCTATTGCTTTGGTAGCACTGATCCAAAAAGCAGATCGGATGCTGAGTGCACAGAATGAACAAATTAATTAGCCCACCCACAAAATCAAATAAATCTCCCAGTGGTGACCTCTGAGTAGTACAATAGAGACATGAAGTCCTTTAGTAACTTTGGTTGAAGTAAAACCAACTGTAGTAGGACTAAGCAGTTCCACGGTTTATTCCAGAGCCACAAGAAAATTTTCCTGGGGCCAAGTGGCTAAGGATCTGGACAACAGCAGGGTGTTGAACAAAATGCATTTGAATAAAGTGTATTTCTCTGATCCCAAAATAAACATTGCTGAGAAAAGAAACCCAATTATTTCTTCTGAATGAAAATTTCCTTGTCCTATGACAAGTCACAGAACATGGAACAGATATTCTTTTGTTACAAAGAAAGCTACTAAAGTAGAAATTCAAGTGTGTTCTAGACACCTAGGCACATTTCTTTGCATCTAGAACAAAACTGGAGGCAATCTCTAGGAACAAAACAAACAAACAAAAGATCCAGGAGCTCAGCTCAGCTCATTTATAAGGTCTTTTACCAGATTCATGCTGCCCAACTATAAGCATGTCCATATGCCCGAGAAATTCAGTCTATGGTAGGGATTTATGCTATGATAAGGAACTGAGAAAGTCTCATTAACAACATCTGTAAGTAAACAAAGGCAGCAGGTTCAGCCTGATGGCATGTTGATTGCAAAACATTTATGAGCCTCAGCTGCTGTCAAGGGGTGTTTTGCTACCAGGCTAGCCTTTTTAATGCTGTGCCAAATTAAGATCCAGCTATCAGGTCTTCCTGCAATCACACCAATGAGAGTGTGGGCACGGGCTCACTTTGAAAAGGGTCATAACCTTTGTTAATGCAGCTATTATTGGCTGATGGCAGCATTTAAGAGACACAACTGTAAGCCATCAGCAGCTAGCACTTGGGATGAAAGTAAACAGTCCGTCACTCCTGAGGAGAAATCACTTGGGGACACCAGTCTGGCCATTATATTCCATTCTTTATAGTGCTCACAAGGATTCACTTCTTATGGTAAGTTCTCCACCTTGGAAACATCTAGTTTCTAATATGTTCTCGTACTCTAGACCAATAGGCATGTGGAAGGTATGCGCTGTACTTACTTATGACTACCATTTCTCATGTTTGCAGAGTCAGTACAAAGACTGAGATTCACCCTTTCTGGATTTGTCTCTCAGTCTGTTTGTTCCCTAGGGATCAAGTTTGTTTAACAGAGTGACACAGACTCTGATGTGTCTGGGACTGTGGTCAGCACACACATCTTGGCCAGATGCTGGTGCCATGCTTCCTTATCATAAAATGTGATTTACAGGCCACCAAGTGACACTCACTGTGTCATCCAAGCATGGAATTTATTCATCCCTGAACAGTTGGATTGTAACAGTCCGATGCCATCTTTATTACCAGGGTCAAGTACTGATAAAATGTGTTGACACCTTTCTCTACCTGCTAGTCCCATGGCATGCAGCCCCATCCAGAATACAGAAAAAGTGTTACTTACTACAATCCTAGCCCCTAACTCTGACACTCTGACTGAGAAAACAGAACATTAAGAGTCCATAGTCATGGATAACATAAGTGCTTCTGCTCTCTGGGTCTGCCTGTCTGCCTGCCTTCTTTCCTTCTTTCTTTTTTCCTTCCTTCCTTCCTTCCTTCCTTCCTTCCTTCCTTCCTTCCTTCCTTCCTTCCTTCCTTCCTTCCTTCCTATTCTTTCTTTTTTTTAAACCACACTGACACAGTGTATTAAGACCCATGGATACCACAGCCATATCCAACCTGTGAAACCTCCTTTAATATGAAACGACTGCTTTGGTTTGAGAACATGGTTCTATAAATTCTGTGTTTGCTTGGCAAAGTAGTGTATGCCTATGTGCGAGCAGTAAGCAGCAAGATTGAGAATCTGAGGCTAGCTCAAAGTATATAGTTAATTGAAAAGTAGTCATGACTCCACAGGGAAACCCAGGTTCAAAATTGTCTCAGTTCTATAGTTAGGGTCTAATATATGTATAGACCTCATCCCTGTCTACCCATTCTGCATGGTACAAAGGTAACGCCTTATTTTCAAATTTCACTAACCCTGGTCATCTAGAAACAGATTTACTTCAGAGGCTCATAATTAACCTTTATTGCTGGGAAGTTGAATGGTCAGCCTGAGATGTAGCTAAAATGGCTTTATTGTGAGGAAGCTTATCTTGGATCTGTACAGTTCCAAGCATGATCTGACACAGACATCATATATAATAAAGACTAACATCATCTACTGACCAAGTGTTCTGTCTGTTTGCATATCTGTGGCTCTTACATGGCAAGAATCTGAAGTGAGTGTTTTCATAGGGCACAAATATCTCCATGAACTATCTTCATTCATTTGCCATATTCTCAGATCTTACAGCATTCAGGTAAGGTATTGGCCACTAGTCTTATACTTAGGTATTTTTGTATTTTAGATGAGTACATTTACAGCCAGCCAACAACTCAGCTCATTGTTAGCATTGCATCCATTTTTGTCTTCCAAGGCATTCACCAGGTAAAAACAAGATGTCTGGTATTGGCTGTACTTTTGTGTATTACTAACTGAATGGCATAGAACCCAATGAAAACTTGTCCATACTCCTTCCTTGAAAGGACTCTCCCTGAGTAGATATGGGTTTTAAGGGGAATCATCATTAGATGATGAAAAATAATAGTTTTCTTAGGAATCCAGTTATGTGATTAATTTAAACTATTTGCCCTTGCCTAGTAAGCTTTATTGTAGGCATAACTATTGGCAGGTTCTCTTAGGCTTTATCTTCTACCCTTTCTGTGGAATGTTTATTTTAAATCTCAAAATATATCACCACATCTTTCTTACTGGTAATATTGATTGTGTTTTTCTGTGGAAAAGCCCTGGTCAAGTATTTGTATCATCTATTTTTATAGTGTTAAAAAGAGAGCAGGTTGGATAAACTACTGAGCGTGTACCATGTGTATGTGAAGTTCTGTTTATATACTTTTGCACATGCTGGTAGTGAAACTCTATCTGTGACTGCTATGTACGTTCATGGATGTTCACTTTCATCTTCCAGTTTACAACTGGTTTTTTGAATGCTGTGCCCTGCCTTTCTCCTTTCAGTGCTTACGGATGGATAGTAGTAGCCAAAGCTGCCATTCTTTAGAATAAAATTGCTCAGTGTTTTCCAGTATGGAGATGGGCAGATACCATTCCCTGCTATGACAGTTCTAACCAATGTGAAGCTGCTTCTGACTATGAAACAATCCAATGTTAATTGTATAAATATGTGAGAAAATAGCTGTACTAGAGTAGGTACTCAATCACAACCTCATCTTAGACCTAACTGTAACATTCAGTACCTGGATATCCATATAAGTTAATTTTGTGTCCAAAAAAGTCCTTGCATGCTCCTTTATCTTCAGTGTATATATTTCTCCCCCTTAAAATGGTGGGTTTGAGGAAAGAATAGATAGTGTCATGCATACATATGTCTATGGAAGTAAGGGCTCCCTCTGCTAAGAACTTGACCGATCTTCAATGAGAACATACATATAGTTGGAGAACTAGCTAGGGATTAGAAAACATTGTTGAAATAGTGATCCTGATTTTATGATTACACACTTTAATTAGTTTCACTTTCATAGACAATGTGACTCTTGAGAATCATGACATTCTATTCACCACTGCACTTTAAAAGCCGGGTCTCCAGGCAGTCCATTGACCCTGTAGACTTTGATGCTCATTAACATAATTGTGCCTATATTACTCCCACCTGACAATCACTAATTCTGTTTCATCAGGCTCCTGGTTTCAACACTTGTCTCCTATAAAACATCCATGTCCTCAGAAGGCATCTGCCAAAGCTTTTCAGGGATGGTGGCTTCATATTAGTAATGCATCTCTTACTATTGGTTAGCACAAGATCTAACAAACTATTGCTTATTTTGCTTTAGATTTTATTTACTCAGAATTTTTTTCAGGTTCATCTAGGTAGCTCTACATACTGGTATTTCCTTGCTTTTTATTTCCCAATTGTATCATATGTAGTGACAAAAACATTTGTCCATTTATTTCGTAAGGACTAGTAGTTTATTTCTAGTTTGAGGAATTTGTAAGTGAAAAATCATCAATATTTCTATGCATATACTTTATTTGTATGTGTGTTTGCTTATATTAGAGAAACTGCAGAAAGTATATTTTCTAGTATTAAAAAAAGAATACATTAAACTTTTGTGAGAATGTCAATCTTTGAAACAAAATATAATGGACACAAAGTAGTTATGCATATTTATGGAAATGATATAATAATCTGATAGGTGTATAACTATTAAATCATATAATGTCCATTTGTCATTCCTTAAATGGATATCATTTTTTCCCTTCTGGAAACCTTCAATCTTCCTTTTTAAGTTTTGTTTTAAAATATAAAATAAATCTCTATAAACTTAAGGTAGCCTGATATTCTGAAAAGGACTAGAAAAGATTTCTCTCTCTCCTCACGGGAGTTTGGTACCCATTATCCAAGTTTCCTACATTAGCTCTTATGCTCTTCTTTGCTTTCAGTGACCACTGTCCTTTCTACTTCCGTGAGATAAATCCTGAGATGTAAGCTTTCATATGAGTGCTGATATGATAATTGTCTACATACACCACTCTCTAATTCCATCCTAAGATAAAATAAAAGGGAGAAAACTGACACATATTTCAAAGAGATTATGTTTAGTCACTCATGTTGCTGAGATTTTATGGCTAGAGCTTCTTAATTTACAGGAAACACAATCTTACACAATCTCTCTGATCCTTTGGCTCTTAAAATCTTTCTCACACTGTTCCACAAAATTCTGTGAGTCTTAGGTGTGGGAACATTTTATAGATATGTCCACTGGGAGTGGGTTCCACAACTCTGAATTTTGATTTGTTGTGGCTTTCCGTAATGGTTTCTTTCTGTTGTAAAGAGAACGTTCCATGTTGAGGGTGAGGACTCTAATTATTTGTAGATATAAGGACAAATATTTCAAATGTGTAGTTATCAAATCTGCTGTTTTAGTACATTGATCATTGCAGATTCTCCTCCAAGATTGATAGTTCATTAGCTCTGGACAGTTGGCTAGGTTTTCAGTATCAGGCATGACACCCTTGTATTGAGTAGGTCATAAGTCCACTTAGAGAGCTGTTGGTTACCACAAAGGTATACCTGCCACAAGTTCACCCATAGAGTGTTTGTTGAAGTCAATCATAAAAGTCATAGCTGAACAGCACTTTTGGCTGTTCTCCTCCTTTGAGAGGTTTCAAGGCATATTCTCATACTAACCAAAGCTATCCTCAGGAAGGAGGCTAGGTTGTTTTGTTGCTGCTGGTGGTGGTATTGCTTTTGTTGTTTAAAATTCATTGTTATCCACTAGCTGTAGTCAATTTTGAAGTTCATTTTTTTCTCATTACAACCCTATAGTCCTAGAACCATTTGTTAAAATGCTGTTCTTCTCCTCACTAAAGTATTTATGTATAAATTAGTCTGTAAAACTTTTGTTCTGTTCCTTGAGTCTATTTTCCACCTGTATCTTTATTACTAAAACATAATAGATGGAATTGAAATCAAGTAGTAGAAGTCTTCCAACTTTGTTCTAAAAACAGTCAGTAACAGATGACTATGGTTCCATTATATACTTCATCAACATTTTCAAATAGCTTCTCGTTCATTTCTCTCACTGAAACAATGTTTTCTATAATTCTGATTTGGGTTGACATTCTAAATCCATTTGACAATATTGGATAACAGTGTAAACTGTTGATCTGTGATCATGGTTTATTGCTTCATCTATTTTTAGATTTCATTTCTTCAATTTGTACTTTACAGTGTCTAGGTCTTTTGTACTATATCAATTTTATTCTTGTTTCTTATGCACAGTACTGTGTATGAAATATTATTTATTCTTAAATTTTATCTCTGAGTATATGTTTCTCATGTATACAAGCTAGGTGTTTTCACATATTGAAATGTATCCTGAAATTTATAAATTCACTAAGCATTTATTTTAGATTCCTCAAAAGTTTCATACATGTAAACAATGTATGTTGATCATATCCTCTCCTCTACCTCCTCAGTGTCTCACCACCTCCCCTTAAAAAATTTCTCTTCCTACTTTATGACTTTATGTCTTTAGCATTTCTCACATGTTTCTTCGGGTATAAGCTATGAACTGCTGAACATCCCCTAAGGAAAACTGACTCTACCTTCTCCAGAAGCCTTCAACTGCAATGGAGCCTCAGCTGTGAGTAAAGCCACAGAAGCACACTGCCCCTTACCACAATGGAACTTAATGGTGTTCAGGTTTTGTAGTCTTGATAGCTTTATAGGTTTTTAGAAGTTTTGGCAGTCTTTTCTCTAGGTTTTCTCACGCATAACTATTTGACTATAAACTTAGAAAGTTTTAGTCATTGTTTCCAATTTCATCTGTAATTGCTTCATCCTTCCCCCTCTCATCTCTTTCTTTCCTATGTCTCAATTACCCAGAAAACTGTCTGTCACAGGAAAGTTGTAGACAGCATAGACAATATGGTCCTGGCCACATAATCTGAGAAAAAGAAGGCAGTTTTTTTCCACTGAAGTGTTAATTCCATTATTCTTCATAACATTGTATAAATTTCATTCTTCCCATATTTTGAAAAAAACATCAGTCATATGGGATATTTAATTTTTCTTAGCCCTGTCTTGTATATGTTGACATAATAAGATAAGTTTCCCTTTTGTTCATGAATTTAGTTGAACTCACTTTGCCATACTAAAGTGAACTTAATTTGTCCACTTCTATGTTTTTAAAATATATTCCTGGATTGCTTCATTGGAGGAGAACGTTCTTACATTGTATTAAGATATATCTATGTATTTTCAGTTGTTAATTCTGTGCTAATAAGAGCTAAGGGCTGGAAGGATTTTGATAATGCCATTTTTATGGTCCATCACAGACTTTATATTTGTAAATGTTTGTCCTTTCATGTCTGCCCAAAAGATGGTCAGGCATTCCTCACTGCCTTATGCAACCGAAGAGATGTTCTGGCATTGTCTTATGCTGACTGGTTATAATAAAGATCTGCCAGTCAAAAGCAGTGGCAGAAAGTATGAATGTACTTCTGGGCAGATAAGGTAATGCAGGGAGAGGCAAGCTGAAACCAGGGAATCAAAGAGACACTGAGCAGAATGGACCAGAATAGAAGCAGGGAGGTAAAGAGCTAGCCATGTGGCTAGGGTAGGCCAGGAAGTCAGTTAAGTTAGATGGCTAGTGGAGAGACTTACCCAGCTAAATGCCAGGCACCTTTAAACAATATAAAGTCTGTGTGCCTTATTTATATCTTAAGCATGTCTGAGAAAGCTCCACAATACTTCTATTCCTAATATTTTGTGAAGTTTGTTTATATTTCTTTATATGAAATTCTGAGTTCATATTCTTCTTGGTCTTTTGTGTCTGTTTATTTATGTTAAAGTAGTAATTCCTTTAAGATCACTCTCTATCATGTAATTCATATATTTTAATGTAATAATTCAAACAACTTTGTAAGAAAATATTTTATTTTTATGGTTTAAGAGAAAAATTGAAATAAATGATTTCACAAAAAATATGAGCCCTAAAAATCTTAGTTCCATGAACATAAAGTTTAGAACATAACTACATTTTATATGTGCAGTATACAAGCAGAAGATCAAGTAAGGCATAACATTGGAACTTCCAGATTTATAGGCGAGTATTCAAAGACCCTCTCAGATACCAAAGGCCTCATATGGACGCTAATGATCCTTCTATAACACAACATATTATTTGTACATGAAAACCCAATGTGTTTCATACTCTTTCAGTTGCCTCTATGAGATACATAATGTTTTTGACACTTTCTTTGCTGTGCAAAGAATTACCACATTCTATTCCTTATAGTTAATAACCAGTCAAATTGTTTAACAAAATTGCCACAACTCCTCCATCCACAAAAACTTTTTTCCATGAGTTGTTTGAATCCATAGAGACACAGCTCAGAAATATAAAGGGTTGATTTTTATGTTTGCCTGTGTGCATATGCTCAGTGTCTTAAATATTCTGTTGGGTCTGATATTCTGTGAAAGAAAACTATGCTAGCTATTGTGCCCAGGAGGGTACAAGAAAATTAGATGTCTTTTTATGCTTTCGTGACTTGGATAGCATATAGAAAAGCCTTTTAGTTGTTTACTCTCCCAGATACAAACCTGTATCTTTCACCTACCATTGATTTTCATTTCTCCATTACAGCTCTAAATAAGACATGCATGTGTATGTCCACACACATGGCAGCACAGCCGTAAACAGTGCTACTGAGTTATCTACCTGGTAGCTTCTCCTTCCAGTGCACTGAGTAGAGGGCTGGCCAGCAGGGATATTATTTAAGCCAAGTCTTCCTGGTGCATCATGTTTCCACTCTGCAGAAGGCCCCCGCCACATAAGTGTGACCTTCACCTTAGATGAGGCTATCATAGTCTAGTGGGGCTACTCTGGATGAATGGCTCTGCAGTTTAAAAATACAATTGTGTGGGTTTTTTTGACATTAGTACAAATGGAAAAAGTGTAAGCCAATTGAGTTTATCCTCATTGTGATTTCCTCCTGGATAATTACAGTGTACTCTACTGACATCTAAATTGTTCCGCTCTAAGCAATCTAAACATTTAAAGAGACACAAACCTAATCAATGCCAGATTATCAGTAAATGAGGTTGTGTTTGGAAACAGGTACAGTAAGGCTCTTCATTAATTTGAATGCTGGAAAGTTCTTGTGGTGCTGAGGGGAACTGGACTAACAAATTTACTGTCATAGATTTATAGACTGGACTTCATCACTCTGCATAAAGTATTGATAAGTTAATGATCAATGATCCTCTACAACATATTGCATAATCAATGTGAGTTTGGGAAAGATATAGGAAGACATTAATAATGCACATTTTATGCATACGTCTGTTTTTAACGATTAAAGGCTTTATAAATCACATAGGAGCCAGGTTATAGTTAGAATACAAATAAAGGATCACTTTAGTCAGTC
The DNA here is from genome assembly GCA_021653895.1 of Mastomys natalensis. Classification (NCBI taxonomy): domain Eukaryota; kingdom Metazoa; phylum Chordata; class Mammalia; order Rodentia; family Muridae; genus Mastomys; species Mastomys natalensis. Next base: position 192,969 of record JAJTUV010000924.1, on the reverse strand, counting down.
AATATAGCATTTATATTTAAAAGTTTGCATGGAAGAATCTCATAATCCACACTGCACTACCCACCCCTCTAGATGAAAAGGCAATTAATGGCTGCTGAGAGCTGGAGAATCCTTCTCCAGGGAAGAGTGCTCTGCTGTTTAGCATACACAGATTCTAATATAAAGTAATCTCTTTATAATATTATAGATTTATAAGATTTATTTTTATCTTTTATAAGTATGTATGTGTGTCTGTATTTAGATGGATACACATGTGTGCTGGTGATTTTAGAGGCTAAAAGAATCATATTACCCAGGAGTGGAGTAGTTCTGAGTTGACTAACAGTGTTAGGAAACAGGTTTCAGCCCTCTGGAAGAATAGAAAGTTCTCTTAATTGCTGAGCAATTTCTCTAGCCACAAAGTAGATTTGTTCAATCCTCTCATAGTTACTGTGTTTGTGGGAAGGAGGGTAGAGACCAGAGATTATCCCTATAAATCAGGATTTTTCCATGGTTCACATCATTTTCTACAATCTTCAATAAACTTGAATATGAAGAATAGAAGAGTCAAACTTGTTGGATGAAGGGCACTTGACTTGCATTTTCAACAGTATTTCCACATACGGCCACAGACTCTCAAAAAAGCACACCACAAATGATGCTTAATTCTGTTTTTCTTGAACTGCTTTGTCAGAAAGATGCTTTATGACATGCTTGCTTTCAGGTAAGGAGCATAGGGGATCATAACTATCATCCATAGCATTCACTGTGAGTGCTCATGGGAAAGTATTGACTGCCCCCAATAGCAAGAAAATTCTAAATATTAATACTTGTTGGAAAGAACTTTTTATTGTTCTAATACCTTATATTTATAATTTATCAAAATATTTTGTCATATATTCTAAAGTGCATTTCTTTTCTTCCTTTTTTATTGGATATTTGATTTTTTCACATTTCAGATGTTGTCCCTTTATCCATTTCCCCCTCCCCCAGGAACCTCCTATCCCATCCTCCCTCCACCTTTTTTGCCTTTATAGCATTTTAATTACATGCAAGTACTAAGGTCAGTTCTAGGTTGAGGAACTAGCAGTACAATAGATGCAAATAGTCAAGGAACAAGCAAGACAAAAAACACAAATAGTCAAAGAACAGGCAAGGCAATAAACAAATGCCTGTGATCACTCCTGTGATAACTGTTTCTAAGATCTTATCAGGATAACCGAAATATCTGAGTCTATTTCCCAGTCCTAGCCCAAAGTCATTTTCTTGTTTGAAGCCTACTTCTTTGTTCTATCCTAAAATTAAGATTCCTGCCTGAAATTACTTGTTTTTAGCCTAATGTCAGATTCCTGCCAGAAGCCTACTTCCTTGTCCTTGGCCAATGTCCTATTCCTGACAAGCAGCCCATTTCCTTGTCCCTGGTCCATGTCAGCTTATTGCCAAGCAGCCCCAAAGGCTCTCTGCCTCTCCCCACTTTTTTTTTTTTTTTTAAACCACATGATCATATCTCTTGATGCTGAGAAAGCATTTGACAAAATTCAACACCCCTTCATGATAAAAGTCTTGGAAAGATCAGGAATTCAAGGTCCATACCTAAACATAGTAAAAGCAATATACAGCAAGCCAGTAGCCAACATCAAACTAAATGGAGAGAAACTTGAAGCAATCCCATTAAAATCAGGGACTAGACAAGGCTGCCCACTCTCCCCCTACCTGTTCAATATAGTTCTGGAAGTCCTAGCCAGAGCAATTAGGCAACAGAAGGAGATCAAAGGGATACAAATTGGAAAGGAAGAAGTCAAAGTTTCACTATTTGCAGATGACATGTTTAGTATACTTAAGTGACCCCAAAACTTCCACCAGAGAGCTCCTAAACCTGATAAACAACTTTAGCAAAGTGGCTGGGTATAAAATTAACTCAAACAAATCAGTAGCATTCCTCTACACAAAGGATAAACTGGCTGAGAAAGAAATTATGGAAACGACACCATTCACAATAGTCACAAATAGTATAAAATATCTTGGGGTGAATCTAACCAAGCAAGTAAAAGACCTGTATGACAAGAACTTCAACACCCTGAAGAAAGAAATCGAAGGAGATCTCAGAAGATGGAAAGATCTCCCATGCTCATGGATTGGAAGGATTAATATAGTAAAAATGGCTATCTTGCCGAAAGCAATCTACAGATTTAATGCAATCCCTATCAAAATTCCCACTCAATTCTTTACAAGATAGAAAGAGCAATCTTAAAATTCATTTGGAATAACAAAAAACCCAGGATAGCGAAAACCACACTCAACAATAAAAGAACTTCTGGGGAATCTCCATCCCCGATTTCAAGCTGTACTACAAAGCAATAGTGATAAAAACAGCATGGTATTGGAACAGAGACAGTCAGGAGGATCAATGGAATAGAATAGAAGACCCAGAAATGAATCCCCATACATATGGTCACTTGATCTTCGACAAAGGAGCTCAAACTATCCAGTGGAAAAAAGACAGCATTTTCAACAAATGGTGCTGGTCCAACTGGAGGTCAACTTGTAGAAGAATGCAAATTGATCCATACTTATCTCCTTGTACAAAGCTCAATTCCAAGTGGATCAAGGACCTCCACATAAAACCAGCTACACTGAAACTAATAGAAGAGAAAATAGGGAAAAGCCTTGATCATATGGGCACAGGGGAAAAGTTCCTGAACAGATCACCAATGGCGTATGCTCTAAGATCAAGAATTGACAAATGGGATCTCATAAAACTGCAAAGCTTCTGTAAAGCAAAGGACACGGTCAACAGGACAAAGCGGGAACCAACAGACTGGGAAAAGATCTTCACCAACCTTACATCTGATAGAGGGCTAATATCCAAGGTATACAAAGAACTGAAGAAACTAGATTCCAGATCATCAAATAACCCTATTAAAAATGGGGTAGAGAGTTGAACAAAGAACTCTCAACTGAGGAAACTCGAATGATTGAGAAACATCTAAAGAAGTGCTCAGCATCCCTAGTCATCAGGGAAATGCAAATGAAAACAACACTGAGATTCCACCTCACACCAGTCAGATTGGCTAAGATCCAAAACACAGGTGACAGCAGATGTTGGCGAGGATGTGGAGAAAGAGGAACACTCCTCCATTGTTGGTGGGATTGCAAGCTGGTACAACCACTATGGAAAGCAGTCTGGCGATACCTCAGAAAATTGAACATGGTGTTACCTGAGGACCCAGCTATACCCCTCCTGGGTATATACCCACTTTTTATTTAATTGACAAGACTGAGCCTATCTTAGGTCATTATGACAAGAATGCCTTCCTTCCTCATCATACAATATGCATTATCATAAGCAATGATTGGTTGGTAAGGGCCTATGCAGAATCTTACCTGTCTTTGGCTTGCCAGTCTGTTAATTTAATAACTCTGTCTGGGGGTCCATTTCAGTTTCAAGTCATGTATTTTGGCTGCCAACATGTTGATGCATGATCAAGCTACATATGCCATTCTTAAAGCTTGACCAAAATGGAAATACTGACCTCAAGCCATAGATAATTTTATCAGTAGTATCTACAGCATCAGATCTCAGCAGAGCAGCATTCTTTAAATTCATAATCTCACTATGCAACATTAAGCATCATTCTTTGTTCTAACATCAGCATATTTCACCAATTAATGTGAATTTCTTATTAGAACCTTTATCTACTTTTAGATTATGCTTTAAAGGTTCATAGTTATTTTATTTAATTCCACTTAATTTGTAAACATTTTGAAATATACCTCATACTTTTATTTCAGAAATCTTTCTAAATAAAGGTAGAAATTTTTGTAATATTAATTTCTAGAGATGAGTGATAAGATAATAGAACTGTGGTATTCTATGTTTAGAAAATATTGAGTAGATTATATTTTTATTACTAAAGGGACTTTTCAAACTTTAGTTCTCTGCTTTGCTTTAAAAATTATTTTACTTAATTTACATCTTCTGGTTTAAGGTTTTATTTCTTAAATAGCATTTCTATTCATTTTGTTAAAATATTTAATATGATATTCAAGGAGTTAAGCATTTAAATGTAAGGTCTGGAGAGATGGTTCAGCATTTAAGAATGCATACTGCTCTTGCTGAGTGTCCAAATATAATACTGAGTCCAGCAGTGGCTGACTACTGCTTGCAAATGCAGCTCCAGAGGATCTGATATGCTCTTCTTGACTCCTTGGAAACCTGAACTTGTATGTACATACACATACAGAGACACAAATGAACACACACATAATTTTTAAACTTTAATAGAAATAATTTTAAAATCTTAAATCTACAATAGGAAATATGAGTATTACTTGTGATGATTTTGTAGACAATTTACCTTGTGGTTCATCCAGAAAGAATGATGCTGACCTGTGAGCTGTGATTAAAAACTTTACATCCAAATTATTACTGCTAGCTCCTCTGGGTTTTCTGCCTACTCTTAACAATCAAGAAAAACTAAAACAGTTTACTATACATCTACTAAAAGCATGGGGTCTTAAATCTCTTATTTTGTGGGTGAAGGAGATTGGGATTTGGCATTGTTACACCAGAAGTGTGATTCTGTGATAAGGGAGAATGGCTGGAGCATAATGGATTTGAGGCATGATGCCTGTAACTGAAGTCATGTATATGCATACAGCTGTAGTCAAGGAGGAGCCTTGAGTTTAGTAATCTGGTTACTCTGTTTGCACAGATCCACAGAGACAGTGAGCAAAGAGCACTGGAGAAAGTCTCTCTCTTTCTCTCTCTCTCTCTCTCTCTCTCTCTCTCTCTCTCTCTATATATATATATATATATATATATATATATATATATACTCTATTTGTGTGCTGTGATATCAGATGATGAGATAATTTTGAGAGATGATAAAAATAATCAAGCTGAATGAACTAGTCTTTTGTGCTTTAGCATAAGTCTACTTAGTAAATATCTAAAGCTCAAATAAACATAAACATTTCAGTGATTGAGCAGCAGTACCTAAAGACGCTGAAAAGTATTGAGTGGAAACCATATATGAAGAGTAGGCAGGGGGTAATTCACATCTTAGGCAGGACTGAGTGATATAGGCCAGATATCATGCAAGTCAGAAATTACTTCACCTTTAAAGTTACGAATTGTTTCCTATACTGGTCTCTGACCCTGATAACCATTAATAAGAGAATTTGTAGAGAGCAAAGCTGTAGATGGCATGATACTATAATCTCACTTTTTTTCCCTCATGGTTTTGAGTAGTAGTATAGAACTACTTCAAAGGACTAGGATGTAACTAAATATTTAAAAGTGCCTTTCCTAGAGAGTGGCATGATAAGGTTTGATAAATAATATCCTCCCAATATTCTTTGAAATACTTTATGAAACCCATTGCACCTAATTAATATATTAGAACCATTGCCTTGTATTTTTAAAATTGTATTCTATTTTGTATATGTATATTGTATGTGTGTGTGCATGTGTTGAGTCTATCTGTTTACACAGATATGTGTGTATTATATATAATTTCAGGTAAATACAAAATATATGTTTCTTTGATGACAGTTTCTAACATCCATAGTGTTTTTCCTACTACTGCCTCTGCCCCTCTCTCTCACTCTATCTCTCTCTGTCTCTCTGTTCTCTGTCTCTCTCTCTCCTCTTTCTCTCTTCTCTGTGTGTGTGTGTCTCCATTATTATCTACACTATTTATTGGTGGTCATTTTGTTAATCACGTAAATAAGAGGAAAATTCTTCATTGTTTTGATTTGTATTTCTGAAATTTCTAAGAATGAGAAGATTTTTACATACATTTTTTAGCCATTTTTATCTCTTCATTTGGGAGCTCCGTGTTAAGACGCATAAGTAGGTCATCTGTTTTCTTGACTCTTTGTAATTTTGAGGTCTTTCTTCTTCTGCTTCTTCTTCTTCTTTCTTCTTTTTTTTTTTTTTTTTTTTTTTTTGTTTTTGTTTTCTTTGAGACAGGGTTTCTCTGTGTAGTCCTGGCTGTCCTGGATAGTCACTTGTAGACTAGGCTGCTCGAACTCAGAAATCCACTTGCCTCTGCCTCCCAAGTGCTGCGATTAAAGGTGTACGCCACCACTGTATGGCTTAAGGTCTTTATCTGTTCTGGTTATTAACCCTCTATCTTATGCTTAGTTGGCAAAGATTAGCTACAATTATGTGAAATCAAAATTCCCACATTCTTCATGCAAAAAAATTCATATGGAAGTTCAAAAAACCCAAGGATAAACAAAATAAAGCAATTCTGAGCAAAATGAACAATGCTACAGGAGTTATCATTTCATTTCACATCTCAAGGTGTAGCCAGAGTCATAGTTATTGGGAAAAAAGCACAGTATAGGCTGTGGATATGACTCTTTTGGCCAGGAATCAAGGCAAACAATTTACAAGTGTCTCTTTATAAAACTAATAAGGTTTATGCACACCTAAGGAAACAACCAAGTAAAGAGAAACACTTTTATTGGATTTTGGCAGGAAAAACATAGGAGAAATGATGATTCTAATGATGTAAACTGTATATTTGTGCAGATTATGTGAATTAATAGGATGGAAGACAATAAGCTCATGACCCGATCACCTATTTTTATTAATTGATATAATTTTGACTAACTAATGAGTTTTTAAACTGTGAGATCATCTTTATTTTTCCCTCTTCACTCATTAATTTCTTCTCTATCCTCTAATGTGATTTTATACTTACCGCTATTTTCTGAAGAGGAAATGGAGGCATGGTAGATTAGAGGGAGATATGGGGACATTGAAAGGTAGAAGGAGAGAATGTTCTGACCAGGTTGTATTGTATGAGAGAAGAATCTATTTTAAATTTTAAAAAATGATGTTATACCAGTGACAAAATGAGGAAATATGTGTGATTATCAAATGCTCTGGGTCAATAATTTTTTAATCAACCATTGGTAGTCTGTCTTTCCCAAGTAACAACACTGTGAAGATTTATAGAAAACTACTCATCAGAAAAACGTAACTGACCAGGAAAAGAAGACAAATATCAAAATTGGATGTGAAGCAAGGCAAAAGGATTGCTGGATGGTGCTTGGATTCATCAAGAAAAGCAGAGAATTTCTATAGAATGTTTCTGGTAAATACTGGGCTGTGAAAGTACCTCTCTACTTAACATCATCATTATGTTTATGGGTCCAAGACAACTTTTTGTAGTTTTGGATGTTGATTAATTAGCCTGAAGAATTCTTAGAGTTGATCCTGAGTTTAATGATTAAATAATTTATCAATGACAAATTATATTAAAACTTCTTAAAATTATTGTTCGAAAACATGTTTTAGAGAGAAAAGCACATAGTACAAAATACATAACAATTGATGCCATGGATGTCATCAGTTGTATTGGAACAATATAAGAAAGGCCCAATCAGACAGAAGCTTTCAGACCTACCAGTGTGATCCTCCTCTTCCTTATTAATAGAAACATAATTATACAAACATATGATGAAAATCAAAGTCCTCTCTATTTATAAAAGACATATGTTCTGATTCTAGTATTTCAATGACGGAAACATTAACATTTGTAATTTTTTTTTTTTTTTGACCTCAGGACAATGGCAGTCAAGATGGAGAGTGAGCTGAAGTAAATTTTTTGTCTGCATTAAAAATACAGAAAATTAAAAAGAAAGATATATTTTGAAAATATTTTACGTTAACATACTTAAGTTTATGTACCATAATTTGAACCATTTACATGCCAACAGAATAGTAACACAGATGAATACAGATCTTCCCAGATTGGAAGTCTGTTTGTGTGGATTCAAGAACATATGGTATGGTTAGGGTCAGAAGACGAGACACAAGGGAGTTCTCTGCACAAGTGTTCTGTGAATAGCCATAGAAAAGAAGCACCTGTGAGGGCAATATATAGACTGCATCATTCTCCACATGCAAAATCAGAGTGTCACACATGCCTTTAAAGTCAGTGACCAGCAGAAAACCTCAAGGAGACAGCTCACAGGTATCTATTTATTCCATAAAATCATGCACCAAAAAAACTAATGTCAAGTCAAGTATAGGTACAATCCTTCATCACCACTGGGTCATAAGATATAAAATGTGAAGGGCAAAGAAAATCCACTGGTTCTTTGAAAGTATTTGTAGCAACCTTATTTATAATAGCCAGAAGCTGGAAAGAACCCAGATGTCCTTCAACAGAGGAATGGGTACGGAAAATGTGGTACATTTTCACAATGGAGTGCTTATACTACTTAACTATTAAAAACAATTAATTCATGAAATTCTTAGGCAAATGAATGGAACTAGAAAATATCATCCTGAGTGGTGTAACCTAGCACAAAATAATGCACATGGTATGCACTCACTGATAAGTGGATATTAGCACAAAATTCAGAATACTCAAGATAAAATTCACAGACTACATGAAGCTTAAGTAGAAGGAAGACCAAAATGTGGATGCCTTGGTCCTTCTTAGAAGGGGGAACAAAATACTCATGGAAGCAATATGAAGACAAAGTGTGAAACAGAGACTGAAGGTAAGGCCATCCAGAGACTGTCCCACCTGAGGATATATCCCATATACAGTCACCAAACTCAGACACGTTGTGGATCCAAGAAGTGCATGCTGACAGGAGCCTGATATAGCAGTCTCCTGAGAGCTCTGCCACAGCCTGACAAATACAGAGGTAGATGCTTGCAGCTAACCATTGGACTGAGCACAAGGTCCCCAATGGAGGAGTTAGGGAAAGGACTGAAGGAGCTGAAGGGGTTTTCAACCCCATAGGAAGAACAACAGTTTCAACCAACCAGTCCCCCCAGAGCTCTCAAACTAAACCACCAACCAAAGAGTACACATGGAGGGACCTATGGCTCCAGCTGCCTATGTAGTAGAGGATATCCTTGTCGGATATCAATGGGAGAAGAGTCCCTTGGTCCTGTGTAGGCTCAATGCCCCAGTGTAGGGGAATGCGAGGGCAGGCAGGCCGGAGTGGGTGGGTGGGTGAACACCCTCACAGAAGCAGGGGAGAAGGATGGGATAGAGGATGTCTGGGTGGGAAACCAGGAAAGGCAATAAAATTTGAAATGTAAATAAAGAAAATATAATAATATTAAAAAAAAGAAAGTGGAGTGCTCACCATCTTTTGGGGTTAGGGGATGAAGGAAAGTGGAGGATGAAGAAGGAAGAGGAGGAGTAAGAAGAATCTCAGATTTGTGTAAGTTTATTATGTGTAGCATAAACCTTCAAAAACTGCTACAGAAGATGCTCTCCTGTGCCCTACTTCTTCTATTTCTGTGCAAAAATAAGATTCTTCTGAAGTCTGTCCACCTGATGAAAGGACTGTGCATCACACAGTTGTAAAACTGTAGCACCTGCAGTGTCAGGGTGCTGAGAGCTAGGAAGGAGGGTTAGGCCTGAGCTGCATACGACATAAACCTAAGATAAAAAATGTACACATATATCCAAACACAACTCCTCTTGCACATCTCAAAAACTAAAGCTACCAAGCAAACCTTCAGAGACACACTCAAGGAGTTTCCTAACCCAAAAGAGAAAGTGAACAGAAAGTTTAGCTACAATAGTAAAAAGTAAACAAATACTAAAATGTTAGAGTTAAAAGGCTTATATAGGGAAATTAAAATCACCCATTAATAAAAAAAAAGGATATATTGATTTTTCACATGCACGGAAATTCACATTGTTAAACTGGATGGTGACATGATAAAGCATGTGGGGAAAAGTGATCCAAAAGAATGTTTTCTAATAGATAACTCATAGAAATTTTCATAATTAGTACACTTGCATGAGAAAACTACAGTAGTAAATATTATGCACACACACACATACACACACACACACACACACCTGGGGAATTATCAAAAATAGTCTAAAATCCACAGATACACACAAACTTTGTTACCTATTTTAAGTGTTGCTTGTATGCGAGTTCACTATAGAATAGTGGTCCCCAACTTTCCTAAACCTGCAACTCTTTAATATAGTTCCTGATATTTTGGTTACCTCCAATCATAAAATTATTTTGTTGCTCTTTCATCACTGTAATTTTGCAATCATTAGAAATCATAAGGAAACACCTGATATGCAGCATGTCTGATGTATGTCTCTGTGGAGTCATGACCCACATGTCCAGAACCACTGCTAAGAATGTCATGGCTTTTTCCTTTCTATAATTTATTTTTTTTATTAATATAACATCCCAATCTCATCCCACTGTCCTCTTCTCTCAGTACTGCCTTTGCAAATCCCTCCCCCCATTCCCCTACACCTTCTCTTCAAAGAAGGGAAGCCCCATTTGGATACTAAATCCACCCTGGAACATCTAGTCCCAACCAGACTAAGCACCTCCTCTCCCACTGAGGTTATACTAGGCAATCCAGGTAGGTGAAGGATATTCAATGACAGTCAGAGAAAGTCCCCTCTCTAACTTTTAGGGTACCCCCATGAAGACTAAACTGAAAATCTACTACAAATTTGGGGTCCCTACGTCCAGCCCATGTATGTACTTTGGTTGGTGTTTCATTCTATGTGAGCCCCCATGGGCCCAGCTTAGTTTACTCTGTGAAGCTGCACGCTCAGAGGAAGAGGGCGACCTTGCCTGAATGGTGAAAAGGAGGACTGCTCTTCACTGGAGGGTATATGAGTAACTGTGCTCCTCTTCTATAACCTCCAATGAAGTTCTCAAGGTCCATTGTTTTTTGAAATGTTGTCATGTAAACTGGCATTGATTTGATTATGTGAAATTGTGTTAGAAGTACTTTTTTTGAGAAATTGTTTAGAATTGAGATTTCTAATTGCCTACCAAAGGGAATATCTACTGCACAGTAACCCACATATTCTGTGTCTTGTTCTCTTTGTGAGTTTATGGATAATCTGTCTACCTCATTCACAAATCAACCCACTATACCAAATTTTACTTTTTCAAGTTTCTGTTTGATATTAATTAAAAGCTGTGTCAGTAAGCTGAGTTTCACTTACACAGAAAATTTAATATAAAGAATGATTATTTTTGTCTCTCTCCCATACATTTTACTTTATAGTGGTTTGACTCCATTTAGTAAGAAGATCATTATTTTCCCAGTTCAGTTTCATTTGCTATGATAAAAGCACAGAAGCTCTTTAGAGAGAAAAAGTTTTATTTCAGCTTTCAAGTCTTGATCACAGGCCATCAAGAAGAGAGATCAGATCAGTAACTCAAGACAAGAACCTGAAGGCAGGAATTGAGGCAGAGCCCCCAGAGGATGCTGCCTATTGGCATGCTCCACATTGCTTTCTTATATACCTCAGAACCATCTGCCTATCAGTGGCATTATCACCAGTGAGATAAGCCTCCCCACATTAATCATTTTACAAAATAAATGTCCCCATAGACCTGCCTATTGTCTAATCTTACATATCCATTTTCTGGATTAACATCCCTCTTCCTAGATATGTCTGTGTTTGCATCAAATTAAAACAGCATACTCATGGTATGAACATATGATGGAACATGCCTAATGGCAGCTGAGGAGCAAGAAAGCAATTAAAATAAAGCAGGGTTCCAATATAGTCTCCATGAACACATGGTATACATGAGTATATGTGTGTTCCTCAGTGCATGGACTATGGAAGCCAGTGATAAATGTCTGGTTCTTATATCACTTTCTAGATTGGAAGCAGTCTAGATGAACTTGAAGCTCTTGGTTTCAGCTAGTCTGCTCAGATACTGAGCTCCAGGCATCTGCCTACACTAACTCACCCCAGTACTAAAGAGACACAAACTTGGGTCTTCATGCAGTAAGCACTACTGCTAAGATTTCTCCTTAGTTCTTAATAGGTTCTCTACCTTGATATGCTTCCAATGACCTAACCTAGTTCCTTCAACTAAGCTTACCTCTTAATATCTCTACCATCTCACTTTGGGTAACGCCATCAACTAAGGACTAAAACTTGTATGTTTGAGATTTAAAGGGGGTGCTAAAAGTGAATTAACCATAGATGAATATATACAGGCATTCATTGGCTTCAGAGAGAAAAAGAATTGGTTTTATCCTAGGACAAGCTCTATTATAGGTTATCCAGTCCCAAGTAGTCAGCCCTAAACATGTAAAACATACAACCAACATTAAATGTAATCACTAGGTATTCTGTGTGTATGTAGGTAAAATATTCATAAAGAAGAAATTTGAAAATTGAAAGGGATTTGAGGAAACGTGTATTGGTGTCAGGGAAACTGGATAAAAATGACATCAATACCTCAAAGTATTTAAGATATTCAAATCATAATAACAAATGAAGTGCATTTTATATACCCCAAACACTATATGTAAGAAACCCTGATTAAGTATTGTCATACATTTTTACTTTTTGACCTATAAATTGTGGGGGAACGGCCCACAATAAATGGTTTATTAAACACAATCATTACAGAGTAGAAATATTGGTATTAAATCTCCATTTTGTGCCTACTCTGTATATGTCCTGTGTACTGCATGTTAGAGCTTATTATGGGCTGGTTATGACAGTGTTTTAATTTTATTGGTTTTTATGTAGAACAAGAACAGAGAATTTGTTATAAAGTATTAGCTGACACAATAGCTTTCTACAGCCAGGGATGTTGTCAGTTTGAACACATTTGGTTACTACCATGAAGCCCTGGGTTTCATTACCAGAAAATCTTGACATGATGGTAACGGCCACTCATCCCAGCACCTAGGAAGTGAAAAGAAGAACCTTCAGTTCATCCGCATCCTCCTACAGGACATAGTGAGTTTAAAGCTATATTTGAGTGACCTGTAAGATATATAAAATGCTGCTTCCAAACACAACAGCAACACTAAAAAGAATTTGTGGAGAAAAGTCTTGCCAGCAAGATGTAAAATATAAGGTTCATGTTTGATACTTCTCCTGGATTCTGAAAAGAACAAAATAACAAGGAACAATAAATACAAGTTCCAAGATTAAAAGATTGACTCATCCCTAATAAAAGACAAAAATAAAACACCGAATGGTCTGCCAGATTGTGGAATCTTAGGATATTAACAGTGTTTTGTGTAAATGAATATGATAAATATCATGAAAGGCATTTTACTTCAAAATGGTTCAAACCTTATTTGTGTCTTAGAATAATCACGTTTGAAGCTATGAACACTTGAAATCATTTGGAATAAATTTATTTGTTAAAACTGATTTCAGTCCTTTCTGGGACTATAGGGAAAAAAAGCTATCTAAAATTATTCCTTTCAGAAGTCAACCTATGGAGATTAGATATATTTAGTTGTTTGTAAAGCGAAGCTATTCATGAAAATGGAAATTGGAAGTGTCTTACACCCTTAGGAATTTTGATGCTATCAAGTTTTGCTGAAATAAAAACAGAGATTTATTCCAAGTATTTAAATATATTCATTAAAGTACTCAGTTGGATAAAAGGAACACTGGGATGCTCCTGTGGCTTCTGTTTTCTCTAAATGTTAATACTTATCACAGTTTATATCCTGCCTGCCATAAATATTAACGTTTTCAACCATTTCCTGGAATAGCACAGAGCTGTAGAACTAAGTGTTCTTATTGTTTTAGTAGAGTGTAACCCAGTCTATGTCTTTTGATAGTTTTTATCAGGATTTGAAAAAGAATGCAGTGCTCATTGTAAAATTAACTAGATAAGTAGCAGCTAACATTTATTGATTCTTGCTCTGCACAAAGAACTGCACTGAGCACTTTATATACACCACACCATTTAATCCTCCTAACAGCCATAATCTTAATATCCCCAATTGGTAAATTTGATGGCTCCCTGCTTCTGCCCTAACAAGTTCTCACAAGATATGGGTTAGAAAATATTTATTATCATTTGGCATTGTAGAAGGCAAAATTGGAAAATGGGTCTCATTGGAATATAATCATAGTGTCAGCTGTAATGTGTTTCTATTTTTTTTAATTAATTATATTTATCCTTTTGAGCATATATGGGTGGATGTGTGGTGTGCATGGTGAGTGTGGATTTGCATGCATACCAAAGTTTATATTTGGAGGTAAGAGGACAACTTGCAGGAGCCTGTTCTTTTTTACTACTATAAGGATCCTAGGATCCAAACTGAAGTTGTTAGATTTTGCCACAAGCTCCTTAACATAATGAATCATCTCATTAGACCCTGGAATGTGCTGCTTCCAACAGGCTCTAGGAGCTGTTTCTTTCTTTGCATTTTCCAGTTTCTAGAGGATTCCAGAATTCTTTACTCATGGTCTCCTCTTCCAATTTCAGAGACACTGACTATAGGTTAGTTCCTTTACAGGAAAGTATCTCATTATTCCCAAACTCAGTTTCCTCAAAAATCTTTTAAAGGTCCAAGGTCACATGGATTTTTCCCAGTTAATTTGTTAGTCCTTCACCAATGCAATGACAGCTGATTACAATTACCATTCTTGTATCTACCTTAAACCTTGCTTCTGCTTTGCAAGATGTATCTCACTCTGTTGTGTTAACTCAGTACTACAGATTGAATGATAAAATGAATAAAAATCCATTCAGTTTATAGTTGTGGAATTTGGGAGGTCCAAGGTCGAAGAAGAGCCTCATTTGAATAGGGCCTTTCAATGGGGGTGTGGAAACTGTGTTCTGGGGGCATAGGAGGCAGGAATAACATCGTGTGAAAGAAATATACAGGGTGAGGAGGCCTGAATTGGTTTTTATGACAATCTAATTTTGAGATACCTTATTAATCTACTCATATACAAATGAAATAATCTATTCTTTTATTCACCAGCTCATGGTTTAAATAGCTTTTTAAAAATTTTTTTAGGTTAAGTATTTATTATATGCTTACCTTATTTTAGTGCTTATATGTATCAATTTATCTTCATGGAGTATTATCATAGTTAGCTCTATTTTACAAATGAGTCAATTGTCACATAGACTGGTAAATAATTTGCTTGAAACCATGTAGCTATTAAGTGACTATGCCTACATTTCAACCTAAACAGTGTGGATGTAGTGCTTAGTCAGCAACAGTTTTAACCATGGTGTTTCTGTCCTTTCTTTTTGCATATTTTTAATTTCACTTTACATCTCCTCCTGAGAGAAGGGGAGCCCACCCCCTCCCATACTACCCTACCCCTAACAACTAGTCCCAGCAGCACTAGGTATATCCTCTCCTACTGAGGCCTACCCAGGAAGTCCAGGTAGGGGAAAGTAGATCCAATGGCAGGGAACAGAGACTGAGACAGCCCCCTCTCCACTTGTTATGGAACAAACATGAAGATCAAGCTGGACATTTGTGACAAATGTGTAAGGAGTCTAGGTCCAGCTCGTGCATGCTCTCAGGTTGGTGGCCTAGGCTCTTTAAGCCACTACGGTCTCGGGTTAGTTGACACTGTGAGTCTGCTTGTGGTGTGCTTGACCCCTTTGGCTTACTCATGTCTACCCCTACTCTACTCTTCCACAAGACTCTCAGAGCTTCATCTGATGTTTTTCTGTGGGTCTTTGCATCTGCCTCCATCCACTGCTGGATAAAACCTCTCAGGAGACAGTTATGCTGGGTTCCTGGCTGCAAGCATAGCAGGGTATCATTAATAGTGTTAGGGATTGCCCCTCTTACATGGGATGAGTCTCAAGTTGGGGCAGTCATAAATTGGCTGTTCCTTCAGTCTTTGCTCCATCTTTATTCCTGCACATCTTGTAGGCAAGACAAATCTTAGGTTGAAGTTTTTGTGGGTGCATAGGTTGATGTCCCCCTCCCTCCTGGGGAAGTGTTGAGAGGAGATGACCACTTCAGTATCTGTAACCTCCTCTAGTAGGAATCTCAGCTAGAGTCATCCCTATAGACTCTATGGATCCTCCCCTGTCACAGGCCTCCAGCTAATTTCCCTTGCTGATTTCCATTCTCACTCACAGCCCTCCGACTTCTCCCACACCACCCTCATACCCCCACACCTGACAGTCATCCCTGTTCTCCTCCACATTCCTCTCTTTCCAGTTCCCTCTCTCCATCCACCTCTAATGACTATTTAGTTTCCCCTTCTGAGATTCGCACATTCTTATTACCTCCTTGTTATGTGGATCCTTTGGGTATGTTTACTTAAGTATGATGGTTCTGTGGTTTATGGCTAATGTTCACTTATAAGGGAGTCCATACATACACAAGTACCTTTCTGGGTTTGAGTTACTTCACTCAGGATGATATTCCCAAATTTCATCCATTTGCTTGCAAAATTCATGATATACTTGTGTTTAATAGCAGAATAATATTCCATTATGTAGATACAACATATTTTCTTTATCCATTCTTCAGTTGAGGGACATTCAGGTTGTTGCTAGTTTCTAGTTATTATAAATAAAGTTGCCCTGAACACCTGAGGCTTACTTACTAATGCTTCACAGAAATCATTTTCCTGAATCTATTGTGGTGGGGGAAAGTCAAGCTTGTAGCATCAGTGTAAACATAATCGAAGACTGTGGGATTGAAGATGTGAGCATCTCTTGGATGTTTGGAACCATTATTTTTCTAGCTATTGAAGCATGTTGACTAAATAAACACTCAGAAAAAAAGATGTTAATTATAAGTATAGTCAATCCTAGAATAAAACTCAACTCTGTACAAACTTAGAAACTTCCCCTATACATTCTCTTAGAAGTAATTTGCTCATTTTTACCTAGGCAGAAACTTAGATAATCCAGCTGCTGTTTAATAAAACTGAATTACTTAAAAATTTGTAAAATCAGAAAAATAAAAATATAATCACCCTTTGGACAGTTGCTGATTTTTATATGGGGGAATTCTATTACAAAGTATAATTTTTTTAAAATTTATCTAGTATTTGATATATTAAAGTTCACAATATCTGACAAAGTCCTTCTGTATGAGTTCTTATTAGTTACACACTGTGAGAAATAAGAATGGCAACTATTACTCTATTTAGAAAATACAGTGCATTCAGCTTATTAAATAAGTTAACATAAAAAAGTACTTACCCTACATGAACTTTCCAGAATAACATTTTTAAATATATCAGAGTTTCAAAGGTAATACTTCTTTCTTGAAAGGGAAGTGCTACAGATCAGTATCTTTTATATAGCAGTTATATAGCATGAACTATGTTACTAAATAAATAGTTATTGAGTACTTGCAGTGTCTTTTGAACATGTAGTCAATAGGATTATTCTCAGTTGTGGCTCTCTCATTAGTTGCTCATGAGGTTTTGCCCAACAGTCTTTTAACTCTTATAAACTTTAGCTTCTCCACTTGTAAAGCAAGATGATCAGAATGTCATCTCTTGCTGCTGCTGAGTACATTATAGTGCATAGTTCATTGTGTGCTCCCTGACACACTGAAAGTAGGAAATCACTTTTGTCAGAGCTTAACAATTTATTTAGACATAAAATAAATCAGGTTGATTATAGTCATGACTTTTCCAATAGCAGAAGCTCTCCTCCAAACTAATATTCTGCAATGGATCATACTCAGCATCTCTTCTTATATAATTTCTCCTTAGAATATGTAAAGAAAATATCTGAGAATGGATATTTTTCATTTTATTTGATATATGTTGACTTTAAAAATATAAAGCATAAATCCAAGTGAATAACATTTTCAAATATTAGATAATGGAAGTTGATTTGCCCATTTTGAGGGGTGAAGATGGTTCTCCGAATGAATGTAGCTTTCACTTTAAAATAGCTTCCCCTATGTTGATAGCACTTCCTCAAAGCCCTTAAAATGATCACATGATTACTGACTGTATTTAATTCTCAGATGATAAAGCACCATGTTCTGGGTGGGATTGTTATACATTCTGTGAGCATTTGTGGGAGTTCCGTATCTATCTAAAGTACTTTTAGTTGCTTGTGGGTATTCAGATGGCATGAAGAGGCATTATGGGTAGTCCAAAATATTTTCAAGATAATAACTTTCCTCACTGCACCACTTTATCATTTGCTAACTTTCTTTCCATGAACTTATGACACCTGCAGGCAGACACCTGGTTTAGCCTTAACTCTGTTTCTCTATTACATATCAAGGGAAAATGGAGGCACAAAGATTAAAGTAGTTTAGGAAAATGATGGAGAACATATTCCTCTGTCCCTTCTATGTTGTTACTTTGACAAGATTCTAAGTCATAGAACCAAGCGGTATTGTATTGTCACTTGTCTGGGACCAGCTCTGCTCTTATGAGAACATCTGAAGAATATTCAGTGTTTCATAAAATAGAGGAGATCCATCCTCCCAAATAAGATGAGGAATGATAACAGGAAGGTATGTTGTACCCGCTTAATTATCTTATAGAAATGATAGTGGTCTCTATTTCTCTGTCCTCTGTTTCTTGTTTTCTGTTAACCCTGAACATGGGAACTACACAGGGATGTAATTTAATATATCACTTCTCATTCACCTATTAAGGCAAGCTTTTAATCCTGTTAATTGTTGTTCAGAAAGAACTTTCCTTATACTTAGCAGATGTATTTAGTCTTAGAAAGAAGATAGTTTCTAATTTTCATCTTTGTTGTGCTTTGTTTCTCCTACAGGGATGATCCAGTTTTCATGGCAAAATCAAAATTTACCTATAAGTCATTATTGACAATAATTTATAAGAAATACTTATAAATCCAGTCAAATAGAAATATCAATCTGCATCTCTGTGTGTATTTGTTTGTATGCATACATTGATACATATATTATGTAAATATATATGCATGTATAATATAATATAATAATATAATATAATATAATAAATATAATATTATATAATATAATATGATATCTTGAACCCATCGCAAAGGAAAAAAGAAATCATCCATTGCCCTCCGTTTTTACTTCTTCCCTAACACTCCAGTAGTTTTCTTGCTTCTTTTCAAAAGAAAATGTCCATGACACAGAAGTTACTTTAACTGAATGCTGTCACTTTTGGAATTTTCACCCACTTTCCCATAGTCTCCTAGCATTCATACAAAATTTTAAAAACACATATTAGCAAAAATACATCCTTTTGTAATAGCCACTGCATAGAGAAACCAACAGTCACTGCCACTATTTTGTAGTTGCAATTACTTCTTTTAATGAAAAATGCAATTCTATTGTATTGGCATGATAATCCATTCTATACAGATCTTGACCAGAAAATAATGCTATGTATATTTACATCTGGAGAATTCTTAAATAGGAGAGGGAGAAAAACTCCAGATTGAAGGTCATTTTGGAATGTTCTTCTGAATACAGTGATCATAAGAAAGTATTTGTTCACCAGCATGCAAGCTGACATTTTTCTTTATTCTTTATTCATAGTGCTTTTCCAAAGGACATTAAATATAAAAATATTCCATATTTCATACCTAACTTGGAGTTATCATTAGGTTTTTTCAGACTTAGTTACAGTGGTTTCCAATTTCAAACTAGTTTGGACTTGTTCTTATTGATATATTTGCAGTTTTTCCAACCTTTATCTCAATTTTAGTCCCAGAAGAGACTGAGAGAAAAAGCCCAGCCACTGAAACATTCAGCTGAGCTGACACTTACTTAACCCAACAGAGAGAACTTCTGAAGCATATATGTAATATAAAACTTTCTTATTTCCATAAAAAAGACTATTCTTTCTGCTTTATACATCTTTGAGTTGGTCTGAAATTTTTAATGCATTCTAATTTTAAATTTAATTTTATTAATATATAATTACACAACTTCCCTTATCTCCCTTTCTTCCTCTACCCTTGCCCATGCGCTCTACTCATCTCTAATCAATACTTTCTTTTTCTTTGATTATTAAAGCTGCATACACATGCTCACATATGTATATGTCTAATATATACATAAAACCTGCTCAGCCAATTAAATGTGTTTTGTGTTTATATGATTTCAAGAATGAAAATTTCTGATGACTGTATTGTGAGATAATTTTTCCCTTGGAGAAGCTAATCTCCTCAGTGTTTAGGCAGCCCATAGTGTTGAGATATGACTATAGCTTCACTGTTATTTCTGGGAGATACAATCTCGTAAGAGACTTCTCAATCTGCTTGGTTTTAGGGTCTTTCTGCCACCCACATTTTTATAATACACCTTTAGTCGTATTTACAAAAGTTATAGTCAAAGCCTCAGTCCCGCAAGAATGCCTATTTCAGCTGTCAGTCCCATGGCCCAGGTTGTGATACTTCTGAATTTTATGGCCTTTCAAAAAAAGTAATCGTGGAACACTCTCCTTGTGTCTAATATGCAAGCAAATCTCATGAGTCTTCAGGAAATGCATGCTGGTGTATTGTGAAAAATGTGAGGAAACATACAGAGAACAGCAAGACAAAAGAGTTGATAGAGGTGAAGGATGTGGGACATTTCATACAATATCCAGGACTTCCCTGGATGATTGTTCTCCATCAAACTCCAATGTTTCATTTTATAGAAACTTTCAGAACTCACTCAGCATTCTCATGGCAACCTTCTTGTACAGTCAAATCACTGGTCATGGGTGACCAGTCAATACAATATAATAATAAACCCAATGTGAACCCTTTGTAAAAGTTGAAAGTCTAATCATGCCTTAGATTTTATTGGGGACTAACCTTAATCCAAAAGGTACATGGTAGATTTCAGTGAACATTTGGCACATTGATAGCCCATACTATTGGTTTAAAGGATTTTAGGAACTGTGTGCTATGATACAAGGGAAGAAATCAAATTCCTCTTTTTGTTATATTACTACACCTTAGTGCTCTGTGAAGCACCATTACAAATTCTTCTGTTCCTTACTTTACTTAATACCCTAGCGTATAAAATTTGAAACTGTAGTTCTTTGTTTTCTGTAAATATGTGAGCTCTGAAATAATAAAGTACACGTACAGTTAAATTTACTAAGTTGACTGCAAAATAATTAGTTTTTTTCCTTTTCCTCTTTCAGAAAAATGCATTAGAGACTGTAGATATTTAAAGGTAAATGTTTTTAGCTTATGAAGTATTTCCTGATGCAATAAATTAATGTATTACTTTCACAAAGGGATTTTAATTCTACTTGTTGTTTACCTTGGGATAAATATTTGAATGTAATATAAATATATAAATGTATATACAATTTTTATAACATTGCTGATAGTAAATCATATAAGAGACTTTGTTAGTTATATAATTTTGTTTTTACAGAATCAATTTAATTTGAAATCCTTTCATGGACCTTACTTCACTCCCTGAGCTGTATAGCTTTGTGGAATGGAGCTAAGATAAATGTTTTTAATTCAATTTCCAGAACTACTGATGCTGCCTGCTTTGTAATTTTTATATGACAGGTATCAGATCAAAATTTACCATGCCTATTCCATTTAGTATGACCTCTAGCCATAGGGTTACTATATTCTGGTTTGACTGACATGTGATAAGCTTTTATAATCTCTTTTTAAAGGCTCAAAACAAATACATGCAAATTCTAGACTGTGAACATCTTGAATCTTAAAGGTTAAAAGCCACACTCATTTATTTTTATTATTATTCTCTTCTAATCAGTATCGACAAAGGAGGTTTCAAACAATAGATAAGCCACATTATTACAATGGCAATGTCAGATTTTAAAACATCAATATTCATGTTTCCTCAAGATGAGAGGACTATTTTCATGTTTTTAGTTGATTTACAAATGACATGTACTGACTAATGTATTAAACATCTTAATAAGAAAAAGGATTTTATCATGAAAACGGTGCCAAAGTCTTAAGTCCAATACCTATCATAAGGGTATTAAAGTCTTATGTCTTGCACAGTCCTGTAAGTTAAGGAAGCTGTCTAGACTCAATATCTAGCAGTGTCTGAATGTGATTTTACTAGATATTTGGTGATTAAATATCTTGTTGCTATGCATTTCTGGGCAGATTAACTATACTTAACTGAATTCTTTCTCAATATTTGTTTCATATAATTCCCCAGACTGTCTTGGCTTATGTTCAAATAACTCAAAAATGATCTCATGTGGAAAATCAGGAAATTTAACTTCAAATTTCGGTGTTATTAAGCTTTTCTTCTTGAGCAATCTAATGATAGGGTGTCAGTGTGGGATGTTACCAACAATGCGAGGAACGTTTAATGAGGATATGAACATGCACAATGGAAGTACAAGAGTCTTTATAACAACCCTGAACCTCTCAGATATCTGCTTTTCCTTTATTTAATTCCAGCAGCAGCTACAATGCCAGTTTGTAGAATACTCTTATCAAGGATGATCTCCAAACATCTCAATGGACCAGATATGTTATATTACACAATTGATCATCTCATCTCTTTTTCCCATGTAGAAGTGCAGAGAACTAGCCAAGATAAGTAAAAGGTGAAGAAACAAATAAGAAGTCTGCCGTTAAAAAAACTAAATCACTTCAGGTTCCATCTTCACATTGTTTGGCATTTCAGCTAAGCTCACTCACATGGAGTACTGGGTACTTCTCATATCCCAGGACTCTGGAACGCTTTAGAGGTGTTTTCCATTCCCTTCCACAGCAGCTTCATGTTTCCATTCATTCTCCTGGTTCTTTGGGCTTCTCTCCTGTTTCTCTCCGTACCTGATCCTGCCCCTTTCCCTCTCTTCCTATTCTTCCTTCCTTCTGCCTCCCATGTTTATTTAGTTCCCCTTCTGAGTGGTATTGAAGTATCCTCACTGTTTTGTACACTTCTTACAGGCTGTAGGTTATATCCTAGGTATTCTGTACTTTTGGCTAAAACCCACTTATCTGTGAGTACATACCATGCATATCCTTTTGGGTCAGGGTTACCTTACTCAGGATGCTGGTTTCTAATTCCATCCATTTGTATGTAAAATTCATGATGTCCTCATAATTAATAGCTGAATAATATACCATTGTGGAAAGGGGACCAGAAAGGGAGGCAATATTTGGGTTGTAAGTAAATAAAATAATTAATTTAAATTTTTAAAAAACTGAGTCAGCTGGAGATTTGAAATTTTGTTAACAATGTTCCTATTATTCTTACATTTATAATGATAATGTATTTTTAAGTGATATTATTTTAATTCTAGTAAAATATATATAGCTTATAATTACTTGCCTCAGTCTTCTTAAATGAACTCAAAGAACAACTTCATTGTTCTACAACCTTTACTATCATGTAACATATATCTACTTTTAATTTCCAGAGTGAAATAACATGCCTCATAAATAATAATAACCACGTTCTTAACCCCAGAGCCTGATCATCCATCCATATTTTACATTGTTTCTATGACACTGCTTATTCTAAAATTGTGTTTAAAATAAAGGAAATTTGCCATTGTCAGCTTCCATGACTGGATGTAACAGCACAATGTGTTCAACACTCAAATATTTTTTAGATTGTGCCAAATATATTTTTATTTAAGAGGAACTATAATGTATTGTGTCTACTTGCTACATTTTGCTCCATGAATTCATTAATATGTCTCTAGTTTGCTTTGCCTTTTTATTTTACTATGAATAATTATTATGTAGACATAGTATGTGGAGTTATATTCTTGCTTTCAACTCTGTCTCTATACCCAGAAGTGGGACTGTTATGTTAACATGGTGGTTGTCACCAAACTCTCATTGCCTGAACATTGTTGCTTTATGTTTTCTTTATAATAGTGTGTGTGTGTGTGTGTGTGTGTGTGTGTGTGTGTGTGTTGTGTTACATTGTGCATGTGTGCTATCTACCTCTTTCCTTTTCTTCCTCTTTCACTCTCTGTGTGTATTTGTGTGTGTGCATGTGTGTGTGTGTGTGTGTTTGTGTGTATATGCCTGCTAATAGTTCATATGAAATGGTAGTAGATTTATGAAAAAACTTTTGTGAGAAAGCAATACTTTGTAAATTAGCATGCTATATTAAAGAAATGGCTATTGTAGTTATTGTCTAGTGTCTGTTGTTAAGAAAAGAATCATTAGATTCTAGATGATATTCAATAGGTTTTCTGATTCTCAGATCATTTTAATGATACAAGTCTCACAAAGTGGCTTTTTACCTCTTCCTTAGCAATTACGTAGATGATAGGTACAAGGTACTTACAGAGCCTGACAAAATGAAAAATAATTTTTTATTGGATATTTTATTTACATTTCAGATGTTATCCCCTTACCCCATTCCCCCCCTGCCCAGGAACCCCCAACTCCCCTCCTCCTGCTTCTATGAGGATTTGGCCCCACTTACCCCCCCCACTCTCACCTCCCCACCCTCAAATTCCCCCATACTCAGCATCCAACCTTCATGGGTCCTAGGATCTCCTCTCCCACCTATGCCAGACAAGGCTATCCTCCCCTACATATACAGCTGGAGCCATGGGTTCCTCCCTATGTGCTCCCAGGCTGGTGGTTTAGACGCTGGGAGCTCTGGTTGGTTGGTATTGTTGCTTTTCTCATGGGGGCGCAAACATGAAAAATAATTTATGGTATCATTGTGCAATAAGTCCTTGTCATTACAGAATATGAATATTCAGGTAACACAGACCAGTGTGTTTATATATGGGACAGCTTTACAAAACTGTATTTTAATAACTTAATCTTCTAAGATAGTAATACACAATTTTCCTCTTCCCTTTTCTATCTCTAATCCTGTTATATATACTTCCTTATTCTCTTTCAAATCCATAACTGATGTCTTCAATATATATATATATATAATGTGTGTAACTATGTACATAAATACAGTCTATTCACTGTAAGCAATATTACTTCTACATATGTTTTCAGAGCTGACTACTCAGTATTGGATAACCAATTGGTGTGCTCTTCCCTGAAGACAACTATTTCACCCACGCTCAGCATTTCTTGGTTGCCTGTAGTTCTTTGTATAGGGTTGAGGACTTTTAGGCTTTCTCTTATCCACATTAGCATGTTCATTGTTGTTCTAGTTTAACTCATTTTAGATAGTCTTGTTGGCAAGATTTTATGACTTTGGATTCTCACATTATAAGAGGACACACATTCACAAAAATCTCCCTCATTCCCTGGCACTTTCAATCTTTCCACCCCACTTCTACAGTGACCCCTGAGCCATAAGGTTTGAGAGATTTATTATAGATATATCCTCTGTAACTGAGCTTCACAACACTAAATTTTGATTGGTTGTTTTCTTCTGTAATGGTTATGGACTGTTGAAAAGATAAGTTTACTTGATGAAAGGTAAAGACTAAGGCTTATGTGGGTATAAGAAAATATTTAGAATGTAGTTAGGGATTATTCTAGTTGTGGGGTTCTTTTCCAACATTCATGACTTCATGAGCCCTGAGTAGTTGACTAGGTTTCCAATACTAGGCATGGTTTCTCTCTTGTTCAGTAGGTCTTAAGTACAATTAGAGGACTGTTAGTTATCTGAGTCACACTCAGGTATAACACTGCTACTACACTTTATGGTAATCATGCCATGCTGTTTGTTGCTATGGTTCATAGGTGGCATATTTGGTTAGGACTGTTGTGTGCTTGCCTCCTTTGGAAGCTTACATGTTACTTTATTAAACCATGAAAGCAGATTCTCAATGAGACTCTCCAGTTAGTTCCTGCTAAGGCAACTGACTCATGCATACTGACTGAGTACATCATCTCTTCAGTAATTAGGTCTTACTTTCTTCCCCTGGGATAACACCAATGATAATAGCAATAGCCTTTAATCTCTTAGACAACCATTAGCAAAAACTCAAAGATAGGCTTCTCATTTCTGCTGTTAGGAATTAATTTTGCTAGATGATCTTTGGCTATTTGAGGGAGCATTGTTAATCCACATGGCAAATTTTCAGGTAAACACTAAATCTGTTTTTGTGATTTATAGGTATTTTAAGTATTTTTGTTAGATCATTAAAATAATGATTACTTATGACTTCTCTTACAATATATTGTCTTTTTCCCTACTTTTACACTTATCTCTCTTCTCATGCCTAATTAGAGACCATTGATCAGAACTATAATTGTCTGCACTGAATATATTTTAGGATTTCAGGGTTTATTTGGTAACTAGGACAATACACTGAGCAGTTAGCTAAGTGCTACTGAAACTCATGTTTACAAATAGAAGATATTCCTATAAATGTTTCATTGATGTTTTGCTGTGTGGAGTTGTTTTGGGAGACACAGTCTTATTCATCCAGACTAGTGTCAAATTGCTGTGTGGTTTCAGGATTTCCTTAAATATTGATCTTCCTGCCCACACATCCCAAATTCGAGAGTTACAGGTATAAGGTCCTATGCATTGTTTATTCAATGCTAGGAATTGAACACAAGGCATTATGCACACTAAGTAAGCAACCTACCAAGTTAGATCCATCCCAAGCCCTACGACATTGGTTTTTACATCTATATGATAATCACTAATTTTGTATTTTAGGGATAATATACTCATATACAGAATCTTTTGTTTTTCCACCATCACATGATTGGACACTGTTTTTAGTGAAAACGTCCCTCACAGAAAATGTGTTAGGAGAATTGTTATCCTTGCTTGCATTTAAAATTGAAACCAGAACACACCATGGCTTGGAACTGTCCTGTAAGAACACTTAAAAAACTCTCATATTAAACTTGGTACATGAATTACAGTACTTTTGGAGAATACTTAAGAAAACAAACAAATAAGCAAGCAAACAAACAAACAAAACAGGTTCAGTACAGACATTCTGGGTTTACAGAGACATTACCAGATATGTCTTCATAATAGAAGCAGATATCTAGGGCTTGTGAGCAGCTTTCTACTACTATAACAACTAGAAATGATAACTTATAAGAACAGTACATTCTGATATATCGTTTCAGAGGTTTTAGTATGCAGTCACCTGGTTCTATTGTTTTTGGCCTGTGATGGCAAGTACATCAAGACAGGGAGAGGAGTTAGAAAGAGAAGGGGGAAGGAAAAAGGTTATATACACCATTGAATATCTTTCTCCTTCCTGACAATGAGTTGAACTAGTATCTATCTTCTACATGTTCCAGCATGACACAGAAGCACAGTAACCCAAATGTAGGTGCTCACAGGACCCTCCTAACCCAGAGCATTTCAAGTATCAACTTTGAATGTTATTTATCTTTTCATTGCTTGGTCCAAAGACAAGACCAACTCAAATTAAAAAAGGAGACGTTTACTTCAATTCAGTGTTTTTGAAAGCTCAATCCACAGTTGCTTACCTCTGAAATTTTGGGGCTATGGGCAAGGCGGGGTAAGTATACTTATATGGCCAATGAAGTTGCTCATTTGACCATAGCCATAAAACACAGAGAGAAGTGGGCAGGGTTGAGAAGAGAAACAGAAGAAGACAGTAAGAGATATGGAGAGTAGAGAAAAAAGAGTAGAAGGGAAGACAGAGAAAGATGAGGTTCAGGGCAGAGAAAGGAGAGAGTGCTAGAACCCAAATATCTCCCCAAATACACAAATATATGTCTCAAATGCCCTGTCACACATCCACTAGGCTCCACTTTCTAAATGTTTCAACATTTCCTAGTAAGGTTGTAGGCTGGTAACCAGGGCATGGATAGAGAGACTTTGGGGGACATATTTGAAGACATCCCTAAAAGATAAATGCCAGATATAAAACAAGACACAGAAGAAGTACTGTGTCATAGGGACTTCCAAATATGAAGAAGACACTGAGGAGCCACTTGAGCAAAACCCTAGAAATGAAAACCATGCTTACACATGAAAGAATTCAGAGTAATCTGCGTTAGAATTACAAAAATGAAGCTTTGCATAGATCTTCCCTTAGCAGTCACCAGTTATGGAGCTCAAGGGGAATACACCGTCATTTCAGCCTTTGTTACCATATAGAGTAATCCACAGAAGTAAGCTGTGCTTCTGACTTACAGAAAGTAGGAATGAACAACCACATTAAAAGCCTGTATTCTATCTTGCCATTTACTGTACAGCATTAGAAAAATCATGCAGCACTTAACTTAGGAAGTAAATGATCCATGGGGTAACCAGTCAAAAGTATCAATGTTCTGGGAAGTCTTAGAAATTGATCAGTAATAATACTCAATAAGATCACCCAAAGGTTCTAGAAGATTCTGCTTCATATTAAAGAAATCACTGTAGATCAAATATATATTTGAAGACATTAGCCCTTTTATAACTTCTAGCTTACATCCTTGTTTTAAGCTGGAGGAGAAATTGTAGATAAAGTGCTCAAAGAAGAAGCAGTTTGGGTGTGGATGACCTACTAGTAGGATGGAGTTGGTTTAATTTTCTCTAAAATCAACAGAATGAGAGATGGAGTCATCTGTATAGACTAAACTCCTCCACGCATGTTGCATTCTGTCAAATAAGGCATTTGATTCCTAGAAAGAAATTCTTTCATTTTTTAAAACTGAAGATGAGAGTTAGGAATGGTGATGCAAATTTCCTAGCACTGAGCATCATTCAACAGTGGAAGCAGAATATAGGATCACTGAAAGAGACTTCTCTGTCTAGAAGAGTCGTCTTCAGGGAGTCAGATAAAGTGGTTCACTTAATCATTGATCAGAACTCCTACATAGAAAGATCAATAATTAAAAAGGAATTATGATTATTGTATTACTATTTCCATGCCATTAATGACTTTCTTATCTTAAGAGGTAATGTATATTTCATCAAAGTTTAAGTCATTCTCTTGAAGTCTACTCAACTAAAGAACACTTCCTTGTCATAGGCAGCTTACAACTCCTTCCTAGAGATACATCTGGGAGCCATTGAATAAATGGATTTGCTTTGAGTGAAGAAGGTAATACATATTCAATTTGATAGGAAGTGCTAATCCTCTGATTCTTCTCTACATTTCCTCTGTAGTTAGAAGGCAAAGCTGGCAGTTTTTGATATTTGAGTACATACTTTGTCACATTTATTTTTCTCCTTTATGACTATCAAGTGCTTTATATTTTATTAACAAAGTACTATAGTTAGGAAGAATCATGTTTCTCGATTCACTGGTTTCATCCGGCCTAAGAATAATTAACATTCAATCAGGTTTGTTTTCTTTTGTCTGTAAGGCTAGAGTGTTATCCATTGCACCATCTACCCAGATTCAGGTCTCTTCCTTTTAATTTCCTGGATATAATAGGTTTTTGTGTCATTTTAAACATTTTTTACAATTGATGCAATTATGTGAAGGGTATTTTGAAAAACTAAGAACATCTTACTATATGGAATGATTTGGCCTTGTATTTAAGCAGAAATAAAAACTCTTAAGAAATAACAACAAAATAAAATATAGGGAGATAAAACAAAACCATCATATTGAGGCTGTAAAAAGCAACCAACAGAAGGAAAGAAGCCCTAAGAGCAGGAAGTCACTAATTAACCCTCTTATTCAAACTAGTATAGTTGTGTGTCTAAAAATGAAATAAATAAATAAACCCTAAGCATTAGCTTTATGGTGTGTTCATATGTTCACATTAGCTACCTCCTTTTATTTTCAAAACAAAGCCTCCATTTATTTATAGCTTTCTTTGGAAGACAACTAGAAAACATATACATCCAGTACTTTGTATATCTTTTGAATGAAACATGCAAGTAAAACCACATTCCTTTTTATAAAAATATTGTTTTCAAAAGGATACAACAGAGGTTTTATTCTGCATAGCTTCTCTGTTCAGGTGATCAGAAATTGCGTTCTGAATGGGATCCTGAGTTCAAGGCCGTATTTTGAAGATTGTTTCAGATGGTTGTCTACAGGGTGATGGCCACAGAGGGTCATCTTGATGAGTATAACATGTCCCCTTCTATTTTGTTTTTCATCTCTCATCAGAGATGGAAGTTAGATATGAATGTTTTAAAAAACACAAAAATAACATGCAGCCCCTGGCAAGACAGAAAACACAGTCTCTATTGTAGCACAGAGTCCCTGTAGTAACAAAGGTAGCTATACAAGGTCTACATTTCCATGAATTCCTAAGATTGGGAGTAAATTACTCTCTTTCAGATGCCACAGGCCAAAAGAGTGGAGCAGAGATTGAAGGAAAGGCCATCCAGGTACTGCCCCAACTAGGAACCATCCAACTGCAGACACCAAACCCAGACACTTTTGCTGATGACAAGAAGTACTTCCTAATAGGAGCCTGGTATAGATGTCCCCTGAGATCCTCTGCCAGAATCTGAACAATACAGATGTAGATGCTTGCAGGCAACCATCAGACTCAGTACTTGGACCCCAATGGAGAAGTTAGGGGAAGGACTGAAGAAACTGAAGAGGATTGTGACTCCATAGGAAGAACAACTATATCAACCAACCAGAAACTCCAGAGCTCCCAGGGACTAAATCACCAACCAAAAAAAAATACACAAGGAGGACTCATGACTCCAGCTGCATATGTAGCAGAGGATGGCCTTGTCTGGCATCAAAGAGAGGGGAGACTCTTGGTTCTGTGAAGGCTTGATGTGTACGGGAATGAATGATAATGAATGATAGGGTGGTCGGGTGGGAGTGGGCAGGTGAGTGGGGGAGCACCCTAGTGGAGGCAGGAGAGGGAGGATGGGATGCAGGGTTTTCAGAGAGGAACTCATTAAGTGGGATAACATTTGAAATGTAAAACAAAATAACCAATAATTTTTTTTCTTTTTTTTATTGGATATTTTATTTATTTACATTTTAGATGCCATCTCCTTTCCTTTTAAAAAAGAAAAAAACATAATTATTTAACAAATTAAATAATTAAAAACATAAAAAACAGAAGATGCCATGAGTCTTATGATCTGGTGACCAATGCATAGTTCTGCCCACCCCACTTTTAATACATTGCTATAAAGATGAAATTTCAAAATGAGGCTTTTGGTGGCATTTAAATAAATGCTTATCTCTAACCAAGAACTAATAACTGCATTTTTTCTCCACTACATTAAAAGAGCACTATTGTTATTTCCTTTGAGAGGTAAGAAAAGAAAGCATAGAAATTAACATGTTCAATCTAGCACCCTAGATTGTAATGAAGCTAAGACTTGAACCCAAGCAATGTAAATCCTACACCTCAAACACTTCACCAGATAATATAGAATTTCAATGAAACATTCAAATAATCTAAGTCTAAAAGACTCTTTAAAATGTTATCTAGTTCTAAGTGCAATTTGGTGAAAATCCCTATAAATATATGCTAGTTATCCCATTTAACAACAATAGCAAGTGTTTCATAGAACGTTCTGTCACATTTGCAGTGCTATGGGTCAGGCTTACACATTTCATTTGCTTCTTAACATCATCATAACACTAATTTTGGATGTAAATTAAAATTACTGTGCTGTTATAGATTACTCAGTCCTTCCTCCATCATGGCTCTCATGGTTAGAGGTATTACTCTGGTTTGACATACAGCCTACAGTTTTATGCTCAATCTTCTTATTAAGGTCTCTTGGTCCAGATATCACAATAAATTCAACACAGGAAAGAAAACTTTGAATGACTAATCATGGGTGCTTTGGTTGATTTAATTTAGATTAACATTATTTTACAACTTTCTAATATTGATAATAGTTTGTATTAGTAAGATTCTATATGGAAACTAGCATAAAGTCATCAAATTCAATCAATCACACTTGTTCTACTATAAACCCCCAAACATACACACACACATACAGAGAGAGGGGGGAGGGAGGGAGGAAGAGAGGGAGACAGAAAGAGAGAAGGAAAGAGAGAGAGAGAGAGAGAGAGAGAGAGAGAGAGAGGGAGGGAGGGAGGGAGGGAGGGAGGGAGGGAGGGAGGGAGGAGGAGAGAGAGAGAGAGAGAGAGAGAGAGAGAGAGAGGGGTGTTCTTGATCTCACTATCCCATAGTCAGATTAAACATTTCAATTTTACATATGACGCTATCATGTGGTACTTGTCTTTCTCTGCCTGGCTTACTTCACTTATCACAATTATTCAAGTTTCTTCCATTTTGCTACAATTGACAGGATTTCATTCTTTCTTAAGGTTGACTACACAACTATATATGGATTTGTTGTGGATGAATAGGTTTATACACCCACACATGCATATATGTGTATGTCATTTTCTTTATTCATCTGTTGATGACTACATGGTCTGATTACGTGTCTCTAATGGTTTAGCGAACAATCCCACAAGACAATAGCTATTCAGACATCATTTTGTTATATTAATAAAACATTTGTACATATGCCAAAAGTGCAGATACCTGAATACATACTAAATATATGTTTTAGTGTTTTAAAAGCTGTTTCTATTATTTTTTCTGTGAGGGGTATTGGTGTGCATGTGCCACATGCACTTTTGGAGGTCAGAGGCTAACTAGTGGGAGGTGGTTCTTTACCTTGACCTTATGGACCAGGAGATCAAAGTAAGTTCATCAGGATAAGCAGCAAGTGCATTTATTCACTAAAGCTATCTTTCTAGCCCTCCATTAATGTTTTGCTTTTTCCTTGAATTTTTTTTTGTTTTCTTTACTATTTTTGTTGTCTTGACTAAAATACATACTGCTTTTTTCAATAACTACACTAATTATATCCCTACCCATAGTGTGTAAGAGATCAATTTGTAGTTCTCCACATCCTAATTGCCACCTCTAATTCTTTTATTTTCCTTCATATGATAACCATTCAAACTAATGTATGATGCCATGTCATTGTGATTTGATTGGCATTTTAATGATAAGAGTCCTGCCAGAAAAAAATAATTGACTGTATCAATATCTCCCAGAATGTCATGAATGTTTTCTTCATTTGCTTTAAGAGTTCTAAGTATTAGTAGTGATAAGCATCCCTTAGTCACTTATTCTCTGGATTAAGCTCATGAAATAAAATGGGAAATGGAGGAAGGAGAGATTTTAAGAGCTACAGAACCAGGACACCTGTAGCTAGATAGTATTTTCTAGACATAGAAGTTGTACCCATCAAATAAATATCAACAAAATGGTTACACAAGGAAGACCAGTATAATAACCTTACCAATCTAAGTGCAAACTTAGGTAGGGAGAAATTCACAAAGGCTCACTAATAAATGAAGAGCTAAAGGAAATAAATGGGTGTTGACAGAAAGAATGAGTTATTACCAGGGATTAAACTCCTGATAGTTATCTAATCCTAAACACTCAGGGCCAAGTACATATAAGCAACATTAAATGGACTAGGTAGGCTAAATATGTGTGCATGTATGTATATATTATATATTTAAAAGCAATAATTAAAGACAGCATGAATTTGAGAGGGAGAAAAGACACTGAATGATTAGAAGATGGAAAGAGAGGTAGAATGATGTAAATCCACTGTACTCATGCAAATATTTCAAGCATTACAGTTAGGTATGTGATTCTTTTGTGGTGGAGACAGAGATTAGAGATCAGCCAAGTTTCAGTCTTTTATATCTGAATATCTTGCTTACTCAGAACCAATATTGAAGAGGCACTCGATTCTCCAGGACAAGCTTTTGGTTTTCTTTCTCTCAATTTAGTTGGCTGTGAGAAAGTTTTACTCTAGGGGAATTCTATACTGTCCAATTGGTTTATATGTCTTTTTAATACCAATTGATATATTCTAATGTCTCTGTCATTATTCTTGCTTTTCTAAACTTCTTTCGCTCTTTGTGGTTCCATATGAACCCTGGGAATATTTTTGTCTATTCATACCTTGCATTTTCTCAATCAGAGCACTTTAGGGATGCTTTTGCATGCTGTTGAGAAGATATTTGGTATTCCTTGGAGAAAGTGGAAAAATCATCTTGGTAAAGATAATTTACCAACTACTACATCAAAATATACTAAATTCTAATTTATACAGTGACTTCTTCAAGTCAAAAATTTCATAATAATCCTGAAGCAACCACTCACACATATGACATACGTACTTTCATTCTTTCATGTATGGTTTTTAATAACAGGGACTTATTCATGGTACTATCATAAATCCAACTATGAGTTGAATAGCCAGAAGAGTGATAGGCAGTTTTCATACACTATCAATTTATTTTCTAAGTTGAAATTTTATCTCCTGCCCTCTCTCTCTTTCTTTTCTTCAGTTTTCCTTTCTTTCTAAAAAGAATAATGGAAGGAACGATTTCACAATCAAATGTTTAGATAATCTGGCGCAAGTGCAGAAGAGGTGGTTCATTAGGGAATGCCCATGCTTTGAGAGCTGGAGGTCTTGAGTTTAAACTCCTAAAACCCATGCAAAGCTGGGTACAATGATGTGAGCTTATAGTTCCCAAGGTCCTGTAGTGGGATGGGTGGCAGATATAGGAGAATCTCCAAAGCTCACAGAACAACTAACCTATCATTCATAGAATGGAAATAACAAAGACACCCAATCTCAACCTAGGTGAAATTCTTTACACTATATCCAGGCTGCTTTCTTGACATGCACATGTATGCCCTGGCCTGTGTACAGACTTGCATTCATACAGATGACACACACATACAAACACACACAAACAAACACACACACGATAAGATGTTCTGAGAAATGTTAAGGCTATCTATTGACTAAGGTAGAATAGCCAATGGCTTCATGTGTGACACAGGTCTTTGTGAGCCATAAAATACAGTAAACAAAGGTTATATGTAGTGGCACAAACCTGTAATCCCAGGATTCTGGATTGTAGCAAGAAGTTCAGTAGTTCTGGGCAAAGCCATTCTACATAGTCAAACTGTTTTACAACAGCAAACACAATCATTACGTTTTCAAATACACAAAGTATGTAATAAAATGGATGAGAAATTACATAAAAACAATGCTAATCTCCAAATGAGACACTATTTTAATCTTTGACAATAATACTTTTGTATTAGTGTGATGAGATTATTTTGAAACCAAACACTAGTTTGTGGGATCACTGGGATAGGCAGGAACTCATTGCTAGACTAAAGGAGCTATGAAAAGTTCATTGTGATTAAGATTCCGCTTTACAAGTTTGCTAAGTAACTGTTTCATTTGTTTTATTTATTTTTTTCTTTTGTCAACTTGACACAACCCAGCATCACCTAGGAAGAACAAACTTTATCTGAGAAAATATTTCCATCAGATTGGCTTCTAAGCAAATACATGATTAATGATTGATCTAAAATAAATTATTTCTAATATAAATGAAAGCAGTAAATTAATTCAGTGACTGTATTTCTTTACCCTTGCTAGTAACTAATAACCACACAGAGAAACCAGGATTTATTTCAAGCTGACCTCAATAGCTGGGCAGTTAAATGATGTATATTAACACCTAATGATAATCTGGCTATCTCCCAGCCATAATCCCATATTGCTTGCATATTATTGTTGACCTGGGTCTCTCTGCTTTACGTGTCTCTTTCTGTGGTATATTCTTGGACTCTCTCCTCATGGCTTCTTTTAAACACACACACACATACATATATTGTCTCTCTGTCTCTGTCCTATGTATCTCTGTCCCTCTCACTCCCCCTCTCTCTTTTCATCCCTCCCTCCCATTCTTTCTCACTCTTCCTTTCCTCCCTCCCTCTCTCCCTCCCTCCCTCCCTCCCTCCCTCCCTCCCTCCCCTCCTCCCTCTCTCCCTCTCTCCCTCTCCTGGCTGGAGAAAGTGTCCTCCCTATTCACCCTATATTCTCTTTTGCTTAACCATTGGGTGATCAGCATTTATTGAAAAGGCAGAGAATAAATGGTAAAAATTGTTTATACAAACAAGACAGGAGATTCTAGACATAAGGATTGCAATGCTGTGTCTGTGTGACCCAGAGTGAAACAAGATATGAGGACAGAGAAATCAGCATTGAAATAACACCACCAGGATTATCTTTATCCAGTGCACAAAACTATCATGGCTATAGATAGACGTGGGAGTTCTCAATACAAGAAGGGAAAGAAGGGAGGCACGCTGAGTCAGTCATTAATAACTAGACAGTAAGCAGCACTCCTCCTATGGCCTCAGCTTCAGTTCCTGCTTGTATGCTTCTGGCCTGAGTTCCTGCCTAGCTTTTATTTATAAATCGTGAGACAAAATAAGCCATTTGTCCCTTAAACTGTCTTCAGTCATAGTGTTTTAGCATACCAATAGAAAGGAAATTAAAACAAAGGGCTTGATTAAGAAGATGCAATTACTCATAGAATAAGCAGATTGTTGGAACAAAGTAAAGTCTTCTTGTGTTTCACTCTTGAATAAGATCTTTTTAAGCAGGTGTAAGTGATAGAACTTTCTAGAACAAATGTTGCACAATAATGGCCATAATCTTGAAGGAAATCCTTTTTTTTTTTTTTTTTTGCCCTTGAAATTTTGTTTAAGTTTTGTTCCTAACAAAATTAGAACTAACATAGCTAGTTTTTTTCCATAACTACACAGAAATGGACACAATGTAATCTCAAGTATGACAGCTTATACAAACCCTTAACTCAGGCCAGACAGAACTTTAGCCTGGAGATGGGGAAATGGGCATGAATTTCCATCATTATTTAAAAAGCTATTGAAAATTTAATAGCTGCTGGAAGAGGAAGAGTCTTTATTTAATGTAGTTGATTCTTTGAGTTTTACGTCATGCACCCCAGTCCGACGCTTCTCCTCATCATTCATATCTGCCCTTTCCCCTTGCAAACTCCCCATTCCAAACATAAATTTTCACACACCACACACACACACACACACACACACACACACATAGAAAACATCATCTGACAGGTGTAGTACATCACAGTGTGTTCCACAGTAAATCCCTCTGTCCATCCATTTTCACTTGCAAATGTTCTTTGCAGTGTGTCATTGGTCTGTTTCGAGATCTCTACCTTCCGTGACATCATCAATATTGGATCCTCAGTGTTCTTCCTCCTCCCAGTTATCCCTGTTGGTGCCCTGTGTTATGGAGACTCGGTAGCTTTAGATAAACAGGACTGGCCTTTTCACTCACCCCAATCATTTCCAGATGATATGGAGTTTGAGGTTCGCCAATTCAGAACCCTGAATCTGGGCCTGGGTGGTCACTTTGCTGACTGACAAGCACCCCTGCTCTCCCTTATCTGCACCACCAAGAGAGCTCTGCAGCACCGCTCAGGCTAGGCCACCCAATGCTGCCGTGGGCAGAAGGCAGGGGCAGCCCTCCTTCCCTTATGCCCTTAGGCTGGTTCATCTGCACACATGACCCTAGTGCCAGATCTACCATGCTGAGCAGTCATGGTACTTTGCTCATTGTGCTAAGTTTTTCAGTCTGCAGAGGAACTGGGCCAGTTCAGTGTCCCCACACTGTCAAGACTGACTCACCCATGCCTTCACCATCAGGGCCAGCTCCATTGTGTTGCCCAGGTGAGGTCCAGGGCCAGTTTTCCCAAGTGCCATAGCCAGTGAGAGGGCAGTGCTAGCTATCCTGTTCTCCTGCCCTCAGTGCCTGCTCTCTCCAGGTTGCAATGAAACTGGAGTACAGGGCATCACCCCTACACACACCACCTGACCACCTCACATCAAGAGAAGGGTGAGGCCAGCTCTCTCATGCTCTTGCTTTCTGCCTAGCTCACATACACCCCTACCAGCTTTGCTGTGCTGTCCAGGAGGGGTACATGACCCATTCTCCAGAATGGTGCAGATGGTAAGGGGCAAGGCAGCTGGGCAAAGAGACACCTGGTTGGTAGTGTTGATCTTTTATCAATCAGGGACAAAGCAAATGGCAGTCCTATGTTCATCCTAGCTTGATGCCTGGCTTGGTGGCCAAAGCTGTTTCATACATAAAATTCAAATCACGCCAGTTTTCTTAAGGGGTGTGATAGATTTACTCTGGATCTATGGTCCAGTGTAGGCTCCCATCCAAGAGGATTTGATCAACACAAATTGCACTAGGTTGAACAAGGAAAGTGAAATGCAGAGATGGTTCTATAGTTATGAATGCTGGCAGCTCTTTCAGAGAAACAATTTCAATTCTAGCACAGACACAGCAGCTCACAAACATCTGTTTACAAATTTAGATCTGACAGTTTCTTCTGGCCATGGTGAGTACTAGCCCTGCAAAGAAGTACACAGGCATACATGTAGGAAAACACTCATACAAATAGAACAAAATACAAGCATCTATAAAACGGAGAGCAAAGGCTGAGAAGATAGGTTGACGGGGTAGGGATGAATCTGGAAGCAGCTGTGAAAGGCAGAGTGAATATGATCAAAATACATTGTATGGAATTCTCCAAGAATAGACATAAAATGTTTTAAATATCAGACTTCAATTCCAATAGGAGGAGAAACAGCTCAGTTAGGAATTAGGCTCAGACATGAACATAGAGTGAACAATTAGGAATTAATAAACAGTCTTGGAACAAGACAGTACACTGGTTACTGGATGGAGTTTTAATAAATGGAAACAGCAAGTCTAAGCGAGACCAAGGCTAAAGAGAACTGACAGCAGTCATGTCATGGGTCGACAAGGGGAAACAAAATCTTAGAAGGAGTAGGGGACTTTTTTCCTAAATTCACTCACCCTAGCTCTTGAAAGCTGTGCCTAACAAAAAGAGAAATGAAGATGACCCAATATCTAAAGAATACATTGAGAAAATTCAGAAAAATCTCACCAAAATTTGATAAACAGGGATAATACCTTTGTTTCAACATTCATTAAGTATCATATTTATCTTTAAACGTTTCATTCAGTGAATTCGTGTTAGGTGAGTTTTGTTTTTAAAAATTATTTATGTTGAATTATTAATTTATTTGAATTATTTTATTTCCTGTTTTTGAAGCAGAGTTAGTACATAGCTCAGGCTGACATCATCCACCCTGTATAACAGAATAAATGACTGTGAACTCATGACCCTTTTGCTTATACCTCTTAAGTGCTAGGCTTACAGGCCAGCTCCATAGTACCTAGTTTACACAGTGCTCAAGATAGAACTTACGGTTATGTGTATGTTATATAAGCACTGTACCCTCTGGACTATCGCCATAGCTCTGCTTCATTTTTTATCATAGATCCCTGTAGAAAGTAATCTCAGTATCCAACTGAAAAGCATTATGTAATGTTGAGCAATGTTAGCTGAAATCGTTAGCTGAAATGTGGGAAGTTGCCCTGTACGAAGTACCAAAAGTTGAAAGGTCTTCCTCACTGTCCCTTTGAGTTTTTTGAAGCAAACCAAAAACTTTCAGCCAGGTGAACAGGAACTTCTTTCTTCATCAACAATTCTTGAGCAAGTGATGATCTACCTGAAATCCAAGAGAAGAAATTTCAGGCAGGAATCTGAATCTTAGGCTAAAACAAGGAAGTAGGCTTTAGACATGAAAATGACTTTGGCCTAGGACAGGGAAGTTGGCTCAGATATTTTGGTCATCCTGAGAAGCCCTTCAAAACTGTGATCACGGAATTTTGTTTATTACCTTGCTTGTTCTTTGTTCTTTGACTATTTGTGTTTATTGTCTTGCTTGTTCCTTGAATATTTGCATCTATTGTATTGCTAGTCCCTCAATTTAGAACAGACCTTAATACTTGCATGTAATTAAAATGGTATAAAAGCAAAAAGGAGGATGGGGGATGAGATAGTGAAGTTTTAGGGAGGTGAAATGGTGAAAGCAGATGACACCTGAAGTGTGAATAAATAAAATATCCAATAAAAAAAAAAAAAGAAATACTACCCAAAGAGGCTGATGACCCATGGAAACATTCTTTTCAAGTCTCTCCTAGTTGCCATTATTCCACTGGGTCATGTCACTTCTCAGTCACACGTCTACAGGATGGCCCATAAAATTCCAGCTTTCTTGAGGTATTGCTACAATAAGAAGAGTCCTGTGTCATTAACATTGTAGTAAATACATCTGTATGTTTTTACTTACACATATGTCCTGTTTTTTCAGAGTGCACATCTGTAACACACAGAATGAGAAAGTTCTTCTTTTCTTCCTTAGGTTTCTGGTACCTGTCATGTACTGCAAACCCAGCTCTGAGCAAGAGCCTTTCAGAGCACACAGTTGGTTTGTTTTAGTATCACTTACAGTGATTATAAAAATCACTTCCAAATGTTTTCCAAAAGATCTTTCTTCATGTCATATTTGAAAATTCTGTTTGACAAATAATAGCTTTCTTTACTAATGACAGCATTTTTATGCCATATACATCTCAGACATGTATTTTGCAAACATTTGGTAAAATTATCTGACTCACTGTTTGTGTTAGGACTTCTAAACATTACATTGACTATGTAGTTAATGACACAATTACAACACTTTTTGAAGTAGGACATAATTTTCAAACACATTCTATTCATTCATCAGCAGAATAATCTGTGTAATACACTTTTTATATATAAATTTATAAATTGATGAGACATTTTAAAAGAAGAGCTTGATTAAGCTGCATAGTCACATGCTCAGAATAAACATATCTTCAAGCTCTTTAAGAAAGATCTGCATTAATATATCTGTTAGCAACATAGGAATAAGTTGAAATGCAATTTTACTTTGGTCTAAGCCAATTAATGGAAGTCTAGTGCTATGTTTCTTTTCTAAATGCAGCCAATTAATGGTTGTACTGTGGCCAAATGTTTCTCAGATTTATAAAAGAATAGTTTGCAACAGTCATTTCTATTAATTTAAAAATTAAATTCAAAAAAAGAAACAGAAAAATAAAATGACAAGAAAGTGTCACAAATGGAAGAAAATTGAAAATTCATTTATTATAAAGGTAATAATTGTTGCGTCCTCCTTAGCTGGCAAGTAAGACACGACACGCCTGGATTCTTCTCTGACAGCTCTTTTATTCCAGGCACAATCTTCATCCAACGAAGGGTAACCCCAAGCAGCAGAAATGCACTGCTTGTATACGCTTCCAAGGGGGCGGTCCAGGTGGCCTGTTCTCTCAGGATTGGTTAGGGCCCATGCCTCATTAGCATAAGCCCTCTCAGGAGGGGATTGAGGCCTACACATGCACAATAGGCTTGTTTATGCAGGACACTGCGACTGGCCATGTCAGAAACCGGCGCTATCTTTATTCGGCTGCCTACAAATAATGGTTACCACTTTGTGTTAATTTATTTCTGGGGATTTCAAAGTCTTCATTAAGTGTTAGTGCAGAAAATTTCACACGTGTTCATTCATTTAATCCCTTTTTCTGTCACCTTAAAGGGTTAATGAGACACAAATGCGATAGAAATTACTAGATTGTGGGACAAAAACATCTGTATATTCGTTGACTGTTCATATTTCTAATAATCAGAGTTTAATTAGGGGCATACAGATACACATAGTAATATGTACATATATGTGTAAATATATGTGTGTATATACAATATATATGTATACATACATATACATGTATGTTATTCTATATGTATACACACATACACACATTTTCTATGTGTTAAGATTGGGGCAGAAAATGGGAAAATGCTCCTTTCTGAAAAATTTTGAAGTAGAATGGGTAACAAATTAATGGCTTCCTTGGGGATGCCTCATCAATTAGATTTGAAAGTGGTAGCTCATAATGGACTGCAGTTGCCCCTTTTGAAGTCCTACTTTCTCTGAAAATTGACATAAAGCATACCTCTGGGAAACACTTCTCTTTCACTTGAGATCCTTACCTCTCAGTGCAGAGGGTAGTAGCAAAGAGGATTTAGATTTGGACTCCAAAGAGAATTAGCAGTAGGAAAGTTTCTCCCAGGGTGGCTTTGAGCAATGAAAATCTATGGAGTTGCTACAATAGCCACAACTATTAATAAGCTTCAATGCATGGTGAGTTTAAAAAATGGAATATTGGGGCCCCATCGAGTAAAGCAGAGATCATGCACTTGCTTTGGATACTACAATTCAACTGGAAATTTAACTGGCTATTGGAGAAACTGCATGGGCAACAAATCGTGCGTGTTAACCAAAGTACTTCAGGAAAAGTCGTTCTGGTGGTTAGTTCTTTGAGACTCTTCTCATTGTAACTTAAAGTTATCAGTGATTAATCCCTATAAAGACTATCTTAAACCGCTGAAATTGCATAGACAGTGCATATTTAACTCTTTCCTGTAAGAATGTAATCATCTACATCTTTCTTTCAGATGTATGTGTGA
Organism: Mastomys natalensis; assembly: GCA_021653895.1. NCBI lineage: Eukaryota > Metazoa > Chordata > Mammalia > Rodentia > Muridae > Mastomys > Mastomys natalensis. The sequence goes on along the minus strand of JAJTUV010000924.1, from coordinate 151,153 downwards.
AGCCTCCTCAGATTACAACACATGAACAAAGATGTTTGCTTGCTTCACATAACAATGCAGTCTACATTCATCCATTTTCCTGAAAGTGTCATAAAGTTCATTTTTCCTTGCAACTGATATAAAGTTCCATGGTGTAAATGTATCCCATTTTCATTATCTGTTCTTTCGATAGTGAACCCCTAGGCTGAATTTAGATCTTGGCTATTGTAGAATGTAAAAATATACTTGAATTTGTATGCATAACTATACTATGCTCACTAGAATCTTTGTGTAAGCCCTGTTTCTGGTAATTGTTTTATTATGTATAATTTTAATTTCTGTGTTATGAAACCATGTTATGAATACCTTGTTTGAATACTAGCATATCTTCCTTTCTACCTCAATTTCTCTTCTCCATGGGAAAAATCTAGCCTTAGTCTTATAGTCAAAATCATGAACAATAAATATCATGGCTATAGTTAGGGAATGGATTTAAGTTGGATGGAGATTATGCCAGTGATTAAATCTACCTAAAATATTCACATTCAAAATAGTTCTCAGGCATAGCTGAGGTCAGAAAACCATTTCCTTTTGCAATCAAGATCTGAGTCTACATGCTGACTTTCAATGTTTGTAAACATTGTAATATGTTATAGTCAGAAGCTATTGTCGAGCTATTCTTTGTAAGTTTTTAGTTTAACACATAAATAATGAAATTAAAACACAATGCATTTATCACCTTGTTGAGAATAGGGATCTTACCACTTCAAAAGATTTAATTAAAAGTTGATGATTTAATAGGCAGTTTCCATCTATTGCTTACTCTGGAGGATAAGATTCGATTTAAAAAGGGATCCGAATTTCATTTTGGAACAGCATCCTTGTCATCAGCAGGCAGAAAATGTCCCAAAGGAAGCAGACATGTCTCTGAATAGAGACCACTGATTCTGAAAGCCAAAAACTGCTAAAATCTTAAATGATGAAGCTTTAGAACCACTTTGGAATTGTAACTATCTAGGCACTTGGTTGTTGGTATTTAATGGCATGTTTTAATCCATGATCAATGCCTGTTATTCTTAAGTCATGTATTTCTTTTAACAGTGAAGATCTCTACTGATATTTAAAAACAATACCTTTCCTGCAATACAACATTGAATTGCAAAGCTTCAGTGTGTATATATATATTGCTATATGTAGTTTGAGAGTAGAGGATGGCAAAAAATATTGTTTACTATATAAAAATATTTCAGATACCATGAAGCTAGGGATTCAAACTGACATCAGAAATGTTCTTACCTTTGAATATTCTTTGTTTTGTCCCTTAGCATTTGCTATAACAATGAAAGAATGCCTACTACATTCAATTTTATTGTCTTCCTGACACTGGTATGTATCCACAGTGTCTTTATTCTGGCTGAGTGGTCTAACAAGGACAGTGGAACATTACTCTCCCTATAGCTAATGCTGAACCTTATTTCTCAGTCAAGAAAATGAAAGTCATGAGAAATGTACTAAATTAGAACCTTCTTTCTCAGTCAAGAAAATGAAAGTCATGAGAAATGTACTAAATTAGTACTTGGGAATTTGTCTACTGCGGCATATTTACAGCACAGTTGTATCATTAATTGCAGATTTCCAGAGTGTAGCTATCAATACTTTATCACCAGGAATTTGTGTTCCTTGTTACTTGATTTCGAAAGCACTAAAAATGTTGATTTGCTACAAATGAGAAGTTGATCTGTTGGTTGTATTGCTAGGAAAATACAACTGCTACATTCTAGGCCATGGATTAAGAAATGTTTTAAGAAGGCAGTGAAATTGTCATGCTAGGATATGTCCAGGTATTCCCGCCTATCACACACAACCTTTGTACTGGGATGGAAATGGAACGCCTCAACTGAGAACCTATTTCTGAGACTCTAATCCCTTAAATGACTCTCCCTAGGTTCCAGGAAATAACAAGTGGCCATTCTCACCTCCCAGAGAAAGTTTGCAGTTTCAGGCTCCCTGGCTCCAGAAAATTTGAGGACTATAGGTATTACAGGTCTACCTGGACAAGAGGTAAGCAGACATTCTTTTTCTCATTCTATGTCCTAGGAGTCACATGGTCCTTCCTTCTCCAGAATGCCTGAATTTCTGCTCCAGCTATGATGAATTGGGTCAGCCCAGCTGCAAGACAGTGTTGTGAATTTCTCTTCAAACATGTTCCATGAAATTTAATTCCTCTGGTATCTGTAAGAAGAGATTCCCTCCTCTGCCTTGGAGGCCTGAACTCTCCTCAGAGTGCCTGTTACATGGCTGGCTGTGTCTGACTATGGCGTTAGTAACTCTTCTAATTATCTCTTCTCCTTCTATGAGGACAGTCCTCCTCAGCATCCCCATTGAACCTTAAACCTGAAAGCTTTCAATGCTCTTTTCCCCAAACTGTACAATAACTCATAGTGACAGTGGCTTGTTGTGCTGGCTGACACCTTTGATGCTTTCCTGTTTATCTCTGGGCCAGATCATCACTTGCAGTGTTAAAAAAAAAAAAAAAAATCAACATTTGCTCTTTTCATTTGGACTTTGCATCTCCAAAATTTCTAAGAGTAATTCTGTCTGAATGGCGTTTCTTTGCATAAAGCTCAAAAGACTTTTCTGTTTGTCATCCTAGCTAAACGAAGTTTAAATTACCTTAGTGTTGGTTGCTCTTACCATTCAGTACTTGCTTCCAGAGCCAGGCCTTACAATTTAAGCTTCATCTGCAAGCTACAAAGTCCCCAATGTGTGCACCAGACTCTTCTCAATATAACAGGCAACCTTTCCATACTGCCAATTTCACTCTCTCTTTTAAAAAGGAAAGAAAGACTTTTTACCCTTGCAGGATGAATAGTAATCAAACCAATAGCTATCAAAATGTTCAGAGAAAGAGCAGATGAATAGGACATCAGAAAGATCAGTAGAATCGAATAACCCTGAGTTCAAAACTTGCTTCTGTGATTTACAAGCAGTGGGCCCTGGGGCAAAGACTGTCAATGTTGCATTCTTTTCTATTATATATACTTTGTATTCTGAAAGGAAGCATTTATTGCACCCTTGCTGTGCCGATCTGTACATGGGGTGAATTATAGACATTGTGTTTATTCCATTCAACGTTTTTTATGGTGTAGGAATTCACTCTTGAAGTTTTAAGTGTTGAAATGTGCTTGCCAAAACTTTACCAACAAGAAAAGCCAGAGACAGAATTAAATAGTAAGAAATCATAATGTGCAGCATAGTAGTTTAGATATATAGCAGGTAAATAGTAGATAGCAATTTAGGATATTAAACTCCATTTTCAACTCCTTAATTTCATCACTTTGCCCCACTCTCCTCCTTCTAGGTCCTCTCAAATCCCCTCCCTCCAACTCCATCCATGTCCCATCTTCTCTCAAATTTATAGCCTCTTTATCTTTGATAATTATTGTTACCTACACATATACATGTATATTCTTTATATACATGCAGAAATGTATAAATATAACCTTTTGATCTATTTGTTTTTTATATAGTTCTGAGGCTCACTGGTTCATATTGGAGAACCAATTAGGGGAATTCTTCCTTAGGAAAGGTTAATTGTCCCTCCCCTAAATGTCATTAGTTGCCTGTAATTCTTTGTGTATGGGTGGAAACCAGTGAGATTTCCTTCTTCTTTACTATGTCTGTTGATAATGCCAGTGATAAATTATTGCTTATGCAGCCATTCCTAAGGAAGACTATTTCACAGAAGACTTTCTGGTATGCTGGTAATGGGTATAATATGAGTATGATTGTAATGGGAATAATATCACTGTCCCCTCTTCTGTAGTAATCTATGAACTATAAATGTAGATGTAATATAGATAAAATTGTTGAGGCTAAGCTACTCATTATCTTTTGATCTCTGCATTGTGTTCAGTTCTGGTTTTCTGCATGGTCTTTATTTTCTATAAATAAAGGTTTCTTGATAAATGGTGATAACTACATTTATCTGTGGGTATAAGGATAAGATTTTTGGTTATTTTATTTATTTACATTTCAAATGTTGTTCCCCTTCCCAGTTTCCCCTCTTCAAACCTCTTATCCCATTCTCCATCCTCCTTGCTTCTATGAGGGTGCTCCCCCACCCACCTACCCACTCATGCCTCGCAGCCCTAGCATCCCCCTATGCTGGGTCATCAAGCCTTCACACAACCAATGGCCTCCCCTCTCATTGATGCCTGATAAAATGATCCTCTTTACATATGCAGCTGGGACCATGGGTCCGTCCATGTGTACCCTTTGCTTGGTGGTTTAGTCCCTGATAAGATTTACATTGTATTTAGGAATTACACTATTCTAGGAAAGTGAAGATAGTAAATTGTCTTTTAGATCTGTAACTTTACTAGCCTCAGGGATTTGGCTAGATTTCTAGTATTAGGCATGATTTCCTGACTGTTATGTATGCCATAAATTCTACTAGATAGTTGGTTACTGGCAACTTGTGAGGGTCCCTTATTGTAACTTTAGGATACCTTGCCTTGTTGGTCATTGATGTGGTTCTTAGGTTTTTGAAGTAGAGTAAGACTATTACTTGCTTCCCTCCTTGGGCAGCTTGCAAAGTACTTCTGGTACCATGAAAGTTAAACTGCAAGAAGAGAGCATTCAGATTAGATCCAGCTTGAATCACCTGAAACATATGTTCCAGGTGTTCCAAGCCTTCAGCAATAGGGCCTTCCCTTAAACCTCTAATAGACAACCAAGAATATTAATAATCTATGTTGTTTTGGGAGTCACTTGTTGGATTACATATTCAGAATGAAATAATGTGTAACATAAGAAAGGTGATACCATTCTTCATGAGCTTTATGTGGTCTGTGAGTTGAATCTTGGGTATTTCAGGCTTCTGGGCTAAAATCCAATAATCAGTGAGTGAATACCATGTATGTTCTTTTGTGATTGGGTTACTTCACTCAGGATGATATTTTCTAGTTCCATCCATTTATATATGAATTTATCAAATTCATTGTTTTTAATAGCTGAGTAATATTCCATTGTATAAATGTACCACATTTTTTGTATCCATTCCTCTGTTGAAGGGCATCTGGGTTCTTTCCAGTTTCTGGCTATTATAAATAAAGCTGCTATAATCATAGTGAAGAATGATGACCAAATAGGGAGCCTTCAGTCCTTCTTAGAAGGAGTAACAAAATACTCAAGGGTGCAAATATGGAGACACAGTGCAGGACAGAAACTGAAGGAGGGACCGTCTACAAACTATTCCACCTAGATATCCATCCTATGTGCAGTCACCAAAGGTAGAGGTTGATGTGGATGGCAGGATGTACACGCTGACAGGAGCCTGATATAGCTGTCTCCTTAGAGGTCTGCAAGAGTCTGACATACTCAGAGGCAGATGCTCACAGCTAACCATTAAACTGAGCATGGAGTTCCCAATGGAGAAGATAGAGTGAAGGCTGAAGGAGTTGAGAGGATTTGCGACACCATGAGGAAAGCAACAATCCCAACCAACCAGAGCCCCCAGGGTCTAAGCCACCACCCTGGGAGTGCTTAGGGAGGGACTCAAGGCTCCAGCTATATAGGCAAGGGAGCTATATATAAGTGGGAGAGAGATCCTTTGACCCATGAAGGCTGGACGTCGTGGGGGGGGGGATACTCGAGGGTGGGGAGGTGAGGTACTGGGGAGGGTGGGTGGGGGTACACCAACATGGAGGCGGGAAGAGGGGGGAAGGGATAGTGAGTTCCTGGGAGGGAGGGGGGAAATGGGGTAAGGAGAGAACATCTGAAACGTAAAAAATAAAAAATTTTTCAATAAAAAAAAAAAAAAAGAATTCTGAGGCAAGATATAAGAGCAGCAAGATAGCTCACTGAATAATAGCAACTGCTACTAAAACTAACAACTTTATTCAGTCCCAAAACCCACATCTTAGAAGGAAAGAACCAACTCCCACAATTTGTTTTCTGATTGACACCAATTTGGAATGTGCCTACACATATACTATACTCCAATAAAGTAAATATGTAGTTATACCCCCCCCCAAAAAAAAAAAGAAAAAGAAAGGTGATACCATTTGGTCTCAACCCACCAGTGAGTTTCTTACAAGATTGTAGTGGGTTTCCATTTCCCCAGTGAACCCACTCCTCCCAGGAAAATGCAGCCTGTCAACTGCAATGTTGCATCTTTGCATTAGGTATATATCAGACAGCTGTCTTCTGTGCTCTGCCTTGAAAAATGTTCAGTTCACAAAGAATAAAGCTGTGACTAGCTAACCTGAAACTTGCTACTACTCATAAATAAATAAATAGATATATATAAAGAGATATAAGTCTCTGTGTGTATATATATAAATCTAAATATATGTATATATATGTATATGTGATAGGATTTTTATTTATTTAAAAATCTATGTACCACTCATGTATTAATGGATTAAAAAGAATATTCATATTCATTATTTTAAGAACATGTAAACAATTATATGAATTATGGATCATAAAGTGTATATATATATATATATATATATATATTTAAATTGCTTATATTTATAATTATATCATAAATTGAAAGGATTTTAGAAAGATATTACTCTGATTGTTATATAGTAAGCATGCTCATCAACATTTTTTGCATTTTTTAAACAGACTTGTCTAGGTTTTATTTTCAAGGAAAGAATTTCAAGTATTTTGTTTAAAATCACTGTAAAGGAGTTTTCAGAAATATTTACAGAAAACCCGAGCTTCTAAATGAACATCAGTAGTATAGTTAACAGTTATAATCAAGTAAAAATACACATACAAATGCATTGATGTTTGTGCCACATATTTTACATCTAATTCTTTCCCTTTAGATTCTGATAGTTCTCTAAAGGATGTATTCTTGTTCCAACCTGAGTCCAGCTTGGCCAATTTAATATAATCCTGCTAAGCATCTGGTTAGTCTCTCCAGCCATATTTTCTGTCATAAGACCAAGTGATAGTGCCAGAAGATATCTGGTGCCCTGCTTGCTTTTTGTCAATTGACACAAATGTAGAGCTATCAGGGAAGTGGGAATCTTAATCGAGTAAACGTCTCCATAACATTGGCCTACAGGTAAGGTCTATAGGGCATTTTCTTAATGAATGATTGATGTGGGAGAGCCCTACTTACTGGGGCATTGCCATCTCTGTGCATGTGATCCTGGATGTTCTATAAGAAAGCAAGCTGATTAAGCCAGTAAGTTCATCAGTGGCTTCTGCTTTAGTTTTTGCTCTAACTCCCTATGGTTCTGGATTGTTACCTTGAAGTATATGTCAAATAAACCCTTTCCTCCCCAATTTGCTGTTGTTCATGATGTTTCATCACAGCAATAGAAATGTAGCTAGTTCAGAAATTTGTACCCAGTCCATGGGATTTTGCTGAGACAAAACTGATCATGTTGTTATGTCGAGGAATGCTGAAAGACTTTGACACTTAAGGAAGCCACTGAGATCTCAGACCCTAATAAACTCTTTATGAAAGTTTTGAAGATAAGGATGAATACTGAAGGAGATACAGACAAATAATGTCTGGCTTGGAAAGTAATAGAGGGAAGCAAATACTCTTTTCAGGGACATTTGTATGATATTTTATACTAAAGATATATGATGCCTCTCAGCTGGATCTGAAAAATGAGCTATGATTGACAAGATACCAGCCCCAGCATCATAAAACATTTGCTTAGCTGGGGCAATCAATGCTAGCTAGTACAAGCCATGATTTCTAAGAAGACACCCGCATCATTGGGGAGTTGATTACATGAGTGCACTATTTAGTTTTGGGGGATCCATGGAAATTTCCTCTTGTATTCATTTCTCTTTAAATATACATTCATTCATTTGATACATATATAGTTATATTAACCACTTAAATGATATGTAGTAAGATGCATAAGTAAAATAGCAAATTTTATTCTTTTTATTGACTATTTTATTTATTTACAATACAGATGTCATTCCCTTTCCCCATTTCCCTCCAAAATTTTGTTCATAAGATTAAAATCAGCAGCTTTCCCAGGCTTATAAAAGTTTTAGGTATATTAAAATTGAAATTTTAACTTGTGTGATTGCTTATTTCATGGTTGTGCTGAAACTCTTTCTACAATGATGGACGTGTCCTATTATGACCTGTCCAATTCAATGGCCATGAGCCACAGCTGTCTATTGAACACTTGAAATGTCACTGGTATAAATGAGCAATTGAATACTTAAGTTTTATTTAATTTTGATTATCTGATTACCATAGGTAGTTTGAATTTATGCATTCATTTAACTCACTTACTTTTTACTTCATGTGGGTACTTACTATCGTATTGGGTGACAGGGCTGTGTGTCTTACCTGGCGTAGTTCTCCACATCCCTATAACCTTTCCTCTACCCTTCACCCACTCCACATCCTTTTCATGCTGGGTGTCATGAAGAAAAATAATAGCAACATCTATTTCTCTCCCACTACAAATTGAATACATTTAATATGTATTAGGATATCTAAAATGTTTTTCTCTTACCTTTTCAAGCTTTATTTTGGTAGAGTATAGCCTGAATAACTAGGAAAGCACATCGATTTAACAGCTCTGTGGGTTTATTAGATGACACACTTGACATGAAGATTGTCTTACCTATTACAGCTTTATAAAGCTTTTTAATAGGGTGTTGTTTTAATGCCACATACAGAAAAAGATATAGGAGGTAGAAAAATTACATTCTGACTCTGTCGTGACCTCAATTGCAACAATGTTAATTTGAGATATCTTCTCTCTGGTGCTAAGAAAACAACTGCTATTATATATTGAAAATAAAGTTATGATGCCCAGAAAGACAAAATCAATTGAAAATTCTAAGCTTTAAGTGGGTAATATACCTCAAATATACTTTTTAGGGGGCAGATTTTAGTTATTTTGATGACCTTGTGGGTGTTTCCTATCTTCAAAACACATACAATGATTATACATAGTTCATTAAAACATCATTTCTAACAGATACAAACATTTCTAAAAATCAGGAACAAAAGCTCTGACAAAGCTGTACTAGTCACATCATAATGAGGGCCTACTGCTTTGATGTTTTCAGCTAAATATATCAACAGGAATTGGCAGAGATTTTGGACAAATATATAAAGCTAAGATTGCAATAGTATATCATTTTTTGTTTGCCTGAAATCCAAATAAATAGAAAATAAATCACCTTTGGAATATTTCCCTTTTTTAGTGAGATTAAAGGTGCAAAATTAAAGCCAACAAATGCCATGAGTACATTTAAATAATTAGCTCATATATTTGTGTTATTAAAGGTATACATTGACATATAGATGTTAGGTGGTAATTTCTTCATATTCTAAAATGTTTAAATTCGCTGAATGACAGAGAACTAAACTTTTCCTCTGTAAATTTAATTGCAAGTATATTATTATTTACCCTTAAGTTTTTAACATTATCTATTTCTCTGATTGTCCTTATAGCTAAAAAATGTGCATTATGTCAATGTCATTAACTATCTTCTGTGAGACTGTGTGTATGTGTGTATTCATGCATGCATGTATGTATGTGTGTGGTTGTGTGTGTGATATATGCATGAATATAAATGAATGCATGCAAGTGTGGGTGGGTGGATATGTGTGCATAAATGTGTGTGTTGCAGAATAGGATGTATATACTGTCCTTCATCACATGCCAGTTTACTCTTTTGAGACATTAGCTCAAACATTGAACATAGATCTCATCATTTTTATCTAGGTTTATGGCCAGTAAGTCACAGCCCCTGTTGTCTCTCTGTTCCTGATGCTGCTATTACCTGCATTCCCAGGCACACTGGACTTTCAAAATACATAATGGCCATGAGAATAGGAATTAGGCCATCGTGTTATGTTCTCGTATTTACTCATCATGCATTTGCTATCTGAGCCATCTTCACAGCCTAGTAATTATTATTTGGGTACCACATACTAAAAGGATTATAGTGTTGGGTAGTATGTATTCATTTTTACAGAATGTGTATTTATTTATGTATGCATGCTTATAGGTATTCATAGTTATATAGATACTGTAAATTTCATGATGTTAGAAAAACTAGAGAATGACTGAAATAACTATGCAATGGCACCAAATAAATATAGTTTATTGATGGCAAATCACTTCTAAGACAAATGGAAGCATTTTCTATCAACAGTTTTTAATTCTTCAGCTGCATCTTCATGCACATTTAAGTAGAATAGATTGGATAAAAGAAGAACACATTGTGTAATGTATTAGTGATGAGAAATAGTTTTTTATAATACCAAGCTAATATTCCACTATTCAAATAATTCAATTGAACACCATAACTGGTATACATGCCACATTTATATCTTAGTACCTGAACAATCAGAGTAAGATTGAATTTGCAGGAAAATTCCAGAATTATGTGGTAATGGAGCCTTTCTTGTTATCCTATATCCATTAAAGAATCCACGTGGGTACTCTAAACAGTCCAGAGATCTGTATCTGAATTATAAAAAGAAAAAGAATAAGTTATGTATGTTCATAAGTTTTTATATATCTTAGTCATTTATGTTGTTTGGAAAGACTATTTTATCCACAAATTCAGAGATACATTGAGACGCCTGGATCAAACAAGTCAGAAAATTAAACTTGGAGCAAGATTCACCTGAAAAGAGATAGCTAAGATGTGTAGGAAACTTAAAGTTCTACAAGGCAGTTCATTGATACTAACTTGTCTACTACAGAGAGTCATGCACACTTCTTCACATTCTGTGTAACTCAATCCATAGTATATGTATTTGTCTGAGCTATGCAATTACAGTCTGATTCTGAATTGCTCCCTAACAAGGTTCATGTTTTAAAATCTTGTCCCTATCACATGGTGTTTATTTATGGTGGTTTTGCAGTCTTTGATAGATTGAGTTTATCTCGGATTGCACATAGGTCATGAAGGTGATCCTTTAAAGGTTGATCCATTTATGATCCAGCTACAGTCTCTTCCTGTTGTTACCAAGTAGTTTGGAGCCCCAGACTAAGGTCCTCCATCCATAATCATCACCATATCCTTTCAGAATATTATGGATTGTCAACTTTCTAAATCTGTGAATTGAAATAAACTCCTCTCTCTCTTAAGTGTCCATTGAGTCATTCTATAATAGCAATGAGGAAATTTGCTATGCTGTTGCTATTACTACTACTACTGCTGTCTCTCTGTTATGTCTCTGTGTCTGTTTCTCTCTCTCTCTCTCTCTCTCTCTCTCTCTCTCTCTCTCTCTCTCTCTCCTACACACACACACACACACACACACACACACACCACACCATCACACACACACACACACACACACACACAAATACACACAAATACACACAAATACACACAAATACACACAACTTTAGGTTTTATGTATAAGAGAAAGGATACAGTGTCTGTCCCTGTCTGCCTATCTTATTTCACATAGCATAATGGTTGACAGTTGCATCCATATTTCTGAAAATGTAGTGACTTCATTTTCCTTAATCTCTAAATAAAATTATACATATAACAAGATCCTGTACACATTTATCTGTTGATGGATATTGGGAAGATTTGAATATGCTTGGCCAAAGGAGTGGCGTAATTTGAGGTATGGCTTTGTTGGAGGAAGTGTGACACTGTAGCCATGGATGTTAAGACCCTCTTCCTAGTTGCCTGGAAGCCAGTCTTCACCTAGCTGCCTTCAGAATAAGAGTAAATCTAAGCTCCTTCACCCCATGTCTATCTGGACAGTGTTATGCTCTTGATTAGATAATAATGGACTGAACCTCTGAACCTGTAAGCCAGTGCCAATTAAATGTTGTTCTTTATAAGAGTTCCCTTGGTCATGGTATCTGTTCTCAGCTGTAAAACTTAAACTAAGACAGACACTGCTTACCTTTTGTAAATAGTGTAGCAATGTAGATAGATGTGTGACTCTGTCATGGTAGGACTTAGAATGCTTTTGGTTATATACCCAAGAAAGTTATAGATGGAACTTACAGTGATTCCGCTGTTATTTATTTTTGAGAAATATTCACACTGAATTCCATAGTGGCAGTACCAATTTTTATTCTGACTAGCAATGTAGTATGGTTCTTCCCACACTATTTATATTTGGTATTTTGATCACATAGCAGAGTTTATGCTTTATTTGGGGTGGGAGGTTGTCAAATTGTTCAGGATATACTAGGTTTACCATTCAGAATAGTACAGCAGTTTTATCTGTTACATATTCAAATTACAGATACGTTGGGTATGTTATATTTTGCTTGTCTCCACCTTCTTTCTCACTGAAAAGCCAGGTGTAACACCAGAGTAATTCTTTGGACCTACAATTGTTTAAACCCAGCAGTCACAGGAATCATCAATAAAAGTTCACAGTAATATTTCCACAGAGAGAAACAGGAATGGAACGTTGGCCCCCAAAGCCCTACAGGCTTCATTTGTGAGAACCTCTTGGAGATAGTTTGGCCCAGTAGAGAAATATGTGACAAATATGAAGTATTTTCACTATGCAGAAAAGCTTTAGTCCCTTTTTGCTGATGGAGTTGTAAATTATTTATATAACCATCATATAACAACTTATTGACTTCAAGATTGTAAAGTACCCTATTAATGTTTTAAGCATTTCCCTTTATTTTAACACAACTAAATTATTTAGGCAATGTTAAAGTGTTTTATCCTTTGACTAATGAGTAGAAAAAGTGTATATCATATCTTATTTTAATTGGCTGTTTACCTTATCCTGTGGAAATCATGCATTTATTATATCTGACATAATTAACTATGTATATACTCCCTGATGGATCTGTTTGCCATTTTTACACATACTCTAGGCATTCAGACACATAACTGTACAGATAATTGTTAATTGGGAAATGTCACTTTCTCCCTTCTATAGCAAGTTTCATTTCTCACCTAGAGGCAATGCTGAATTTTGACTGTGTATCCTTTCCACATGCCATCTACTTAGTCTTTTGAAGGCAAGGAAAGAAAGAAATAATGTACCTTATCTACTTAACAAATAAATCCTGATAGTTTTGTAGAGACATAGAAACAAGTTCATAATTTAAGTTGACAGTGAGTACATTCCCAGTAGTGTTTCTCTTTTTTTGTGTGCTGAGAGAGTCAAGGAAAAAAATGACTCCCAGAACAATAACCCACCTGACCTACAACCTCAATGCTTAATTTCATCCTATCAAGTTATGAAATGCCTGGTGAGGTAATGCTTTTTAATGAATCAGGAATTCAAGAGATATATAAAGTAGCATAAAACAAAACCTTACCTTGAACTTCCTTTTATAATGGCATAACACCTTGTATTTGCGTACTATGAAAGAATTTATGCAGGGCTCATATCCATTACTACATCATAAAGAATAAGAACATGAGCACCTATATTTCCTACAAGATTCACAGTAACTTTTGTAGACATTCTAAGAGCAAAGTTTCTTACTTGGGATGATTGTACTTGAGAAAATAAATTATTTCAGTAGAAAATATTTCCTTAAAAAAATTCTTTGTATTCTGGAGTTATAGCTTAGAGATATGCAAGGACTTAGATTTGACCCCTGGGTAGCAAAGATTAAGAAAAGAGAGGAAAAGGAGGAAGTGAAAGATAAGGAAGAAGAAGGGAAAGGAAAAATGAAATGTAAATTTTTCTATTGATATAAAGATTTCCAAAGTAGAGTCTTTCATAGAAGGAATAAGAGAGCAGTCTATAACTAGAGGTAGCTTCCAAGTTCTCTCCACAGTATTACAAAGATCAATGTCTGTCCTACTATTAGAAAGAAAAATTCACATTTTGTATAAAATATACAAAATCCATGAAGTAGTATGTAGAATTTTGACATAATTTATGGAAGACTAAATTCCAATTTGAGAGTAAAATATGGCTTTGACGGACTATAAAAGGTTTGTAATTCGAGGTATTTTAGATGGTCACTGGAATATATAAGGCAAAATATTTACTTTCATAAAATAAGAACAAAGGTATATTTATTCCTTGTACTTTATTAGGGGGACTAAATTTCTCGTATTAAATTAAACATAGACTATTACTTTTAAGAGTTCTTAAAAGATTCCTTGAGACTTTGAAGGAGGAACCTTTCCTAGCTCAATAGCACATAGAAAATGAAACCCAAAATCAAGGGGCAAGAATAGTTGTAAGTGGAGATAGAGCAAAAGATAGCTGGGGTAGGGGTGGGCAGGTTGATTCTGTCTATATGCTTCTTTAGACATGAATTCACACATAATCCTGTCCTTTCCATTTTCATAGGCACGTCATTCAACTAGTCAAAGCCTTTCTGACTTCAACTGAAGAAAAGTGAAGCAGATGTTGTGTCAGCCAATATTGTCCCTGTGTTGGTTAGATTAATATAAACTTGACACAAGCTAGAGCCATCTGGGAGGTGAGAACCTAAATAGAGAAAATGCTTGCATCATGTTACCTGTAGATCAATCTGTTGAGCATTCTCTTGATGAATTATTGATGAGAGAGGGTACAGCATACTGAAGGCATTGTTGTCCATGGGCAGGTAATATTAAAAAAGCAAGCTAAGTGAGTTCAGAGAAGCAAGTCAGTAAGCAGTGCTCCTTCAAAGCCTCTGTTTTAGTTCCTGTCTCCAGTTTCTTGACTTGAATTCCTGCCTTGTTTTCTCTCCATAATGGACAGTAAGTAATGCTCTGGATGAAACTTTTTCTTTCATTCTTCCTTTTGGTCATGTTCCTTTATTGCACCAATAGAAATCAAACTAAAATAATCCCCAAACAACAGTTTTTAAAGATGCAACGCATAAACCTCATGAAACTCAAGAAGAAGGAGGAAGACCAAAGTGAGGGTGCTTTTGTCCTTTTTAGAACGAGTATCAAAAGATTCAACCAGAGCTCCCAGGATCTAACCCTCCAGCCTGAGAACAGACAGGGGCAAGCTGTCCTCTGAGAGGCTCTAACCAGCAGCTGACTCAGACAGATACAGACATCCAGAGCCAAACAGTGGATGGAGCTTGAGGACTCTTGTAGAAGAATAGGTGGAAGGATTGTGGGTCCTAAGGAGATAGGAACTGCACAGGAAGATCAACAGAGTAAACCAACCTGAACCCTTGGAGCTCTCAGAGACTGAATCACCAACCGTGGAGCATACCTAGTCTACACAGATCTACCTCCATGGGCTGGACCTAGGCCTCCCTGCACATATGTTGTAAATGTGCAGCTTGGTTTTCATGCAGGTCTCATACATCTGGAGTGGGGGCTATCCCAAAACATGCAGCCTGTATATGGAGTATGGTCTTCTAGCTGGGTGCCTCATCTGGCCTCAATGGGAGAGGAAGCACCTAGCCTCTCAGAGACTTAAAGTGGCAGGGTGGGGGATACAGGAGGAGGGGGTACTCAGAAAACAAGAGATGGGAAGGATTGTGGGAGGGGGTGACTGGGACGGGTTATAAAGTGAATAAGCAAAAATAATAAATTTAAAAAAGAAAAAAAAAACCAATAAAGGTTATTCAGGTCTTCACTGTTATGTGAAGGCCTTTGTGTTATAAAAAAAAAAAAAATAAAAGAAGATTTCTATGCTCTCTGTTGCTGTATATATTAATCCCCTCTATACTTCCTGCCTGGTGCATGCATGCTTCACCCCATTACCCCAATGTTCTGGATCTCCAAAAGAAAGACAACACACAGCTTTATAGTTTAAATACCTTAAACAGCTCAATGGTTGGGCCACTTCCTAACTTCATGTGGCTAACACACACTCCCCTCCAATATTCCTGCGCTAATACTAAATATACTTTATCTTTGCTGATGTAAACCTTGCTGGGGCCGCTTTGCCTCTGCACCTGCATATGAGCTGTCTCACCCGCCTGCACCTTTCCAGAGTGGTTCATGTACCCCAGTCATGGTGGAATCCCCTCTTCCTCAATCTTTAGTTCCTTCCGGGGAATCCTAGAAGTCCTGCCTCTGTCACCTTGCCCAACCTTTGGCTGCTGGTAATTTTATTGACCTGTCAATAACCAACTGGGAACAGGCTTCCTTTAGTCCTATGAGCTATGTACAAGACACTGCAAACAGGTTTTCGGGTAACAAAATTAGCATGGAAAAACAAGCTGCTACAGCTCCCAAACTAAATAAAAGAGATGTCTATGCATGTGGAATCAAGCATCCATAGTTCTAGAATGTAAGATGATAGGGAACCCTCACATGCCCGCCAGGGCAACAAACAGTTTGTAGATGGGTCTATATATTAGTAACTGTACATTTAAATTTAATTAATGTGAAGAAGCTTTCCACAAGTAGCAACAGCATTAGCTTTTATGGAGCTTTAAAACCCAGGTGGTATCTTTTACAGACTCCAGAGTGTGGGATCATGCTTTAAAAAGGACTCTTTACAGTAGTTGTATTTGTGTCCCCTTTTCTGTAACTATTGTATTTTTTAGATATATTCTTAGTAGAAAAGTATAGAACTTTCTACTATCAGCTAGCCTCTCAAGGCAGCAGGATAGGAAG
Source organism: Mastomys natalensis (assembly GCA_021653895.1). Classification (NCBI taxonomy): domain Eukaryota; kingdom Metazoa; phylum Chordata; class Mammalia; order Rodentia; family Muridae; genus Mastomys; species Mastomys natalensis. Next base: position 134,668 of record JAJTUV010000924.1, on the reverse strand, counting down.
AAGATTTTACCAAGTACCTACAGAGTTACTTAGGCTAATTGCTATTGAAAATACTGCTCCAAAACTATAGGATGCTGAAGGAGAGTGTAAGTGAGACAGAAGAAGGGAGTTACAACAGAGAGAGAGAGAGGGAGAAAGAGGGAGGAGGGAATTTGGGAAGAGGTGGGGGAGGGGACGGGGAGGAGTATGGAGATGGGGAGAGGGAGGGGAGGGGAAAAGGGAAGGAGAGATGGATGGGAAGTGGGGAGCAGGAGAGTGAGGGTGAGGGAGGAGGATGGGGACAACAGGGATTGGCAAATTATTTGTAAGGCATACACAAGTGGAGTATATCTGAACATTCAGAGCCTGAATGATAGTCTAGAAGAAAGTTGATCTAGAATTGCCAGATAAAATGATTTGTTTGTGACTCTTGGTGAAGGTCAAGTACATGTATTTGTTGTTGTTTTGTTTTTTCTTTTTTGGAAAAAATAATGTCACTCTTAGGTCAATCAGAATCCATAATTACAGTGAAGCCAGAAGGACTAATAGAATTCTCCTGCTCTTAGGACTGTTGTTCTTTATTTACTATGATTTAGTAGATTATATCATTTAAGTTTAGAACTACTTCATGTTTTTATTTTAACTGTACCAGAAAAATGTTATTTTGTAACCTTTCAGCTGACTTTGAGAAATAAAGACATGTTCAATGTAGTCAATGTAAATGTACACACACACACACACACATATGTATGTTTATATATATTTATGTTCATACATATGTTATATATACTTATATGTAAACATATTATATACATTTATAAATATCTATATATATTCCAATGTAGACATGCTCTCTAAAAACAATAGAACTAATAAAATTCAAATGGAGAAAGTTTTTATTATCTATTAACTAAGCAAGTCTTTGAAATAAAATTCCTTATAATATAATTAGTTTGAATACTTAATGATATTTAAGCTATATAATAATCTTTCACAGACTATTAATTGTGTGTTAGTGAGTTCATGCTACAATGAAGTACAATTGACTTAGAAGATTATAAATATACAGGTACTCATATCACAGCTTTGGGGGCTTAGAAGTTCATGGATAGGTGTTCAATATCAGTATTTTCATAGGGAATGTTGATTTTTGGGTTTCACACCACTAACTTCTTACATAGTAAAAAAAATTTATATTCAGGGCTTATCCTTTTTAAGTCTACTATTATTTTTATTAAGACACTGCCCTTGATATGTTGTCACTATCCCAAGGACTTCCATATTCTTTTATTTTTTAAGTTCACTTTATATCCAAATCGTAGCCCCCCTCCCTTCTCCCTTCCCAGGCCCACCCTTACAAATCCCTCCCCCATTACCTCCTCCTTTTCTACTCAGAGAAGGGGAGACCCCCCCCTTGTATACCACCCCACCTTTGGGCACCTAGTTCCAGCCGTCTAGGCAAATTCTCTCCCAATGAAGCTTAACTAGGCACTCCAAATAAGGTAACAAGGGGATCCAATGACAGGGAACAGAGATCAAAACAGCCTCCATTCCAATTGTTAGGAGAACAACAAGAAAATCAAGCTGCATATTTGCTACGAATATGTAGGTGGCCTAGGTCCAGCTCCTAGTTGGTCTGTGAGTCCCCATTGTCCCAGGTTTGCTGACTTTTTAGGTTTTCTTATGTTCTTGACCTCTTTGGCTTGTTCACTTCTGTTCTCAACTCTTCAAATGATTCCCTGGACTAGCATGATATTTGGCTGTGGGTCTCTGCATCTGCCTCAATCCACTGATGAATAAAGCCTCTCAGGAGACATTTATGTCAGGTTCTTATCTGCAAGCATAGTAGAGTATCATTAATAGTGTCAGAGGTTGGCTCTCTTACATAGTATGGGTCTCAAATTGTGGTAGTCATTGGTTGGTTATTCCCTCAGTCTCCACTTTATCTTAATCCTTGCATATCTTGTAGGCAAGACAGATTTTGAGTTGAAAGTTGTGTAGGTGGATTGATGTCCCCCTCCTTCTTCTAGAAATCCTGCCTGTCTACAGGAGGTGGCCATTTCAGTCTCTATATCCCCTTCTGGTAGGAATCTAAGTATCACCCCATATCCTAGGCATAGGGATTCCTGTATCCTATCCCATCACAGGCCCCTAGCTAGTCTCCAGAGATAATGCCACATCTCCTTTGTCCCAGTTCTCTATCATCTGCTTTATCCCATACCTCATAACCATTCTCATTCCCTTCCTTGCATCCTCTCCTACACAGTCACCTTTCTCCATCCACCTCAGATGACTCTTTTCCCCTTCTGAGTAAGATTTGGGCATGTTCCCTTGGGGCCTCCTTATTACCCAGTTTCCTTGGGTCTGTGGATAATAGCATGATTATCCTGCACTATTTGACTAATAGGACTTTCATATTCTAATACCATAAATTTAGGTTTAATATATCTCCATATGAATTTTAGAGGGACACACAATTCAAGTTATAACAGTAAGTCCTAATAATTTATACAGGTGATGGTCTCTTTCACTTTGCCTTGGTTTATGTTGATATTAACAACTACATGGAAGCATACTTTTCACTGACAGTAATCCATCCTCTAACAATCTGGCTACCTCTTAACAATATGACTGTAAACAGAAAGCATCAAATGGGAAATGTATTTTGTGCTGGTAACTATTGAACACTTTGATTTCATAGCACACACACTTCAACACTCCCTTTTACACCCAATGCTTTCATGTGTGAATGGGGACAGTGGCTTACCATTGTTCTCCAACTTTCCGAAAGAGTATAGTGAAGCATCCTACTAGCCCAGGAAAAAGCCAAAATTGAAAGCACCTTGTCCTTTCTATTACATGCCTGTTGCTTACCACATTGTAAAATCTTTTATATGTATCAGGGACTCTCTCTCTTTTCTTTTTGTGTGAAAAGATCTAATTTTGAATGGTAGAAGGTTATAATTTAGTAATGATGTTTCTGAAGAAAATTACTCAGGGATTGGTTACCTTTGTAGGTGACTGTCAGGAAAACTAATCAGAACATTGGGGGACTTCCCCTTCTCTAAAGAGAAGGGAAGGAAGTTATGCAGGGAGAGGATTTTAGTGGTAGGACTAGGAGGAAAGTTCAAAGGGAAGGCTACAATTTGGAAATAAACAGAATAAATGAATTAATAAAAAGAGAGAAAATGGACAAAAGAGTACATACAGAAACAGAGATAAAATATGGTTCAATAAGTAGGAAGAACGGTTCACAGAGAGATTCATGTGATGACAGACTATCTTTATGATCTCTCTTTTAGATGCCTTCCTAGATCTTAGCACATTTTATGGACCTCGAAGTCCTAATGTGAGGACATCTGTTTTACAGCCAATGAATCAAACAAATGATTCCCAGAGGGCTCTAAAAGCTCAGAGTTTGCTTTACAATTTGTGTCAAATGATTTTAAGTAGATTTGCTATCTAAATGTGATATTCCAAAAGGAAAGCATAAAATGGCTCTGTGTGCCTCTAGGGGGAGTTTTTGCTGTCTTGGCTCCCTAACCTGCTGCTGTCTTCTTACCAAAGACAATTGGACATATTTTAACAATTGCAGAAAATTGAGATGCTTCAGAGTAAATTTTACTGAGTAGTATAAGTTTAATCATTATCTCATAATAATTTTACAAGAAATTGATTAGATCAGTGAGCAGCAACTGTTTCCATAATGGGCTACTCACTCAAACAGGCAGTGTGAGATCTTCCACAACTACTCTGATGTCTCCTCAGAGTTGGTAACCATCCATAGACAATAGGCAAATGAATGACTGTGGCCGTGTTTCAATAACAGTTTAATTAGATAACAGGTAATGGCCTGGGCTTCACTTACAGTTGTAGCATGGAGGCCATCCAGTTTCAAGTACAGTTTTGATACATGAAATAACAGATTCAGCCTAATTTGAATAATAGCAGTTGTTGTGGTAATTATTTAGATCGGCCTCTGGCTCAGGCTCAATCTCCCACGCTGTCTCTGCAAGGCTGGCATTGCCTAGACCATCCCACCATCCATGTGGGCTCAGTAGAAAGATGAGACTAATGCTTAAAGGATTAATCAAAGGCTTATATATTTGATAATGATCAGTAACAACATACCCATACAATCAGAAGTGTAACCCAATACCCAACCTAGATATATCAACTACCTTTGACTACTACAGGCACGTGAACATCTGCCTCCATCTCCTCTCTGTCTCTCTCCTATCTCCTAGCTCCTCCTCTTCCTTTTCCTCCTCTTTTCCTTACTCCTCCTCTTCCTCTCCTAACTCCTCCCACCTTAGCTCCTCCTACAAGTAGTAAAAATATTAAAGATAATAATAAAACCTACATCTATTGCAAAATAAAGATTTAATGTCAAATCTGTTTTCTTGAATATTCCATCTCATTGACATACATGGACTTAGACATCATGGTTCAGAATGAAAGAGAATTAAAAGAATGGCAGCAGTTAAGACATGATTTATCACTTGATTTAGAAGTATACTAGATTTTGGCTTGTGAACAAATATAGTCATATCATTGTACATAAATCATGCATTTTTACCAGTGAATCTCAAATTCTAAGGAAGCCCTACCAGTGTTTAAGCATTTAAATGATATTTTAAGCAAATCATGGAAATAATATTTATCTGGCCATTCTGTGGCCTCTTATTTCTTGAAGTATTCCATAATTATGACTTGAAGAATTTTGCCCCTTGTTGAGTGGTAAGTGCAAAGTGATGCTTAACAGAATCTCTGAGCAACGTTTGAAGCATGATTTCTTTCAGCTCTCTTAACATCTTCTGCTCTATAAAAAAAACACTGTTGTCCCTTGCTACAGAAAATGAATTTTAATGCAGCATCTAAAGTCAGAGAACCGGGTGTGTGAGTTTAGGCAAGATGTTTTCATTTTTGACCCTCAATTTTCTTGAATGAGAACAGGTAATTACAAGTGTCCTAGCTGTGTTTATACTCATCAACAAAAACAACTGGAGAGGACATTGTTTATTGGTCATACATATCTGAGGTCACAGACAACTGAGGCAGAAACCTGGAGGCAGGAAGTAAAGCACCAGCCTTGTAGGAGCGCTGCATATACACATGCTCCTCATGTCTTGTTAAGGTTGGCTTACTTGTTTGTACTATGTAAGAAAACCTGCCCAGGGGTGACACCACCCACAGTAGGCTGTGCTTTCATATAATTAGCAATTTAAAAATGTTTCATTGACTAGCATACCAGGAATCTGTTAGAGGTATGAGATTCAGATTCTCAAATAACTCTAGCTTACCTCAAGTTGAGAAAAAAAAATAACCAGAACAATGAGGATACATGCTTCCTTGGTTGATGAGAAGAATTAATTTTCGCAATGTCTAAAGATTTTTACTAGTACCAGGCCACTTAGCATTCAGTAATATTTGATATTACCATTCACGTTAAAATACCTAGTTTACATAATATTGGAATATATAAATATAATATATACTAGTTCTAATGTCCAGCTAACTGTATTGTATGAGAAAATGTTCAAAGAAAATGAGAAAATATAGTTATTAATTTAAAATATTAATTTTACAATTCTTTGATATAGAACAAGTGGGACATTTTGAAAGAGCACTTGTGATTCTGTTTCAAAGGGTCACTATGTCTATACTTAAAGCTGAAAGATTAGAGGCTTTGAAAAGGTTATTGTAGTAATTATGGTACAAATCATAGCAGATTCAGGTGTATGCCACTAGTACCAGTAGAAATTATATTGCAATATATGTGTTGTGTAAATATTCCACAACTTTTGCTACTGATTTGGATACAAGATATAAGAGAATAAATAATTGATGGGCTTATTGGAGTTTCAGTCAAGTGTGACTGGTCAAATGGAACTGGTAAAAACTGTTATCGTATAGGTTATATGAGAAAATAATATAAAAGCTAGGCAAAAAGAAAACAGTTTGGTTTTATGTACACTCATATTTCAACTTGACTAGGATGCACTTTCCAGTTAGGAGGTTAAAACCTAATCCAGAAATAGTTGCCCTTCTGCATCCTAATTTTCAATTCACTTTACAAAAAAATGAAAACATTTTCAGTGTTTACAGAAAACTTTTTCTCAGATAGTATTTCATAAATGTATTGTATGAGAAAATATGCCATATTTATACTGAATTGACAATGACAACAAATAATAATAAATAATGAATAAATAATGACAATGACAACATCTGGTCCATTTCATACAGAGCTACATTACAGGATGTATATGTAGGTTAAAGCAGTATTATGCTTTTTAAGAGATTGAGTACCTATGCATTTGATTATCTTGTTGGGGTGACTAGAAGTGCTATGGAATATAATTGCTCTATAGAGGATGGGAGTTGCATCTGTGTGAAAAGCAGGTATAAAAGTGATTGAAATATAAGATTAACCATATAAGGGAGAATATCCAGTTAATCTGTGAGGATCTGGTTCACTGAATTTAAAGGAAGATTGGAACATGGCATGCAGGAAATAAATTAGTCTTTGAACTGAGAGTTTCAGCCAGCCTTCCTGTTATTTTGTCCTATGCCTATGACTTTCATATGACCAACATATGGAAGCAAGTTGCCTTTGGCATAACTCTTATCAGCTTCTTCTTATTGGATCTACATCAATGGCTATTTTTGACTGGTGTGTGAATCAAGGATGTAGGTGTGCAAGGTTACAGCTAGAAGAGGGGCTCTGACTGCTTATAGATTTTAGGAACTTATGAATCTATGTATATTAACTATATCTTGGGATTTAATAAGATTATCTGAGCAAAGTATGGACACAGAAAATACCTTAATGGTATACATCTAATAGATATTCAGATAGTGAAAAAAGACTAAGATAGATACACAAAAGAACAATAGCTAAGAAAAGACTTGGAACAAAAGAAAATAAAATCTGGAGGCCAAATAAAAGAGTTTCAAAGTGGCAATAGATATCAGTCTATAAATTATAAAAAGAATAAATGGTTTAGAAAATATACACATATGAAAAAATAAAATTATGAATTTATGTTTAAGTATATACATTTTAATGTTTGAGATTAATTTTTGTGAAAGCATATCTACAAATCATCAACAGCAATCAACAGACCTTAAACTTGATGACAGGAAATAAATATAACAAAATTATTTACTAAGGAGAATACTGCACATGAAGAGATCCACTGTTTTAATTTTTAGAGAATATATTACAACACCTGCAATTCTGTATCATATATCTGTGATACTAATACAAATGAGGATCTTATATCATTTGGAATGATGCTGACAGGAAAGAAAATGGACACATTGTGACCCAATAGTGGATTTTAACCTCAAGCCTGCATTCTGGTAAGAAGCCCACAAGACATCAGTGAAATTAGATGTGCACAAATCCAGAACCAACCCAAGTATTGCCGTACTTGCTAATTTGTGAGCTTGGAGAAGAGCTCAAGCATAGATCCATGGGGCATAAAGTACACAGTGTTCTTTGAAGCATTGTTTCTTAGAAGCAGAGAACTGAAATCAACCTACCTGTCTTGAAAGAGTAATAAATAAAATACAGTACATTCATTAAATGTGGTGCAAAAAGTAGAAATAATGAGTAAAAGTTATACATAGTAAATGCATGAAACCAAATAATGATGCTCAGTGGAAAAATATGAAATCTGGGTCAATGTTATTTTTCAGATGAAGTGGGAACCAGGAAATCTATATTATGTGTTTAAATATAGACTGGCTTCTGGTCACATGTTAAACATTTTCTGATGACCACCTCTGGGTAGATGGGGTGTATAGATGGTGAGGGAATTTATTTTATACAATATTAAGAAGAAATGAATCTGTCAGAGACCATGGACATAGCTTATATGGACTTTAGAGTATGTAAAGTATGTACAGATGTGTGTGAGAAAGTTCATTAAATCATAGTCACCTTTCAGAGGCATTATAATTTCGTCATCAATGTCACTTCTTAAAAAAAAATGTTTAATTTTATTTCTTTCCAGGTAAAGAATTTCTCTTTTCCAGTGACCAGAAAAGCAATGTCACTAACACCTGTGTTGATCTTTGTTTAATGTCTGGTCATTGAACAGAGGCTTGCTTCTCAAACTAAAGCCTTTCCTAGTAGAATCATTTAATGCCTTAGTACAGGTGAACTGCATCTGCTTTGAAGTGATATGATAGATGAAATGAGTCTATGGATTTTCTCAAGCTACCACGCTTCCATTATATCCTATAAAATGTGTGTGTGTCCATGTGTGAGAATACTCAAATTTCTAGCTAGAGCAATTAAACAACAAAAGGAGATCAAGGGGATACAAGTTTGGATACAAGGGGACACAAGTCAAGGGATCACTATTGGCAGATGATATAATAGTATACATAAGCAACCCCAAAAATTTCTATGAGAGAACTTCTACAGCTGATAAATAACTTCAGCAAAGTGGCTGGATATAAAATTAACTCAAACAAATCAGTATTCTTTCTTTATACAAATGATAAACGAACTGAGAAATAAAATAGGGAAACAACACCCTTCATAATAGTTACAAATAATATAAAATAATGTGGTTAACTCTAACCAAACAAGTGAAATATCTGCATAACAAGATCTTCATGTCTTTCAAGAAAGAAATTGAAGAAGACCTCAGAAGATGGAGAGATCTCCCACGCTCATGGATTGGTAGGATTAACATAGTAAAAATGGTCATCGTACCAAAAGCAATCTACAGATTCAATGCAATACCCATCAAAAGTCCAACATAATTCTTTACAGACATGGGAAGAAAAATTCTTTATTTCATATATAAAAACAAAAACACCTGAAAGCAAAAACAACGCTTAACAATAAAAGAACTTCTGAGGGAGTCACTCTCTGTGATTTCAAGCTATACTATAGAACAATAGTGATAAAACCTGTATGATATTGGTACAGAGACAGACAGAAAGGTGATCAATAGAATAGAATTGAAAAACCTAGAAATAAAACCATATATTTATGGACACTTGATCTTTGACAAAGAAGCCAAAAGTATACAATGAAAAAATAGAAAGCATCTTCAATAAAATGATGTGTCCTACCTGGAAGTTGGTATGTATAAATGTGAAAATAGATCCATATTTGTCACCTTGCATAAAGTGCATGTCCAAGTGGATCAAGGACCACTATATAAAACCAGATATACTTAATCAAATAGAAGAGAAAGTGGGAAAGGGTCTACAATTTTTTAACATGGGTGGGAGGGATTTCCCAAACAGAACTCCAATGGCTCAAGCTCTATGATCAAGAATTGATAAATTGATGCAACCTCATGAGACTGAAAAGCTTCTGTAAGGCAGAGGACATAGTCAAGAGGACAAATTGGCAACCTACAGATTAGGAAAAAATCTAAACCCATATCTGATAGAAGACAAATATCCAAATATCTAAAGAAGAGGAAGCTTACCTCCAAAAAACCATACAACCCAATAAAAAAAAATGGGATATAGAGCTAAACAGGGAATTTACAACAGAGGAATCTCAGATGACTAAGAATCATTTAAAGAAATGTTCAAAGTCCTTAGTAATCAGGGAAATGCAAATCAAAATGACCTTGAAATTCTACCTCACACCAATCAGAATGGCTAAGATCAACAACTCAGGCAATAGTAGATGCTGGAGAAGATGTGTAGAAAGAGGAACACTCCTACATTGCTGATGGCAAACTGGTACAACCACTCTGGAAATCAATCTGGAGTTTCCTCAGAAAATTGGAAATACATCTACCTGAAGACCCAGCTATATCAGTCTTGAGTGTATACTCAAAAGATACTCCACCGTATCACAAGGACATGTGTTCAACTATGTTCATAGTGGCCTTGTCTATGATAGCCATATCTGGAAACAATCCAAATATCCAAAAATGAAAGAATGTTTAAAAAAATGTGGTTCATTTACACAATGGAATACTAGTCAGCTATTAAGAATGAGGACATCATGTGTTTTGCAGACAAATGGATGAAACTAGAAAATATCATCCTGAGTGAGGCAACTCAGACCCAAAATAAAATGCATGGTATGTACTCATGAATAAGTGGATATTAGCCAAAAAAAGAACAGAATACCCAGGATACAATCCACAGAGCTCAAGAAGGTTAATAAAGTGAAGAGCCCAAATGAGGATGCTTCAATTCCACTTGGGAGGGAGAAGAAAGCAATCATGGGAGGCAGAGGGAGGGAGAGACTTGGGTAGGAGAAGGTAAGCGAGGGGGAAAGGGGAACATAATCATGTATTGGGGGATAGGATAGAAGCCCTTTGGGCCAGCACAATAAATGGAAATATGCAACCTCAGGGTGTGGGATGTGAGGGGACCCTCTAGAAAGTACCAGAGACCTGGGAGGTCAAAGACTATCAGTACTCAAAGGGAGGGACCTTAGATGAAATGCCCAACAGTGAAGAGAGGGAACTTGTAAGTCTACCTCCAGTAGAAATAAAGAGCATCAAGTGGAGGAAAGAGGTTTCTATCCCATAGTCAAAAACTCTGACCCAGAATTGTTCCTGTGTAAAAAAACTTCGGGGACTATAATGGAGAAGAGACTGAGAGAAAGGAGGTCCAGTGACAGGCCCAAATTGGGATCCATCTCAAGGGGAGCCTTTAGGCCTGACACTATTACTGTAGTGTGCTTACAGACCGGAGCCTAGCATGACTGTCCTCTGAAAGGCTCAACAAGCAACTGACAGAGACAGATGCAGATACTCGTATCCAATCATTGGACTGAACTTGAGGACACTTTTGGTTGAGTTAGGAAAAGGCTGGAAGAAGCTGAGGAGGAGGGTTATTTCATAGGAAGACCAGCAGTCTCAACTAACCTGAGCCCTCAAGTCCTCTCAGACACTGAGTCACCAACCAGAAAGCATATAAGACCCCTGACACATATACAACAGAGGACGGCCTGGTCAGGCCTCAGTCAGAGATGCATCTAATGCCTGAGAGACATGAGGCCTGAGGTAGTGGGGAGGCCTGTTGGAGTGTGGGTTGAGGGTGGGGACATCCTCTTGGAGGTGGGGACTGGGGAAAGAATGGAATAAGGAGCTTTTGGAGGGCTGACAAGGAGGGGATTAACAACTAGAATGTAAAAAATTAAAAATAGTAAAAAGTTAAAATACATTTTAAAAATGTGTGTGTGTTTATGAGTGTGGGTATGAGAGAGAGTGTGTATATATATATATATATATTCTTAAAAATTATGTACAAATTTATAGATGAATATACAAAACACCAGCATAGTCCCTTGCAATCTTTTAAGACTCTGTTAACTGGGACCTCTACCCAAAATTTATTAATATGTTAGTTATGTCTTATAATTCTATTGTATGGTAAATTCAGTTTGACAAAGGAAGAAATGTAAATTTAAATACTGACCAAATCAGAAAACTGTCATCTAACAGTCCCTTCCAACTGACCTCTGAAAGACTCTTCTCTAAGGCCATTTGATTTAAGTGATCTAAAATGCAGCTTTCTTCCACTGGCCTTCTCACTTAGTTTTGTGACTGTCAAGGGGGATTTACTTTGAATGTCTCTACAAGTTGATTGATTAATACAGCAACATAGTCTAGGTCAGAAACTGCCACAGAGCTTGATGTATCGATTGCATGATCGACTGAAATACTGAAAAAACATTATGTAGAAAAAGAGTCCAGTTTTTTGTTTGTTTGTAAATCTGAAAGCATATTACTGTGAAAGTGATGAACGTGGGTTGATACTTCCCTTGAAATTGCATGTTGGATTTTAAAGGTGTCTAATGGAGTGATGCAGTCTAGAAAATATTTGATATTATCAAGTACTTCAATGCACTGATAGAATCATCTTCAATCATGTCTAAAGACAGATCATTATCTGATTTACATTCAAATAAACTAAAAGGAAAAAGCTGAAACCCACCTGAGATCTAGTTTTAGCAATTCCATTACCCTTATTAATTAGAAAATATGGTTTACTTTAGCTTGATATATTTATTCAAATACTCAAGTCCATGATGTGTGGCTACAAAATTTGCTGTAACCTCACCATTTTATAAAAAAAAAAAAAAAAAAAAAAGAGTTTTATTTTCATCATTATTCTGATGTCTGAAAGGTCCGTCGGTTGTAACCTGACAATGTATAAGGCCACCACTTCCCATCTCCTACCTCTACAACCCATCCCATTCACGGTTGTATTACAACAATGTGGAGACGTACGAAGGGATTCAACAATGTTTATGAGTAATAGGGCGTGTATTCATGAGAGGTTAAAACATTCAAACTGGCTTTACAGTAATGTGTTCTCATAGGAAGTTGTCTAGTTCCATATGGCATGACCCTGTCTTAATCAAACAATATTAATCCATCCATGAAATCAGATCTAGTGTCCTAGTTATCTTCCATCACACTTACCCATTAAAGCCATTTCCTTGACAGTACTACTAGACTGGAGGCAAAACTACAGTTCATGAATATCTAGGGAACAAACCATAAGTGAAGCACAGTCCATCCTAATTTTCAAATCTGATAAGAAAATTAGATACATGCAAGGGACTTAAATGTTTCTTCAGTGTCATAGACATTATGTATCAGAAGAGTACACACTGGCTCAATCCATGTTTATCCTTCATCATCACAGAAATGCCTTATTTTCTATTTATTTCATTAAAATATGATTCCATCATTTAAACAGTCATCTAAATATTTAGAAAAAACTCATTTCTATAATTTTTAATTCTTGCCTTAGCAAAGACTTTAATGAATGCTATAGCCTTCGTTGTTTTCTTCCTTAGTACTAAAGTATAGATCTGGATTCTTATTGCATACAAAAAACATGAGAAAATCTCATGTGTCAGGTTTAGGATTAGGGTTAGAAGGGTTGATGTTTTGGTTATGGTTAGGGTTATGGCTATGTTTAGCATTAGAATTAGGGTTAGTGTTAGGGAGCCAGAAAATATACAGCTTACTCACTTCATTCACCACTTATATCCCAATGCTTCCTAATATATATGTAACTTTAAAATCATTACAGAACAGACTTTATATGCCATTTAGGATAACACATTAGGATATTGCATTTAGGATAACACATTGCATTAATATATACTCCATCTTCTAAAATGCTTTCCATGTTCAGATATAAATAAAAGAGAATTATAGGTTAGATATTTCATTGAGAATCATACAAAATAATGTTTTATGCAACTGATCAAGCCACAATCGCCTTTCAAAGATATATGTTTTCTTGAAGTGTATAAATATTTGTCTGTATGTATATATTCATACTGGTTTCATATCTGGTGCCCATCAAGGCCAGAAAGGTGCATCGAATCTTTGAGAGCTGTAATTTCAGGCAGTTTTGAACTACCATGTGGATGCTGTGAATGGAAACCAAGACCTCTACAAGATCAAATATCCGTAATCCTGACCTATCCCCTCAGCTTCCACAGTTAATTGTAAAAGTAGGTCTTAGCCTTACAGAAATAAATGACATAGGGTTGTTTATTTGTTTGTTTGTTGTTCTGTTGTTGTTGTTTTAATAAGTTTTTTTTCCATCATTCCCAAGTGACCTTTGCACACAAATCAAATTCATAAAAGGCTTTTGCACATTGTTTTTTCTTCTAATTTATTTTATTAAAGAACAAATTTTTTCATACAATATTTTTGATCATATTTTCCCTTCTATAATTCTTCCCAGATCCTACCCACACAACTTTATGTATTCTCTCTCTGTCCCCCACTTCTGTATCTTAAAACAAACATGCTTATAAAAACCCCAAACGTCAAAATAAATGAGAATATGACCAATAAAACAAATCAAGGCATATTGTTGATCTTAGCAATAGGTACATCTTATGACCTTCCCCAATAATGGGTACTGATAGAGCAAGGAGCAGGTTTCTAGTCCAACAGCCAGTGAAGTAATTATATCTCATGCCTAACAGATGTCATCTACAAGTGTTTTATTACAAATATATATTTGTAAAATTGTTTATAACTGCAAAGGATGTAAATTTTAATTTCATGACTTTAACTTGTAGTTTGAAAAAAAAAAGAGAGACTTGCTAAGTATTTTCCAATAAAATAAATTACAAAAATTTAGGAGCTTAAACCAAAAGAAATGTATTGTGTTACAAATCAAAAGACCAGAGTTCTAAATCAAGGTGTCAGCAGGACCATACTCCATCTGTTGCCCTTAGGGGAAAATCTGTTGTTTGCCTCTTCCAACTTCTACTGTCTATTCTCTTCCCTGATACTGAGTTCTACATCTCTGCCCTCATGACCACTGCCTTCCTTTCTTTTCTCTGTGTGCCTTCTTTGTTTCATATATCCTTCCTCATTTATTACCTAAGGAAACTGTCCCTGACAGTCTGAGATGACTACTTAAGATATAAAAATATAATTCTGTCTGGTAAGATCCTTCCTTTTCCTAAATATGATATCATTCATAGGTATTTGAATTTAAAACATGTATTTCTATAAATTGGAAGTTATTTAATCTGTAATAGATCCACTCATCACCCCATCACTACCTTAAATCTAAATGATTTATAGGATCACCTATAAGGTATAAAATACTACTTTATACCACCAGGTTTTTTTGTTTTGATAGTTTTGTAAACTCACCAGAATTTGACTAGAACTTCAGAAATGCTTACCCAATCCAGGAGCATGCTCTAAGAATGGGTCAGACTCTCTCATGAATTTCTTTCAAGCTTGCATCTAGCAAGGAGAGTTGATTATTTGAGTGATAAACATGTCACATATTAATTAGAGTCATGAATGATAATATTATTCTAGGATGTGTCAGTCTTCTAGAAAGTTTGTACATGAAGGAGCACACATCAAATATTAATATGATTTAAAGAAGACCAGACACCACACATCCTACCACATAGTACAGACTATAGAAGAAACCCTATTGACATAAACATTTCTCTTTTTTTTTCTGAAGCATTTTTTTTATTTTATTGAAAATTTTATTTACATTTCAGATGTTCTCTCCTTACCCCATTTCCCCCCTCCCTCCAGGAACTCACTATCTCTTTCCACCTCAAGTTTCTATCACTATTGATCCAGTTGTATTAGAGAGAAATAGTGATAAAAACTGCATGATATTGGTACAGAGACAGATAGGTAGATCAATGGAATAGAATTGAAGACCCAGAAATGAATCCACAAAGCTATGGTCAATTGATCTTTGACAAAGAAGCTAAAACCAGTGGAAAACAGACAGCATTTTCATCAAATGGTGTTGATTCAACTCAAGGTCAGCATGTAGAAGAATGCAAATGGACCCATTCTTATCACCTTATACAAAGCTCAAATCAAAGTGGATCAACGACCAAAATAGGAAATCTCATCTCCCCCTCCCCCAAAAAAGTATCAAGTTTCATTCCCCAAACTGTCTTAACAAAGTTAGGATGAAATAGTGGATATAAGCTGTAGTGGGACAAAATTCTTCTCTATTCCTAGATATGTGAATTGAAAATATAAAATCCATACTACCCCAAATAAGATTTTGAAACAGGCAGTAACTAGCTATCCTGTTCCTACAGCTAACAATGAAATGGCATAAATGGACCACTATTCCCACTCACAGGTGATATCCAATTGGATGGTTTCTATCAGGCTTCAAGGCTGATAACATTTCATTGGGAATAATTGTTCTGTCTTTGTTCCTGGCCCCTTGCTCTGGCAATATCTGTTGTCTTGGAAATGCCTCATTTTTTTTTCCTTCTACTTTTCATTTGTAGCCAAGAAGCCCCTTAGCCCTCTTCTAGACTAGAGAGCTACCCCTGTGACAGCTTCTCCATCTCATCCCATTCATTCCAGGATAGCAGTGTTTTTGTTGAAATGATACATTCAAATGAAAGAGTTTTGAGTTCTCAATCATAATTCATCATGTAGGAAGGTCAGGGCAGAAAATGAGGCAGGGAAGGAGCCTGGAGACAGAACTTAAGCAGAGACCATGGTGGAACATTGTTTATTGACTTGCCCTGCATGGCCTTCTCAGCTACTTTCTTACACAAACCAGAACCACCTCACTAGGAGTCATGCTGCCCAGAGCGAAAAGGGACTTTCCACATTAATCACCAACCAAGAAAATTCAAGAGACATTTCCCAGGCCAATCTGATACAGGAATTTTCATAACTGAGGTTCCCTTTTCCCAGATAATCTGAGCTTGTGTGAGGTTGACATAAAAGCAAAACAGCACAAATAAGTACAATGAAGTTAAGCAAAAGTGTTTTGTCATTGGGAACATATCTAATAGATATATTTCTTTCAACAAATATTTTATATGTGTTCTCTATAATAATATGTTTTTTTCTGTTGAATTTTCTACTAAGGGAATACATATATCAGTGGCTATCATGACAATATATCTGTATAAGGAAGGAATATATAATGCATATTGTCTATAGTTTTAAGTGTTTGAGGCAGAATGCTCATAGATAACTGAAGAATATGGTACAGGATGCAATATTGGGCCATTTTGTTCAATTGCATGCACTGCTTGCTCTTTCCTCTATTTTTCCTCGATATGCATTTGTTTGCATTTACAGTCAAAGCAATTATTGTTATCTTAGTTATTTTTCCTATGGCTGTGATAAAATACTTTGACAAAAACAACTCAAGAAGGGTTTTATTATGGCTCTCATAGTTCCCTGGGCTGCGAGTTTCCAGCAGCAGCAGACTGAAGTCAGGGAGCTGAGAGTAGTGATGAATTCTGGTCCTTTGCTCCTTCCCACCTCTTTATGGAATTAAGAGCTTAACTCTACAAAATGGTGCCACCCACTCTTCCAGATGTTCTTCTCAGTTCTGTTATTCTAATCAAGATAATCACTCAAAGGCATGATTAGAGGCTTTTTTCCTCAAATTGATAACATTATAACAATAATTAGTATTATAATATATAATATTATATAAGTATATTACATAATTGTATATTTTATAGTATTTATAATATAGTTATGTATTATATACATTAACCATCATATATGAAACTTCATTAAGACTATGGGACTTCCTTTCTCATATGTACATTTAATCAAATTTCATGTCTTCAAACATAACAGCCAAAGTATTTTTTTTAATAAAGACCAAAATTTTCTCATGTTATCTGACCTTTGTCCACCTTTTACTCCTACTCCACTGCCACATTTTACCTTATCTGAGCAGTGAATGTTCCATTTTTTCTCTTCTATTAACTATCATTAGTTAGTATAGATATTTGAAATGTTCATCTTGCTAAGGTTTGTTGTATTTACTTAGTCATTTTTTATTATCTTATTGATATGAGTCCATTGTAGCTGTCCTCAGACTCAAGAAGATAGCATTGGATCCTATTAAAGATTGTTGTGAGCCACCATATGGTTGCTAAGAATTGAACTTAGAATCCCAAGAAGAGCAGTCAGTGTTCTTAACCACAGAGCCATCTCTCTAGCCCTCCTTAGTCTTTTGTTCAATTGGCTAACTGATTATTCTACTTCCCCACCTCTGTTTCAACACATCACCCACTCAACGTTCATTCTGTGTTTTTTTAGAAAGAGCTTCCATTTTTGCTTGACATGATTGACACAATTGGGATGGAATAATTTTAGAGTAGTTACTTAATGTCTGGATTGTATAATTCTAGGATGAGACATCTTTTTCTCTTCGACATTTATACAAATTACTTAATAAATGGCATGCAGCATACTAAATGTGGTAGCCATTTTGGGAGTGAATCAAGACTGAATAAATGGTACAAAAGAGGTGAAGAGATAGGTGATTGATGGACAGATAGATGGTTAGTTGTTAGAATATATATAAGTAGTAAACAGAGAAACGGTTTTGGGTAAACAAATATATGATGATTGTCATTGTTTTTCTCTTGGCTAGAGGCTTAAGTCATGATTTCTGAAAGGCTAAGAGCTTTGAAGGGGTCTTGGTAATTAGAAAACAAAATCTTAACAAATGTTATACATCTGAAGTTCATTTTTATACCCCATATATCTTCTTTGTTGTCATAAATTTTTTTTCACTAGTGATTAATTTTTTTAAAAAAATTCCCCTTAATTCTAAATAAAAATCTTATTTTTATTACCATTAAGAATTTCTGGGACCATACCATACCCCAGCCACATAAAGAAAGGATATAATTGTCAACATGAATTAATACATAAAAATCAAGCATGGAAAGAACTTTACTACCTAAAAATACTTTGAATATAAAGCTAATTTTCATTGATGTTTACAAAATTTTGTGTTGACTACCACATTTGATGATAAAAACAGTTGATAGAGGCAATTGTCTGATGTCTTCCTCCCTGTGAAGGTTTCAATAATTAGTACTCAATTAATATTTGTTATGGATATATTGCATCAAAATTCCCACAAAGATGAACTCTGTATCTTCAGATTCATCCTATACAGTTCAATCAAATATGGACAGAAAATACCACCCCACACACACACCAAATACATTTTTATTAAATAGAGGTTTTATACTTGGCATCATTCTTTGATCAATATGGTTCTCCACAGAGAAATTATGTTGTATAAGATACGAAGGATAGTTTAAAGTATATACAAAGCTCAATACAAATGATCTAGTATAACATTATAGGGAATTTGAGTATCTATGGACATTGTCAGCCATAAGGATTGTTGTGACCAGCCTTTTGTAATTATTGAATAATAAATCAAAAGATCACTTTGTAGTTCGAAGTGGTCAGAATTAAGCAATTTCATGTGGCCTACTTACTAAAATATGTGTTACTATAAAAAAAATTTATACTTTTAGTATATATGCCTCAGAACACTAAAGAAAATAACTGTTAAATTTATTTTGTATGTGAGCATTTGTTATGATAAATGCACACATGTGCCTTTGGAGGACAGATGAGAAGTTTGAGAGCCCTGCTTTATCATGTTCCAAATTTGCCTTTGAGATAGTGTTTTTCACTGAACCTAATACTAGACTGGCAGCAATCAAGTCCAGTGATTCTCCTGCCTCTGCCTCTTACTGTTCTGTAGTTCCAAGTATGCACAACCAGGTCTAGCTTTTGATAGTAACTTGAGGATTTGAACTAAGCTTTTTATGATTGCACAACTAGTGGGGTTATCTGTTGCTTGGGAGCCCTCAAAAAGATTTGTTTTTTTTTTTTAATTTGAGTGTCATGAAGATTAGAATATGAGTATATTATATTTAAGAGTCATTATTTGTCCAGTTTATTTTGACTTCTCCAAATCTGTGTTCATTTGGTGCTCTTTTGTCTGTGAGTTTTTAGTACCAGATATTGTAAGTATAAAATATATTACTGCTTAGTAGTAATTCTAGGAATGATGTTAAACTATTCTCATTGGAAGAATTTGAAAATCAAATACACACACAAAAATATGTGTAGAATAATAATAAGTAAAAAGTTTTTTTTTTTTTTTTTTTTTTTTAAATCCAGAATGGGGAATGATTTAGAAACGGTCAGTTTTGAGAAACCAGGAAAACTCTCATTTCTTTAAATACACAGATATCTGTATCTATGATTGCATTTTGTCACATCTAATTAAAACTTCCTTTGGTTCTTTGATCTTTAGAGATATGAGATATAGGCAATCAGTTCACTGTAGTTTTGTAGATTGAATAAATGTGGACTCTTACTATATATTAGTAAATATGTAAATCAATACTGTGACATTCTTATTCAAATGAACAGCCAATAAGTGAATTGAATGAGATGAAACCCACTTTCCATAAATTTTGGAGGCAAATGGATGGAACTATAAAATATCATCCTCAGTGAATTAACTCAAACCCAAAAGCACATGCATGGTATATACTCACTGATAAATGGATATTAGCCAAAAATTACACACAAAGCTTCAGATTAAGCCATTTTAAAAAATTTCCAAATAGTTTCAACTAACTGCATGAGGAGAAATGCACATTTACATTTATAGCATAACCTAAAATGAGTTTAGCCCTCTTGGATTTGAATCTAAAGCATGGCTTTCCCTTCTCCAGTTAAAGCCACAAAATACACATCTAGCATAAATTTTCTCTGAGTGGCAACCCCAATTTAAAAATATACATTGTGACTAATAGAAAGAAAATGGGAATATACAGATCAGTTACGGCTGTTCAATTGTTTGTTTCAGAAAATGAGAACATGTTAAATTATATGTGATTTCATTGTATGATATAGTATTTCAACTGACAACACTACTATTGGCAAATCTGGTTTAATGGCAAGCTTATCTCAACCCATACAGCTTTATTTAATTGCCTATTCATATCTAATGTTATTTGTAGGAGGAATGAAACTTTATGAATATTCAAAAATATTCTATTTGGATTTGATACAATAGATGTTTAGGATTGAGTGGTATCTTCAGTCAATGGTTTATAAGCTCTAGTTAAGTAGCAATAAACACATTCTAGCTATACCATTGATGTGATCTGTTACCTACTTCCAAGAAGTATGAGGAAATTAAAAGAAATATAAACCAGGAAAAGTTTGCTGATTATGAACAGAGAAGACATTCCTAAATATTTTGGCTTTGCCCATACATTAAGATGATGCTCCAATTCACATGCCAATTTAAAAGTAAAGTTTCCATCATCTGTAAGTTCTTTCATGTGTCTGACAATTCTTGCCTCCTAATATAAACTATGCAAGCCAAAATAAAATGCTACACAAACATTACCACCAGTTATATGTTATTAGAATGGTAATGTAAAGCATGTTTGGTCTAATGATTTACTTACAGCACCTCCAAACGTGTTCCTGACTGTGATGCTTTGTTTACAAAGCAAAAATTGAATATTTTCACCATGATAAAGTTTCTCTGTGATTTATCTTTTTGGCTTTCAGAAATCTCATTATGTAAATGACTGAAAAAGAATCTTTAATGATTTATTTCTGCAAGATTTCTTTAGGAGAATAACTAGTTCTTCCCATGTGATAATATTATTATAGTATTATAATATCATATATACATATATTATATATATAATTTAACATATAATATTATGAATCCAGTTTTTTCTCAATGTTCTAAAATTTCTAGGTTTACTATTGTGCAAATGTCTTTATCTAACAACAATAGACAGATTCCCTACATGTAAGCTAGGAAACAAGTATTGATTTTATTGAGAAAAAAAAATAATGAAAGGCAAAAATATGGTCGTATTTGAAAAGCCTAGGATTTTTCATTTGTTTTATTTATAATGCTGTTATGCTTAGCTATACCAAGATATGTCATATAACCTCTTTAATACTTGGTTTCCTCACATTTAAAATAAACAAATGAGATATAGTGAACATCAAGCACTAGAGTTATAGTCATATATTGATCACAGATGTCTTATATTAACTCTGATTCATCTAATTACTTAGCCCATTCTAGTGACTGCTTAGAGACTTTGGGTCCCTAAACTTCATAGTAATAGTTTTCTAGGCACAATTTCAAGAAGGGATATTTACAGGACATTTCAGTACTAGAAGGAAATAAGTAAAATTTGCCAGTCTTATTAAGTTCAATGTTACAGATATAGATAGTAAAATAAATGTTATTTCAGTTTAAGACACAATCAGTGACCTAGTTCCATTTCTGTCACACACCACTGCCATTTTCTTCCTAAGAGAAAATATGAATAGTCTTTGTTCCTGCCAAATTTTCTTCCCAATTTGAAGCTAATTATAGAATATTATTTTATTCATTTGCATCAGAAGGTTGAGATACAGTGTTATGTTTATAAAGGAAATAATTATTTATTTCTGTGGATTATATTTTGTTTTCTTCTGTGCAGTCACAAAATCCTTTCTGAAAACCTTCAGAAACACATTCCTCCTTGCATGCAATTTGCTTCAGTGCACAGATAAAGGCTTATTTGCTATATTTACCATATGTGGTTTGACCCTACATAACTTAAACTGCATTGCTAAATTGATATACCTGATCATCAGAATACATCGGTGACTAACTCAGCTGTTCTAATGCAATATCTAAGAGAGTAACTTGATGAAGAGCAAAAGATAAAAATAGTTCCATCCACATGGTTTCATATATATATATATTTGAAAGTTAGCATTTATCATTAAATAGTAAAGATGCACCTAAGACTATGGTGAACCACCAGTCAGTAGGTCATATATAGATCAGACTTATTTATAGTGTCAGCCAAACATACCAGTTTGATAATTATGTAAAGCATAATGAATGCCAAAGGATTACAGCAAGGCTATTTCCTTAACATGTCTCATGTATCCACTGAAAAGAGTACAAGGACTTATTTAAACTAATGGGATGGGTTAAATGGTTAGCCATTTTAGAAATCACCAAAAGAGTATCTTATACCACATTTTTATTGACCAAAATTTCATATTTGAGCCAAACACATCTTAATTTAACCATATATTTATGTGTTGTTTTTACAATTAAATTTTTCTTTTGATTTTTCTGTAGCTTAACAGGAAATGAAATTTTAGTGGGAAAAGAATGGTTGGAATTTTTATTTTTAAAATTAACTTTTATTTAATAATATAATATAATATCATTTCTCCTTTCTCTCTCCAAACCCTCCCACATAGCCTATTTGCTCTTTGTTCTAAATGCGTAGTCTTTTTGTTCATTCATTTTTGTTGCATATATATTTATATGTATATGTGTGTGTGTGTGTGTGTGTGTGTGTGTGTGTGTGTGTGTGTGTTTTCTTGGAACTAACTATTCTTCATTGACAAGTTATTTGTGCTCTTCCCTGGGAAAGATCATTTTCTTTGCTCTCAGCATTCTTTAGTTGCCTGTAGAGTTGTGATCTCCTGGGCTTTCTCCCATCCGTGTCAGAATTTTGCACAGTAGAACTGGGCCTAGAACTGTGAAGTAGCTCAGTGCTTTTCTAACATTCTTGTGACTACATGTTTGATCTTGAATCCCTTTTAAAAAAACTAAAGTATTTTGATGTATTTCCCCTTTTATCAATTTCAATTTGCTTCTCCTTAGTGCACATTTTCATAATAAATATGAATTATAACAGCTTTGAGTATTTCATTTATGATATTAAATTAGTAACCCATGAAAATGTCCTTGATTATTAATATTTCCTTGGTATTCAGCTAATCCTGGTTAGAGATACAATAAAAATGATTGAGAATGGCACCTAGTTTCAAAAATTGAGAATAAGATTTTGTTGAGGGATGAATATGAATGAATAAGTGGATGAATGAATGTCTAGACTGTAGAGTTAAGATTTCCTTCCAGGAAGGGCATCAGAAACATAGAAATTCTTTGTCAAGATTTGCATGTTATCCTTTTTCTTTAAACATGCCCAGGTTCTATAGTTATTTAATGGAAAATCTAATTATATTTCCCTGACTATAGATTATATTTCTTAACTATTATATTTAATAGATTATATTATAATATATAATAATTATATAAGATATATAGATTATATATCTTAACCATTAAAATAATGAAACCTCTTAGGTAACATTGTCATTTAGTTCCTATAATTGGGTTTTATCTCCTATTTGTAATTGTCCAAATAAGGCTTGGATCACCTGAAGCAAAGAAACACTGTCCATAGGCTAGTGATGTTTTTGGGTATAATGTCTGGTACATTATATTCGCTGTTGCCTCTAACAGTCTCAGGCTTGAAGGGAAGCAGTAAGGACTATTTTAGGAAATAGTCATATTCCCAGGCTCAGTCATAGTTCTGATTTGCCTTTGGCTCATATTCGATTACAATTACCCAGTAGGTTGATCCTAGCCATTCTCATTATATGTCAAGCAGATTTTGATGCCTATGACATCAGACCGAAAATGCTGTCAGGTGAATTCTAGATCATGACAGAATATTTGAAAAGGCTACCTTTAACCTTGTTTTTTTTCTTTTCTCTTATGTCATTTTTGCTTATTCATAAATATGGTGCCTCCTACCTCCCCTTCCATCCACCCAACAGATGCTAAAGAAGATAAGTCATGATGTTGCTTTTAAAAGCAAAGTAGTTAGACTTTATTTTTACCTCATAAAAAAGTCTGAAGCAGATGCACATGCTGAACTTTTCTCTAACACTGAGGTCACAGCTCATAAAACATGATTTAAAATGTCAAAAACTTTTTAAAAATATTTCAAGGCAGTGTTTATAAGTCCTTTATTTTGAACATGGATGGTTTAATTGAGTCCTTTTGGGCTCAGTATTGTTTTTAACACACACACACACACACACACACACACACACACATATATATATATATATAAAAACAGCCTTCCAAGGAGGTATTTCCTAATACTTGTGATGTAACCATAAGATCAATCAGCCTCCAATCAAATATCATAAGGCAACAAACATTCTGCTGTCTGTATACTCTGATGTCATTGGCATCAGATTTGCTTGACATATAATGAGGATGGCTAGAATCGACCTACTGAGTAACTGTAAGGCAATATGAGCCACAGGCAAATCAGAGCTGTGGTAATATGCCTCCTTTTATAAGAGGAGAACAAAGACTGCCAGGCTGGTAAAGACTATGAGCTCTGTGTCTGATCTCAGCAACAGACTTTCATTTCAGCCCTGCTTTGTTTGCTTTCCTCGTCAAGAGATAAAAACGTTGTGAGACTAAACCAAGCCTGACCGACCTGTTGATAAACTGAGGCTTCCACGGACATGCCTTCATTATCATAATGTTTTTCATTTATGATAGACATACTTAATAGGGCTCATATCCATTGATTTCACTGGCAAATAATCATTCATGCTATTGATTTTGTGGCTTACGTCTTCTCACCATTATCCTTGGGAAAATGAACAGTATTGATAGTTATCTGTCAGCCCAAGAGTGTGTAAGTGTTGCTCTGTCAAACACAACCTCAATCCATTCTGAAATAATTACCAAGCTTAGCACTCCTTCAGGTAGAAACTCCTAGGAACTCATTTGAAAGGACAATGAGTAATGGGATCTTTTTGCATAAATATAAATTGCTCTGCATGTTGCCATCCTACTGGCATGTGGCAATTTCCAGCTTTGTTTTTAAGAACGATCAGAGGAACTAATGAGCAAGAAATTGTTTCCAAAAATGGTCAGTAAGCATTGTTTCCACTTTGATTTTCCATGGTAATGAGGAACATAACTTTTAATCATAGATTTTTCCAGCCACTCACATTGACAAGCATATCCTGTGTGTGTTCAGTTCTGCAAGACAGAACATTCTGGCTGCTCTAGATATGCTAACAAGAGAGTACAAGAAACACTAACATGATCAAAATACAAAAGGGGAGGGACCCAAGCTCAGCAATGAGTGTGGTACAGTCTAGGTATAAATCTCTTCGAACTGAGGAGCTATAGAGCAGCAAGGAGGGTTATAAGAAAAAGCAAAAGGTAGTGTATGCCAGCACGCTAAGGCCACAGGCATTAGTCTTTTCGACAATCTCATTTACCTCTGACCTCTGTGGAATTATAGTTATCTTTGCCATGTGATTTAGAATTTTCATTACGTCTCTATGTAACTCAAGAGATAATGCAACACTATATAGTCATTTTACCCCTGGAACCCCACCCAAAACCTGTTTATGACATAGTACAATAATATTGTTTGAAATCTATTAGAATAGAATTTTGCAGTATACACTATTGAATGAAAGTTAATTAGAAACACCTTTTCTAGTGACCGATAAAGTATACGAACAGGGAATGGAGGAGGACTCCAATAGATTATGCTGCAAAGCATGAAGAGAAGTTTCTGGAAGCAACTGATCTTCGATTGTACCAGTGTTGAAAACCTGAGAGATGGTTCTACATTGTACGTAAATGCCACGACGCAAGTGAGAGATAGACATGGGTTAACATAGGGTCAATTATAGGAGCCTATTTTAGGACTAATTACATATAGGTTAGGTGTCAAAAATTAGAAATATTTGAAGTGTTTTTGTATGGTTTTTATACTCTTTTCAGGACATTTATTGCTTTTTCAGATTTATTGCTGGCTATATTCACTAGCTTTATCATGTGAGTATTCTGTTGAAAGCAGAAGCCACTGCTGGCTTTCTGTTATGGAAGTTTTTGTTCATGTACAATCTTCATTAAGGTGTTAAATATAAAAGAAAAAATATGTTAAGTGGAATAAACCTGAAAGTCATCACATTATGAATACAACAATCCATGGAGGTGTCACCACTTGCATCAACATCCTTTACACACCTTTTTAAATGACCTCATCTCATTATCTAGAAATGATTCACTGAAAAGAATAAACATTACCTGAAGGAAGCCTGCTAGGTACAACCTTCTGCTGAATATATGTGTGATTGAATATCAATATGGTATTTAAGTACACTGAGCCTTACTTCCTCATCTATATCATTAAGGAGCATAACTATCATGACTTGCAAGGAGTATGTTGCAAAGCATGAAGAGAAGTTTCTGGAAGGAACTGACCTTAGATTGTGCAGGTGTTGAAAACCTGACAGATGGTTCTACATTGTATGTCAAAATCACGAGGCATAGAGAAATAGATACGGTTAAAGTAGGGTCAACTGTAAGAGACTATGACACTCAGGAAGTAGCAGCATTTTTTCAGCCTCAGTCATAGGTGCCAGTAGAAGCGGTGGTTGGTAGAATCCATTTTAGGAGGAGAAGCGTATAGAGATGGTTTCTAGCAGATGAGAATAAACTCTGTGATGTTGCCTTTTGAGGGGATCCAAAATTAAAGTTAGAGAGTACACATGAAAATATGTTGAGAAGATTAGCTGTGACTGTATTAGGGCTGTGAGTTTTCCCTACCTCAGAAAAAGAAGCCACATAGACTGCTCTGTTGGAGCCATATCTCAGAAAAAACAGAATGGCCAACGCTTGCTGCATTCACCAGGCAACCCATTCTTTGCTAGGGAACTTCCTCATCCAAAAAGATATGCCTATGTGATGACTGGACCATATACAGGTGTAATGTATATAAATTACATATGCTGGTTTAATATTGCCCATCTCATACCCTACAAAAATAAGAAAAATATGGACCTGGGGGTGTTGGGAATGTCACTCCTTTGGGAAGCACTTGCTGAGTATGTTAATCCCAGCATTCTGGAGATCCAATGGTAAGAGCAAGGTTATCCTTAGGTATATACCAATTTCAAGGCTAGTCATCATGGGTTACATAAAACTTTATGTCCAAAAAAGGGAAGCAAATAAACAGAAAATAGAAAAAGAAGAAAGAAAACGAGTTCAGCGCTTTCCACAAAATCCAGTGATCTTTCCAATACAGTACTTTCTGCTGTTCATCCCACAGGAATCAGTATCATGGACTTTTTTTTTTTTTAACAAGACTTTACAGTTTTTATACATCCTCCTTTTCAGTTTAACAGACATACATATCACCTTTTGTTATCATCTGCCCTATTGCATATGTGGTATTGTTTTTCGCTTCTATGGTGAACTAAAAATATATTTATCATCAAAACAGACAGCTAAAATGTTGTTTCTGTTTCATCACAATGAATAATATGTCATGGTAAGTGGGTTAGATGCTTCTTTATTAGGTCAAAAGTATATGTTCTCTTGGAAGGTAAAACAGGTGTAACATCCATCTTTAGAAGGAAAGGGGCCTGAAAAGCACCAGGTTGATATAAAAAGCTTGTGCTAGCATACTAACTTATTCAGGCAACAGAGATCCCTGAGGCTTGCATCCTAGCATGCCTGAGATTTGTCTTGTTACATAAGAGACAGAGCTAGAATTCAAAGTCGTTAAAAAAAAATGATGATGTGGATATCAACCTGTCGCTGAAAAAAATAGGTTTTCCCTCCCAAGAGTGATGCTTTTATTTCCATTTTAAAGGTTAAGGGTAAATATGAGTGTGAAATCTTGAAAGACAAGCTGAATATTTTTTATGCCCATGAAACATTCCACATCAGCAGTGATGGTATCACATGATACCAAGAAAAAATTGCAACTCAGTATGTCTATCAAAAACAGATCACTTGGATTTTTCTAACGATACTTTCTATCTCTGTTTTCTGTCAGAGAAAAGTGAAATTTATGGAATCAAACACATCATATGCAAATCTTGTTTTAGAAAATTTCTTTACTCATTCCATTGTCCCCCAAAATGGGAAGATTCCCTCTCTGAGTCCTCAGTTTGTGTGATGTCATAATATTATTTGGATTTCTCATGATTTAATTTCTATTTATATTAGAATTTTATCTCTTGTAGTCAAGTACCACACCAAATCTCTGAATTTAAACAGACAAACTTGTTATCCTCCATTGCTGTTCATATGAAGTTTATAAAAGGTGTCATTGGATTTAAACCAATATGTTGTCAGAGTGTCTTTGCTTTCTAGAAATTAAATAGAAATATTTATTTTCTGTTCCTCTGTTAATTTTAGAAACCACCTACATTCCTTGGTGAAGGAGGGATGACATCCAAGTATCAGAGCCATCAATGATTGAGTCTACTTCCTATCATGCAACCCTCACTCTGATTAACCCTGTACACATTTACTCATGTAAGAATCCTATGATGATATAGATCCATCTGGGTAGTCACAGAAAATTACTATATCTTCAGGGCAATTGATGAACAAACTTAACTCAATCTGATGCTCATGTTTATAGCCATGTTCTATGGCTTATTCTCAGGTCACAGGAATTATAATGTTACAGATAACTATAGGAGACCAATATTCTATGTATTGTACTATCCTATGTATTAAACAATATTTCTCCCATTTAAATTTCATTGAGTATTTATTACTCTTTAGGGAAATACAGGATACATTTTGCACACTTTATGGTCTGCTTTGTTATTCTCATTAACAGGAAAAATTAAAATGACATATTTCTTGAGCAATATGTCAAGTTATATATAGATGCATATTTATTTATATGCATATTCTCTTTTTGGAATCATAATACCTGCATAGTAACTGATGTGTCAGATGTCCTCTTTGTCTCCAGTTTATTAATAACATCCATATGAGTATTAGAGAGTTTATATCATTTACCTGTGATTATGAAGAAACTAAAAATTGAAGATACACAACAAGCTCAAATCTTCTTGGCAGTAGAAACTGCTGATTTACCCCAAATGCTACACTGAGGGAATGGACATTTTGAGGCTTGTCATGATTTGGTGCCCCAGTTCTCTACAACATACAAAATCATTTTTTTTCTGGAAACAGGTTAAGAAACAAACATCAAACCACAGGCACATAGACTCAGTAGCTGGAACTCCTCAAAACTATTTCTACAGCAAAGGCAAAAATGTACATGAGAACAACTCAACAGTTACTTTGAGTAACTTGAAGCATAATTATCTTTTTTAACAACAGTCTTATGTAAATTCCTGTAGTCATCACCTTTCTAAATGTTGAATTTGTCTGATACATGGTCAGGCAACATTCTCACAGAACTTCATTTAATAAACCTGTTAGAATTTAAAATGTTATTAGTGAAATTAAGTTTTGCCAAACACATTTGCACATTGAGGTGTAAATTCATAGTGACTAGCTGTACACAGCTTCTCAGGAGCAGAAGTAAAACGTGTGTTTCATTTGCATCTCTGATTAAATTCACTATCTTAGAAATCAGAAGAATAATATTTATCTTCTTTTAGAAAATCAAAATGGAGCAATGATTTTTGCCACTCCTTTTCTTTTCTTTTTTTCCTGTTTCTGTTTTCTAGGAAGAATAAATAGGGAAGCATGAAGGTAAACCTAACCATTGGTATAATTCTGTGTCCCTAATATACATTTGCTGATTTAGAATTTTATCTCTTGGAAGCAAGTACCACACCAAGTCTGTGACTTTAAACAAACAAATTTCTTATCCTCTAATGTTGTTCATATGAAGTTTATAAGAGGTCTCATTGGATTTAAATCAATATGTAGTCAGAGTGTCTTTGTTTTCTAGAAATATTTATTTTCTGTTCCTGTGTGCCTTTTAGAAGCCACCTACATTCCTTGGTGAAGGAGGGATGCCATCCAAATATCAGAGCCATCAGTGACTGAGCGTACATTCTATCATGTAACCCTCACTCCAATTAACCCTGTCTACATTTACACATATAAGAAAATGCAGCAGAAGGTTGGATTTGGCTTCATGAGCTTTGTGTTCTATTCAGACACATACTTTAAACATCTAAAGATACAATCCAATAAAGATATAATCTCCATCAATGTCAATGGAAGAAGTCTCAATAAATTTAAAGACAGTACATGTTAGTCCTTTATTAACTTTAAATACTTCTTTTTTTTTTTTAAACTTGGGTGCTTTGGTGTTGAGTGGATCCATACTTATTATAGATTTAGTCAAATTATCATTTCTAGTAACATATAATGCCTCCTCTTGTATCTTGTCTTTGTCTCTTGTTTTGAAGTCCATTTTATGTGCTATTAGTATGGAAACCAGTCTCTCTTTTATATTAGCACTGAGTTTTGAGTCTGTATTTATTCTAAGGGAAGAAGTACTTGTAAGTTAATTTGTGGATGTGTGAATAGGTGTAACCACTCAGACACCAAGCAGGACATTGATTTTATTTTGGCTGTCATAAGCACTTGTGAGGCAACTATGTCTAACCTCAACATTGGGCTTTAATGAATGTACAGGAATGCTTTGCTTTTTGTGTGGGTTTGGAATATTTGAACCCAGACCCTCAATTTTGCAGGACACATTTTCTTCCCCATTGATCCATGTTTCCACACCCCAACTCTGAGTTTTATTGAAAGATTTAATCCATAAACATTTGAGATAAATTCTTATAACTACAACCATTTCTTAATGTGTTTTGTAGTCTTATTTATGGTTTCTTTAGACTACTCTTACTGTCCTTTATTGTGGTTAACTGATTTACACTCATACTGAACTTGATCCCTTGAAAATTCTTTCTGGATTATTATTTAAAGATTTTTGTTTTATGGTTATCATGATGGTTATAAAAATATTTTGATTATAACATCTTACTTGCTATTTTGATATCATAATATCATAACCCTATTGCTATTTCTGTGCTTTCTTAGTGCTCCTTGGGTTTCCTGAAAACAAAATTTAATATCATATCATCTCTAAGTACTCCCATATTGGTTACTATCGGGTTGATGTCCAGTCTGTTATTTTAGCATTTAAATGAGGTCATGGCTTCCTAAGTGCTCTTGAAACCTGATAGGCAGTCTTTGTAATCAGCTTTGTTTGTTTCTGTCACTCCTCACATTCTAAGCAAACAGTTTATTTTCTCTGATCCTGTCATCAATCTCATTATACTAGATGCCAAATTAACTCTTCAGTGGCAGAGAGGCTACCATTGGTGTGTTATCACTGTTCTAGTGCTAGAGAACTATTTGTGTTTGTCACAAAATTGTATCTGGTGCATTTTCATATTAACAGAATACATTTGTAATGGTAGTGTATCCTTCTGAGCCTCTTCCTGTAGCTGTAGTGTTCAGAATCCATATCATACTCATTAGCTGATTGTCAAGCAGTACCCACAATATGCCCATTTCAGGACAGACTCATTTTTGAGGGACCAATCTTAGATTTCTATAATGTGCCCATCACCAACAGTGCCACAGATCTGTTATATCCTGAGGTTACATTGTGACAAAACTAGCATCATATTGGGGTAGAACCAAAACTCATCAGAATGCCAACAATTTACTTGGCCATGTGTTCACGTATGCTGGCTATCTGAAGTCATTAGTAAGAAAGTACACTAACTGAGAAAGTGTCCCCATCAGATGGGCCTGTGTAAGCTTGTGGTGTAACTTCCTGACTTTTGGTTGACATGGTAGACCAAAGATCATGGTTGGAGGTATTACGTTTAAGCTGGTTATTCTGGGTACTACAAGAAATTATATTGAACAAGCCAGTAAGAACATTCCTACATGGCTGCACATTAGTTCCTGCCTCAGGCTCCTGCCATGCTTGAGTTCCTCAGAAATGGACTGTTACTATTTTCTACTCAAGTTTCTTTGGTCCATGATGCTATAACACAGCAATAGAATCCCAGTAAGACACAAAGTATCCTACAACCAACTTCTATGATGATGAATGGGACGAATGTCTAATAAGGTGTTTGCTTCATAGCACATCAGTTCCAAGTGTCTGTTCACTGCCTTTGGGATGTATCCAATTAGGGTATTTCTAGAATTAAACATTGCCAACTTAATAGAGTTCCAAGGCAAAGTTCTTGGTTTACCTGCCTGTCCTAAACTAAGTAAAGGGAGTCTTATGCTGTGGTGCATTGCCTGAGATCGATAAACCCTTGGTCTGCAAAGTAGACTCTAAATTAGATCAAACTTGAGTTTGACAGATGCAACATAGAAATTATATGTGAGTATAATGACATGAGTAAACCCATGTTTATTTGGAAGCTAGCAGGGATGCTGAGTGAATATATCTCAACTCTACCAGCTTACCTCCTGACACCCAGTGAGAATTGCCCTGGAAATAGCTACGCTATATAAAGAGTCACATGGTAAAGACAATGTACTCATCAGCAGAGCTGATGTAATCTGACCAATGCTAGCATTGACGAAGATCAAAATTCAGTTATATCCCAGGGTCATGTAAGTATTTGCCTGAAAACAAGGTGAGTTTAAAGGCTTTGCCTGTGAGCTCTGTTCTAGGTAGAAATACTCATTGAACTATTGAGCTTCACTGTAGTGGGTCAGTCACTTACTTTTAAGGCAAAACCCTGTGGTGACTTTTATGCTCTGCTTTCCAGTGGTTGTTTGTTCTTTCTCCCCAACACTCTACTAACCAAGCTCGAATCAAATGGTAGAGATAAAACAGAAATGATACTTAACAGTATTTTTCAGCATTCTTCAATGTTTTCTCTTTTAACTAGAGTAAAACTCATTTGTAATAATTTCTCATTTTGCTCCCATTACTCTTGTGAAGGTAGTTTGTTGTGTGAATGAATGAATGTTGAAACAGTGATAGACATTAGCTAGAGAGTACTCTTTACCATCTTTTTAAACATACTTTTTGATAGAAAGATGATAAATATATGCTAAGTATTAGAGATAGGATAGAAAATGTTGCTTAAAGATTTCACTAACTATTTAAGGGGGCTACATTCCACAATATTGATATAAAAATAAGGAAAATATATCCATTTTAATTTATTATTGAGTGGTAAGTATAAAAATATAGCTAGAAAGGTGATAAAAGAAGAATAGTTGAAAGTTAAATTGCAAAAGCATGACCTTGAAGGTTTTTCTGAGAAGATAAAATCTGCTCAGAAACATAAGAGAAAAGAGAGAACACACTAGTTGAATAAGTGATCAGAAATGAGAGCAAATCAAATATTGTCAGATGATGGGTGCCTGAGTCTTCAAATAAAATCCAGAAGGCAAATGAATTTGAAAGACAAACGAAAGTGTAAATAACATACAGTTTTGTTGAAGGATATGATAAGATGTGGTGATGATTATTATAGGTTCATTGGTTTTAGATTGTCGAGGATAAAATTTGCTTAAATGCTTGGATATGGGAATGACATGCTGTGAGCCACATCTTGATTATTCCATTCTATCTTGATGGAGAGAATAAGGAACAGGCTATAGTTGAGACGTTCATGGTGTCATAGAAGCAGGAGTAGCATTAACCAAATTGACAATGGAGCAATTGTGAGTTGGTTCTATTTGGGTATATATTTTATAGTAGAGTCCATGTAATTTTTGATTCATTTAATTGTTCAAAGTGATAGTTAATATTATTTATAATTTGATGACAGGGCATGCAGATATAGTTACATGTTATTTCTGAATTATGCCAGTTTTTGTATTTTATATAAAATTAATCTTTAAACTCATAGACAGAGTGAGACATATGGCTATTGTCATTGGAATGATGGTAGATGATAGCCAATCTTTTGAATGTC
Organism: Mastomys natalensis; assembly: GCA_021653895.1. Classification (NCBI taxonomy): domain Eukaryota; kingdom Metazoa; phylum Chordata; class Mammalia; order Rodentia; family Muridae; genus Mastomys; species Mastomys natalensis. The sequence goes on along the minus strand of JAJTUV010000924.1, from coordinate 100,811 downwards.
TGACTTCATGAAAGCATAGAGAACTGGTGTTTCGATTTCCCTGACTGATAATGTAGGCATGAATGAAAACCCTGTTCCTTTTCTGCACTTAGACTAGAACTCATATCTAGGATATTAATTCTCAAGACTACATACATGTACTAGAATTCAACCATGGAATTTCTCTGGTTTTCAAATTTAGCCACTAATATTAAAATTGTATCAGTATGTTGTATTTGCAAATATCTTCCAGGTGAGAGATTAAGTAAATCTTCTATTGATATACTTATATATACCTCATACAGATAAGCACAAACGTAACAAACATGTAAGTATAATCACTTATGTGTTCTGATTCTTTGAAGGATGCTAATAAGTCAGAAAATAACTCTATGAAAGGAAGTGATGAACATTAGAGAAAGTCTTATTAGGATCTATAAAAATGTCTCCATGAGAAAGGACATTTAACTGCTAATGCCCAAGTTCAACCTATGAAACCTAATTAGTGGAAAAAGTAATTCCTTTAAGTTGTCCTCTAACCTCCATATGTGCATGTGTACATGTGCATACACAAACACACAGATAAACACACACAGACACATGCACACATACACATGCACACGTGCACAAAAAATGAATGAATAAATGTAAATAATATAAAGAATGTCTTAATAAATATAAAATTAAAAGGGAAACATTCTTTTTAGTTGAAGCTTCATACCAGTTTGTTTTAAATAATAATATATTTGATAACCTTGATGATCTGTATATGATATGAATGAGAACATTAATGAAATCAGAAAACAAGGAGGAAGAGAGGAAGAAATGAAGGGAAATTTAAATGTTTCCATTATTGTAAGGAACTCATGCTTGCTATGAAGTGGTATAGTGTTATTTAAAGGGAGTCTCAGATAAGTTGTAAATGTATGTTATAAGCATTATGTAGGACAATAACTTTGAAAAGGGTTAAGAACAGATGTATAACTAAAGAAAGAAGACAAAAATGACCTAAACACAGATTGTCTACCGGAAAACAACTTTAAAGACCCAAATTGATTAAGAAAAAAAATTGTGTAAAATATAGATCCAATGCTGTCCCTAACCAAAAGCAACTAGGGTAAGCTGTTAATTTCAGTCAATGCATGGCATTTAATAGTATCTGGATAAAATATGTGTAAAAGACCTCAGAAGACCTAGAAATATTGTTTTGCAACAAGAACCAAAGCACCAGTATATATGAAGTAAACACTCATAATTTTTTACTACTATACCTTTGAACTAAATGTTATATGGAATTTTGTCATTTAACTGATAAGATGTAGAGGTTTCACAACATTAAAAAAGTAGATTTGGCCTCTCCCATTTAGGCCAATATTTATTGATGTTAATATGCTGGTGGGATTAGCGTATGCATGTGTTTGGATATGTGTATGCAAGCCATACACTTGGCACACTCACATGGAAGTCAAAAGAAAAGTCCCTGGGGATGATTCTCTCCTCTAACAATGCACTTCTGTCATAACTTTGCATCTTTATGTCTGTACTCTGGCACCTCTATTCATTGAACTATCTTGATGGTTCACAACTCTGACTTTGTTATTAATATAAAATTTAAATTCATTGTAATGTAAGAATATGCATTTCATTAGGGGGTTTTTTGGTCATTTTTTTGGTTTGGTTTGTGGGTGGTTTTTTTTTTTTTTTTTTTTTTTTTTTGAGAGTGCGGGAGTAGTATAGAGGTTTAGGACAGTGTCTATTATAGCCCAGGCTGGCCACAAGTAATGACATAATCCAACCTAGCCTCAGACTCGTGACAAACCTATTATCTCAGCCTCTCAAACTTCTGGGATTATAAATATAAAGTACATGCTTGACTTTGATGTTTTTAAGGTGTATGTGTCTCATAATGTGTCCATGTATGAGATGAACATGAGCATTTGAGAAGATAGGTGTGGCAAGCTGTATTTAAAAAAAAATGGTGTCTTGGTCACTATTGTATTGTTATGAAGAGATACCCTGACCATTGCAAATATTAGAAGAGAAAATATTAAATTGGGTTCTTGCTTATAATTTCACAGGTTTAGTCCATTTTCATCATGGCAGGAATCATGGTGCCATGCAGGCAGACATTGAAATAGCAGTCAAGAAGAACATCCTGATCCACAGGCAAAGAGAGAGTCTGAGCTTGACTTGAGGTTTTCAAATATAAAGGCCCACCCCCAGTTACCCACTTTCTCCAACAAAGCCACACCTCATTTCTTTTTTTTTAATTTAACTTAAATTTTTTACTTATTTACTTTACATCCAATTCACTGCCTCCTCCCAACCACCCCTCCCCAGAATTCTTCTCCTATACCCTTCCCCTTCTCCTCTGAGCAGATGGGGGCCCTTCTGGGTATTCCCCAACCCTGGCACTTCAAATCTCTGTGAGAATAGGTGCTTCCTCTCCCATTGAGGCTAGACAATGCCGCACATCTAGAACATATCCCATATACATGCAACATATTTCCAGATAGCATCTGTTCTAATTGTTCAGTACCCACATGAAAACCAAGTTGCACATCTGATACGTATGTGCAGAGAAGCTTCTGGCTATTATAAATAAAACTGCTATGAACATAGTGGAGCATGTATCCTGCTATATGTTGGAACATCTTTTGGGTATATGCCCAGGAAAGGTATTGCTGGATCCTCAGATCATACTATGACCAATTTTCTGAAGCCACAATCACGCTCATACCTAAACCACACAAAGACCCAACAATGAAAATTGTACTACATCATTAATCCTTTCAAATAGTTCCACTCTCTAGTGAGGACTCATTCAAACTTATGAGCCTATGGGGGCAATTCTTATTCAAACCACCAAAGATAGGTTTGTATGTCATGTTAACAGGAAAGATATTTGATGATTAATCTTGATTATCAATGTCATTGACCTGAGACATATCAAGGAGATTACAAAAACATACTTCCAGATATGTCTATGGGACTGATTTAAGAAATTATAATCCCCACATGAGGTGATGAGGAACAGGATAATACCTGCTGGGAATGGTGTGGTACCATCCCACAAGGTGAGAGTATGAGAGAGTGAGAGGGGAAGGAACAGAAAGCCTTGTATTGCACAGCTTCTTTTCCTCTCCATGTCCCAAGCAAAGTGAGGCGAGCACCTTCTGCCACATGCTTCTGCCACTTTGATGGTCTGCCTCATCTTTGCATGGGAGTAGAGTTTGCAGCCAAAATGTCTACACAAACCATTAGTGAAACTTGAATCCTTCATCTTTTGTAATTTTTTCTCTCAAGGAGGTATCCTAGTAATGAAAATACTAGCTGGCACTTATTAATTCTAAGAAGCAGCATAGGTCTAACATCACAAATAAGTGAACACATTACAAGAAAAGAAAGTGGGCTGATCAAAACTTCTCATGAACAGAGAGGCCAAAACTGTAACAAAAGTAAATTTAGGGCACAAATAAATCAAAGAAATTTTCTCTCAACCCAAGATAGATACATACTAAATATGGATGACCAGGTTATCATTCAGGGGTCAGTTATTATAAGCTATTATAACAGCAAGCAAAGGACAAAAAAGTGATTAAATGACCATAGTATAGAAGAAGAAAAAGCATTTGTTAAAATCTGTAGAGATAGTTTATCAGTTAAGGGCACTAGCTTCCCTTCTTGAGGACCTAGGCTTGATTGTCAGAACCCACATGGTGGCTCACAACCATCTAGAACTCTAATTCCAGGGAACCTGATTCTCTCTTCGGGCCTCTGAGGGCACTGCACTCAGAGTGCACAGAAAAAAAAATGCTAGCAAGACACACATATTCATAAAGTAAAAATAAAAAAAATCTTTTAAAAATTAATGTTTAGCCAAGTGGTGGAGGCACATGCCTCTGATCCCAGCACTTTAGGGGCATAAAGAAGTGAATTTCTGTGAGTTTTAGGCTAGTCTTGTCTATAGAGAAAGTTCCAGGATAACCAGGGCTACACAGAGAAATGCTTTGAAAAAAAAAAAGAGAGAAAGAAAGAAAGCAGAAAGCAAACAAACAAACAAAAATACAAAAACAAAAAATGTGTAGCAAACATTTAATATTTAATTTATCATATTATCAAAAATATATGGAGAACTTTACCTCAATGAAACATGTACAAAAATTGATTGCAACTATCTTTGTTATTGTTGATTTTGTAATTGTGATTAGATTACTTTTCTCCTCCCTTTTCTCCATCTAAATATTTTTATATTCTGTTCCTCAAGAAACCTTCAAATACATGGTACTTTTATTTCAAAAATTGTTATTGCATGCATCTAAATGTATGTATATTATGCATTCAATCTATATAGTTCTATGTGTATATATATTACGTAAAAATATGTGAAAATATCTATTTCAATTTTAAGAATCTTGAACTATAATCCACACAATTTACTTAAAAAATGTTTATCCAGGAAAGTTGTACATGAAAACAATAAAACTATTGTCTGAGTTGACAAGTTATGGAAGAACTCAAGATGGCTTTCAGTAAAAGAATCAAAAATTAAATCTTATATATCCAGGTAACAGAGTAGCATTCAGTTATAAAACAGTGAGAAACCAAAGCAAAAAATAAAAATGGAAGAGAAACAAACTAAAAACCTTGATGATCTCTCAGATGTATGTTGCTGAAAATTAGGAGTTAATAAGAATAGTCTAAATCCTCTGTGACACCATATACATATTTCAGAACAGACACTTTCAGTAAAATGAAAACCCATTGTGGGATTATATGATAGTAGATACATTTCAATACCAATGGACTTGTCAAAATAAATATTTTATACTAAAGACAAACCTGATGTTAACTGTATAGGATAAATATACATTCCTATGTGTTCATCGTTTGCAAAAAGGAACCACCTTTTTGTAAGATGCTGATAATGGAAGAAAGTATGTATGTGTGGAAATAGTTACTATATAAAACCACTGTAAATATTTAATTTCATTCTGCTATGAGATTAAATTTCCTCTTAAAATTTCATATTAAAAGTTTCTTATGTAGTTTAATCAAATTATATCTTGGCTCTAGAGAGATGGCTCAATAGTTAAGAGCCCTTGAGGGTCCTTCAAAGGACCCATTTTATTCGCAATACTCCTGCTGCTTGGCACAACACCAAGCACCTCCAGTTTCAAAGGATCTGTCCCCCTCTTCTGGCCTGCAAGAGTACTTCCTTATACATGTTACACAGTAACACACACGTACATAGATAAACATGAAACAAGTCTTTAAAATATAACTTTAGAAAATGTATTAATAAATCATCCAGTTATTATTTCATAATATTCATTGTTTCTTGTTCATAAGATAAGAAACAGAAAAATAAACACAAATATAGAGCTATGCAAATATCAGTTTTAATACCTCATTAAAGTAAAACATGTTTTGATAATAATGTTAGTGTTAACTTGTGTAAATTCTGTAATCTTAGTTTATAACCATGATCTCATTTGCTTTATTTTAAGACTGTGTCCTTTGTAGATAGCTAAATGTTGATAGCTTATTTCATTGTAAGGACACTGAGACCCATTGTCTTGCCGCAAAGTATAAAAATAATTTAAAATGGTTTAATAAAAAAGTCTTTTTTTTTTTCTTTTCTTTTTTTTTTTTTTGATTTTTTTTTTTTTATTTTCAGCAAATCAAAAAAATTTAAAAAGCATTCAAACAGAATAAAATGAAAAGAAACAAACAAGCAAAATACCAAGGGTCAGATATACTTATACAAGAATTCTATAGAGCCTTCAAACAAGCAATACTTTTTGAGTTATGTTTAAAAAAATTCAGAACCACAATAAGCTCCTTCACAAAGCAAATAATATTGAAATAGTGAAATCAAGTGTAAACCCAACAAAAATATATGTTATAGTCCAGTATCCCTCATGAATATACATACAAAAATTCTCAATGAAGTAGTTGCAAACTGAATACTAGAGATATAAAAAAATAATAATCCATGAATAACTGAACAACTGTTTTTTTTTAGAAGACCATACTCCATATACAGGCTGCATGTTTTGGGATAGCCCCCACTCCGGATGTTTGAGACCTGCATGAAAACCAAGCTGCACATTTACAACATATGTGCAGGGAGGCCTAGGTTCAGCCCATGGAGGTAGATCTGTGTAGACTAGGTATGCTCCACGGTTGGTGATTCAGTCTCTGAGAGCTCCAAGGGTTCAGGTTCGTTTACTCTGTTGATCTTCCTGTGCAGTTCCTATCTCCTTAGGGCCCACAATCCTTCCACCTATTCTTCTTTAAGAGTCCTCAAGCTCCATCCACTGTTTGGCTCTGGATGTCTGTATCTGTCTGAGTCAGCTGCTGGTTAGAGCCTCTCAGAGGACAGCTTGCCCCTGTCTGTTCTCAGGCTGGAGGTTTAGATCCTGGGAGCTCTGGTTGAATCTTTTGATACTCGTTCTAAAAAGGACAAAAGCACCCTCACTTTGGTCTTCCTCCTTCTTCTTGAGTTTCATGAGGTTTATGCGTTGCATCTTAGGTATTGTGTGTTTTGGGGCTAATATCCACTTATCAGTGAGTGCATACCATGTGTGTTCTTTTGTGATTGGGTCATCTCACTCAGGATGATATTTTCTAGCTCCATCCATTTGTCTAAGAATTTCATGAGCTCATTATTTTTAATGGCTGAGTAGTACTCCATTGTGTAAATGTACCACATTTTCTGTATCCATTCTTCTGTTGAAGGACATCTGGGTTCTTTCCAGCTTCTGGCTATTATAAATAAGGCCGCTATAAACATAGTGGAGCATGTGGCCCTGTTGCATGTTGAAATATCTTCTGGGTATATACCCAGGAGGGGTATAGCTGGGTCCTCAGGTAACACCATGTTCAATTTTCTGAGGTATCGCCAGACTGCTTTCCATAGTGGTTGTACCAGCTTGCAATCCCACCAACAATGGAGGAGTGTTCCTCTTTCTCCACATCCTCGCCAACATCTGCTGTCACCTGTGTTTTGGATCTTAGCCAATCTGACTGGTGTGAGGTGGAATCTCAGTGTTGTTTTCATTTGCATTTCCCTGATGACTAGGGATGCTGAGCACTTCTTTAGATGTTTCTCAATCATTCGAGTTTCCTCAGTTGAGAGTTCTTTGTTCAACTCTCTACCCCATTTTTTAATAGGGTTATTTGATGGTCTGGAATCTAGTTTCTTCAGTTCTTTGTATACCTTGGATATTAGCCCTCTATCAGATGTAAGGTTGGTGAAGATCTTTTCCCAGTCTGTTGGTTCCCGCTTTGTCCTGTTGACCGTATCCTTTGCTTTACAGAAGCTTTGCAGTTTTATGAGATCCCATTTGTCAATCCTCGATCTTAGAGCATACGCCATTGGTGTTCTGTTCAGGAACTTTTCCCCTGTGCCCATATGATCAAGGCTTTTCCCTATTTTCTCTTCTATTAGTTTCAGTGTAGCTGGTTTTATGTGGAGGTCCTTGATCCACTTGGAATTGAGCTTTGTACAAGGAGATAAGTATGGATCAATTTGCATTCTTCTACAAGTTGACCTCCAGTTGGACCAGCACCATTTGTTGAAAATGCTGTCTTTTTTCCACTGGATAGTTTGAGCTCCTTTGTCGAAGATCAAGTGACCATAGGTTTGGGGGTTCATTTCTGGGTCTTCTATTCTATTCCATTGATCCTCCTGACTGTCTCTGTTCCAATACCATGCCGTTTTTATCACTATTGCTTTGTAGTACAGCTTGAAATCGGGGATGGAGATTCCCCCAGAAGTTCTTTTATTGTTGAGTGTAGTTTTCGCTATCCTGGTTTTTTGTTATTCCAAATGAATTTTAAGATTGCTCTTTCTATCTCTGTAAAGAATTGAGTGGGAATTTTGATAGGGATTGCATTAAATCTGTAGATTGCTTTCGGCAAGATAGCCATTTTTACTATATTAATCCTTCCAATCCATGAGCATGGGAGATCTTTCCATCTTCTGAGATCTCCTTCGATTTCTTTCTTCAGGGTGTTGAAGTTCTTGTCATACAAGTCTTTCACTTGTTTGGTTAGATTCACACCAAGATATTTTATACTATTTGTGACTATTGTGAATGGTGTCGTTTCCATAATTTCTTTCTCAGCCAGTTTATCCTTTGTGTAGAGGAATGCTACTGATTTGTTTGAGTTAATTTTATACCCAGCCACTTTGCTAAAGTTGTTTATCAAGTTTAGGAGCTCTCTGGTGGAAGTTTTGGGGTCACTTAAGTATACTAACATGTCATCTGCAAATAGTGAAACTTTGACTTCTTCCTTTCCAATTTGTATCCCTTTGATCTCCTTCTGTTGCCTGATTGCTCTGGCTAGGACTTCCAGAACTATATTGAACAGGTAGGGGGAGAGTGGGCAGCCTTGTCTAGTCCCTGATTTTAATGGGATTGCTTCAAGTTTCTCTCCATTTAGTTTGATGTTGGCTATTGGCTTGCTGTATATTGCTTTTACTATGTTTAGGTATGGACCTTGAATTCCTGATCTTTCCAAGACTTTTATCATGAAGGGGTGTTGAATTTTGTCAAATGCTTTCTCAGCGTCAAGAGATATGATCATGTGGTTTTTTTCTTTGAGTTTATTTATGTAGTGGATTACGTTGATGGATTTCCGTATATTGAACCAACCCTGCATTCCTGGGATAAAGCCTACTTGATCATGGTGGATAAGTGTTTTGATGTGTTCTTGGATTCGGTTCGAGAGAATTTTATTCAGTATTTTTGCGTCGATATTCATAAGGGAGATTGGTCTGAAGTTCTCTTTTCTTGTTGGATCTTTATGTGGTTTAGGTATAAGTGTAATTGTGGCTTCATAGAATGAATTAGGTAGTGTTCCTTCCGTTTCTATTTTGTGGAATAGTTTGAAGAGAATTGGTATTAGATCTTCCTTGAAGGTTTGATAGAATTCTGCACTAAAACCATCTGGACCTGGACTTTTTTTGGTGGGGAGACTTTTAATGACTGCTTCTATTTCTTTCGCAGTTATGGGACTGTTAAGATGGTTTATCTGATCCTGATTTAACATTGGTAACTGATACTTGTCTAGAAAATTGTCCATTTCATCCAGATTTTCCAATTTTGTTGAGTATAGGCTTTTGTAGTAGGATCTGATGATTTGTTGAATTTCCTCGGTTTCTGTTGTTATGTCACCCTTTTCAGTTTGGATTTTATTGATTTGGATACTGTCTCTCTGCCCTCTGATTAGTCTGGCTAAGGGTTTATCTATTTTGTTGATTTTCTCAAAGAACCAGCTCCTGGTTTTATTGATTCTTTGTATAGTTCTCTTTGTTTCTATTTGGTTGATTTCAGCCCTGAGTTTAATTATTTCCTGCCGTCTACTCCTCTTGGGGTTTTTGCTTCTTTTTGTTCTAGAGCTTTCAGGTGTGTTGTCAAGCTGCTAGTGTGTTCTCTCTCCAGTTTCTTTTTGTATGCACTTAGAGCTATGAGCTTTCCTCTTAGTACTGCCTTCAGTGTGTCCCATAGGTTTTGGTATGATGTGTCTTCATTTTCATTAAATTCTAAAAAGTCTTTAATTTCTTTCTTTATTTCTTCCCTGACCCCATTATCAACGAGTAGAGTATTGTTCAGTTTCCATGTGAGTGTGGGCTTTCCATTGTCTTTGTTGTTATTGAAGACCAGCTTAAGACCATGGTGATCTGATAGGATGCATGGGATTATTTCGATTTTTTTATATCTGTTGAGGCCTGTCTTGTGACCAATAATATGGTCTATTTTGGAGAAGGTACCATGAGGTGCAGAGAAAAAGGTATATTCTTTTGTTTTTGGGTGAAATGTTCTATAGATATCTGTTAAGTCCATTTGGTTTAAAACTTCTGTTAGTTTCACTGTACTTCTGTCTAGTTTCCGTTTCCCTGATCTGTCCAGTGCTGAGAGTGGGGTATTGAAGTTCCCACAATTATTGTGTGAGGTGCAATATGTGCTTTGAGCTTTAGTAAGGCTTCTTTTATGAAAGTGGGTGCTCTTGCATTTGGTGCATAGATGTTCAGAATTGAGAGTTCATGTTGGTTGACTTTTCCTTTGACAAATATGAAATGACCTTCCTTATCCTTTTTTATATCTTTAAGTTGAAAGTCAATTTTATTCGATATTAGAATGGCTACTCCAGCTTGTTTCCTAGGACCATTTGCTTGAAAAATTGTTTTCCAGCCTTTTACTCTAAGGTAGTGTCTGTCCTTGTCACTGAGGTGGGTTTCCTGTATGCAGCAAAAGTCGGATCCTGTTTGCGTATCCAGTCTGTTAGTCTATGTCTTTTTATTGGGGAATTGAGTCCATTGACATTAAGAGATATTAAGGAGAGGAGACTGTTGCTTCCTGTTATTTTTGCTAAAATGGGAGGCATTGTTTGTGTGGCTATCTTCTTTTGGGTTTTTGGAGGTGGATTACTTTCTTGCTCTTTCTAGGGTATGATTGCTCTCCTTGTAATGGGTCTTTCCTGCTATTATTCTTTGTAGTGCTGGGTTTGTGGAAAGATATTGTGTAAATTTGGCTTTGTCATGGAATATCTTGGTTTCTCCATCTATGGTAATAGAGAGTTTTGCTGGGTATAGTAGCCTGGGCTGGCATTTGTGTTCTCTTAGGGTCTGCATGACATCTGACCAGGATCTTCTGGCTTTCATGGTCTCTGGTGAGAAGTCTGGTGTAATTCTGATAGGTCTGCCTTTATATGTTACTTGGCCTTTTTCTCTTACTGCTTTTAAAATTCTTTCTTTGTTTTGTGCATTTTGTGTTTTGATTATTATGTGACGGGAGGTATTTCTTTTCTGGTCTAGTCTATTTGGTGTTCTGTAGGCTTCTTGAATGATTATGGGCATCTCGTTCCTTAGGTTAGGGAAGTTTTCTTCTATGATTTTGTTGAAGATATTTACTGGCCCTTTAAGTTGTGAATCTTCACTCTCTTCTATACCTATTATCCTTAGGTTTGGTCTTCTCATTGTGTCCTGGATTTCCTGGATGTTTTGTGTTAAGAGTTTTTTGCATTTTTCGTTTTCCTTGACAGTTGTGTCAATATTTTCTATGGTATCTTCTGCACCTGAGATTCTCTCTTCTATCTCTTGTATTCTGTTGGTAATGCTTGCGTCTGTGACTCCTGATTTCTTTCTTAGGTTTTCTATCTCCAGAGTAGTCTCCCTTTGTGATTTCTTTATTGTTTCTATTTCCATTTTTATGTCCTGGATGGTTTTGTATAAATCCTTCACCTGTTTGGTTGTGTTCTCTTGTGATTCTTTAAGGGCTTTTACCTGTTTACCTGTGTTCTCCTCGGATTCTTTGAGAATGTTATTTATGTCCTTCTTAAAGTCCTCCATCATCATCATTAAAAGTGATTTTAGGTCTGACTCTTGCTTTCCTGGTGATATGGGGAGTTCAGGACTTAATGTGGGAGAACTAGGTTCTGATGATGACATGTGTTCCGGGTTGCTGGTTGTATTCTTGCGCTTGCCTTTTGCCATCTGGTTCTCCTTGGTGCTACCTGTGCTGTCTCTGGCTGGAACCTGTCTTTCCTGTCTTTCCTGTTCTCTTGGTTGTGTCAGAACTGTTTAGGTTGGGTGTGGCTGCTGAGATTAGAGCTAGGGCCCAGGATCTGCTCAGTGCTTCGGTCCGGTGCTTTGGTCCGGACCGGAAGGAATCAGTGCTCTGGGCCGGGAGTGAGTTCCTGGATCACTGTGGAACCTGGTTACTCCCTGTTTGGGGCAGGTGTTGCTGCCTCCTTACTTAAGAAGCTGCTCGAGTTAGAGCTCCTGGGAGCCACGCTTCCTCTGGGTTCTGTGAGTTTGGGTGCAGAGTTGCCACCCGAGATCTGCTGAGCGCCCAGGCCCAAACCGGAAGGAACCAGTGCTGGGGCCAGGAGTGAGTACCCGGGTCCCGGTGGGTCCCAGTTACTCCCGGTTTGGGGCAAGTGTTGCTGCCTCCTTGCGTAGGAAGCTGCTTGGGTTAGAGCTCCTAGGAGCCCTGCTTCCCCTGGGTTCTGTGGGATTTGGTGTAGAGCTCCCGCCTGGGATCTGCTGGGAGCTCCGACCCAGACCGGAAGGAGCCGGTGCTCCGGGCCAGGAGTAAATCCCTGGGTCTCAGTGGGTCCCGGTGGGTCCCAGTTACTCCCTGTTTGGGGTGGGTGTTGCTGTCTCCTTACCAGAGATACTGCCTGGGTCAGAGCTGCTGGGTGCCCCACTTCTGCCGGTTTTGGGAGGTTCAGTGCAGAGCTGCCTCCAGGGATCTGCTGCCTGGGCCCAGACCCATCTGCTGCCTGGGCCCAGACCCTAAAAAAGTCTTAAGAATAATGTCATTTACTCCACTGCTACATATAATAGCAGATGAAGATAAGTACCCAAGTATTCAAATCATTCCTAAGATATTTTGACAGGAAAAATGATTTGTATAACATTAATTCATTTTTAAAAATTAATTCATTTCAACTATTTCATTTAAGCCATGATTTAGTATTGAGAAAATGCATTTCCAATTATACTCTGTAATATAAAATAATTACTTAAATATTCTTACAAAGAAAAGGATGATAATGTCATAAAATCAGGCTTGGGTTTAATTTATTATTTTTTTTTAGCATTTAGTTTAAGTTATAAAATAAAAGCACCATGTAACACAAAGATTATTGAACAGGGAGTGAGAAACCTACAAATTCTTGATCCTAATCATTAATTCGCAGGGTGGCACTCATCATGAGACTCCATTTCTATTCTGCAAAATTGCAAGGTTGAAAGTAAACATCTTAAGATTTCTTTCCAGTTCAAAGATTTTCTAAACACATAGGACAAGATATTTTAAAGCAGTGCAGAGTTTATGAAGCAGAAAGAAGGAAATAAGCACATGTAAGTGGTACATGTCATAACATTTAACTCGTGTATGCAAAGTACACTTCATGAATCATACATAAAGGACATGATAATTTATAGGTGCTTTCTGGAGAGCAAGATTTATGAATTTTTGATTTGTCTTTTACTGAATCTTGTTCTATCGGTCATCTATAGAGATAAAGGGAATACAAACCCAGTTTCTCATTAGTACATCTTAACTTCTAAGAGGAAAAAGAAAATGCATTTCTTTTGACATTGCAATTAATTACATGAATCTTAATGACTATTAGTGCTAAAATACTCAAGCAAATTAACATTTTCCCATATGCTTCACCTTGAGTGATTTAAATTAGATCTCAATGAATTAAAGTAGTGGACCTTAGGGATGTCTGATCGTGTCTACTTCTCAATTGCTTCACCTCTGGTCAGGTGTTTGGGGAACTAATCATGTTGAAACTCTGATATTTTGCTTTCTTTGGTCTATTTGTTACATTTATATACCTAGGGAAGCTTTACAAGGAATTACAGGTGTGATAACATTATTAAACACTGTGAAATAAAAATATTTTGTGCTGTAGAAATAATCTGACAATAAGATTTACCATGACTATAAATAATAAGCCTACTATAAACAAGTATTTCAAGTATAGTGTATGAATGAAAAAGGTTTTAATTATAATCTACTCAAAGTGAAAGTAGAAATCAAAGTCAATTTTATGAAAATTGCCCAAAGACAATATATTATAAAGTAGTAATGATGTTATACAAACATAGGGAAAACGAATATATTGCAGGTAATTATGTATCTGAGGATACTTATCAAACATCTCTATGGAGTCTGAAGAGATGACTCAGGAGTTAAGACAACTTGCAGCCTGTTCAGAGGACGGGTGTGGTAGCTCACAATAATCTGAAAAGCCAGTTTAAATGGATCCACTGCCCCTTTTCTGACCTCTGTGAGAACCAGGCATGTTTTAGACATAAATGCATACAGGCAAATGCTTATTCACATAAAATAAAAATAAATGTATTTCTTTTAATTGGTGGTACTATTAATTGTATGATTACTTGGCAATGCTGCACAGAGGGCGATCGGTGGCAACAAGTGATCATACTCAAAGAAAGACTTTGTAAACCAAAAATCCTCATCCTTGTAGCTTTGTCATTTGTATTGAGGCTTTCTTGTTCATCATTAGCATCTACAGTCGTATTCATGTTCCCTAGGAAAAAATCTAATGTCTGTAGACATTGCCAAATGTGTTGAAGATGGTATATGTTACTACCCTACACATACACATGCACGCATGCACACACACACAAACAGAGAGAGAGAGACAGAGAGAGAGAGAGAGAGAGAGAGACAGAGAGAGAGAGAGAACACTATGAATAAAGGGTTATAAAATTAAAAAGACAGAGAGACTCCTGAGAGTCTGCCACTGAGGTAGTCATTCTGAGAGAAATTCCATTTATTTCATATTTTTAATTTAGTCAATGGGTAGCCACTCTTATACTGGGAGAGTTAAAACAGCAATGGCTGTGTAAGAGCACATTGGAATATACTGGTATACTTCTGCCCACTGTTGCTCACCACAAGTCTGAGGTTATAAACGAGAGTGGCAGCCTTATTTATTTTGAATTTGCCTTTGCTTTGACACCATCCATAAAAAAGGACCATGAAAAGCCTTCAGATTTCAGAGCAGTAACTCTCACTTGCATACCTTACAGATTGGTACAATATATAACATAGAGTGGTTCATTGCACACTTAAGGATGCAGAACCAACATGGGTGTTAGTGGAAATGGGCATACCAGCATTACTATTCTAAAGATAAATTATATAAATATTTCCTCACCATGGTTCTCCACTAGGATAAAACATTTTCCTGAAAAGAAATAAATGAATTGCCGGCAGCCTCTGAGCTTTCCAAGTCATTGCCAAGTATAAACAAGGACCTGAATTCTCTACTATTGTTAACAAACACCTTTCTTCCATGTCAGACCTGAAAGTGAGAAGCCATGAGCTTTCATAGATACATATTTATGGTGAGAACTTATTATACTGTCTGATATGAAAATTATAGTTGAATTATTATAAATTTGATAAAGACAGTTTTGCTTCTCATGTAATGAAGGTTCATTATATCAAATGTTCAGGTCTGCAGATGATACTGAGCCCTTCTGAGGAGTAAGTAACTGATGGACATAAGCCAGGGAAAGATGTTACTTGCAAGGACGTAAGAAAGGACTCAGAAATAAGTTTCTTAGATGTTACTGTCATTGGTTATTATCATGTTTAACGATTGATCTGAATAATTCCTGTGGAACAATGTTCAGCTTTTTATCTTAAATAAAAAAAAAGTTTTTTTTTATGTTAAAATCACAATAAAGAAAAGCTAAAGTGATTTAAAGAAATTAAAATTATAGAAAAGACAGGACACATCAAAAAGTTATTTTTAAATAGAATGATATATTGATCCAAGAAAAAACACAGTACCTATAATCAAACAAATTATTATCCAAACATCTAAGTGAATTATAATACTTCTACACTTGTAGAGCTTTGTTCTTTGAACATCCCTTCGTGGTATATGTCATGAAAGTTAAAATGTTTGTTGCACAAGCAATAAACATGACCAATAAATTTAAGTGTTCTTGTATAAAAATGAACTACAATAAGAAACATTTATTTTAAAGCACAATGCATTCATCATTTACAAATTCCTGAATAGCATGAATACAATGGACAAGAATATTTTCAACAAACTTGAAAACAAACTAGGAGACAGGAATTATGATAAAAGATGTATCAATAAAAGACTGTCAGGAGTTATCTTCGTATTGTGTGTATGATACAAACAACATGGAAAATGTTCTAAGGTAATATAATGCCAAATTTATTTATTTATTTGAGATTTATTTAAATAAACATATTGTATCTGAACTTAACATGGAGTCACCAAATTTCACATTAGTTAGAAAGAAATGCTGTTTCTCACTGATCAGACTGGATATTTATAAAAATAAATGAGATTATTTATAATGCTTAGCTAAATTTCAAAATGTAAAGTTGAGAAAAGCTACTTTGTGATTGCTTATAATTGAGAACTTGGTTGTATTGTGTTCAGATTACTCCATTGATGGAAGTCTTCCGACTGTTCATCCAACATATTTGGACATCCCCTTCCACTTTCATTCTAAGATTTTGGAAATTGTATTGACCAATAGGTAAATTCGGAATTGTATTGACCAATAGGATAGGTGATTTCATCACAATGTTGGAAATGAAATGTCCTTTGAATTAAAACAGGTGATTTTTCTACTGGAGATCCTTGCACTACCCTGAAAATAAGCCTCAATTGCAGACAGAAAATATGTGTCCTTACCACCTCTTGTGTACCTGAGCAAACCAAAAATAGCAGGATTTTAGAGTCAACACTAAATCTTTCAGATCTGAAAACATTAACATTGACAAAGTATAGAATGAAATGTAGCACAGCCAGGATGGCAGAAACCAGAGTGTCCAATGTACCCAGTGAAATATGTGCTAAAAAGATGACTGCTTTAAACCAATGTGTTTTGTTTTACAGAAAATTTATTGAATTTAACTCTTTGATAATTTTATGTAACATATTTTGATAACATTCCCCTAAAACTAAGTTCTTCTTTACATTCTCCTTGTGATAGACTTCTTCTAAATTACTCATAATTCCACATAAAGAGTATCAGTATAAGGAGGGTACCAGTGGTACTGGGGGGATGGAAAATAGGCCAGCAACCCTTCCCATAGGATGTCTCAAGAAAGCATTTTAGATCAACATGGTGATATTAAGAATTATTAGGCATTTTGTAAATTCCAGAAAAAGCACACACACACATTTCATATATATATTTCTATACATGCACACACCACACACACACACACACACACACACACACAGATATATATGGAGAGAGAGAGAGAGAGAGAGAGAGAGAGGAGAGAGAGAGAGACAGAGAAGAGAGAGAAGAGAGTAGAAAGAGAGAGAGAGGTGACAACTAAGGTCTCGTTGTGTATATCATAGGAAAGTAGGTAATAATCTATGTCAGAACCTTTAAACTACTGAAATAAAGTCAAGCGTTATCTTTTATCACTATTTATCACTATATTTGCAATATCAGAATGTAATCTTTACATATTTAATAAACCAAAAATAAATACTATACCAAGTTTCTGATTATACATTGAAGCACACACAAAAAAGTGATTTCAATGAGTAATGAAAATTCATCTGAATCAAATAAAAAAATAACAAGCTTCAGAAAACTCAGAATAATTATGATAAATCACCATAAAGAAGTTAAAGACTAAAAAGTACAGTAAGTGATATAAAAAAAAAAAAAAAAAAACCTCACATGGACAGGACCACTGGAAATGATGAAGAGTGAAAGAAGAAGAAGAAGGAAACTGCTGGGCAGAATAATGACATTTACTCAATCTGCATAAAAAGTGAAACTAGAAATGTGCACCATCCTTTCTGCCACTAAAGGAAAGAGACTCCAGAATGTAAGAATAACAAGACATAGCTCAGCTTTGTGGCTGCTGGGTATTTACCTGAAAGACTCTAAGCGAACACACCACAGTAAGTCTAGCACATTTGTATTTACTTCAATAACATTAATATGAGTTTAGTTATGAAACTAACATAGGATAGTTGTTCATTAAGAGAAAAATGTTAAACAAAATGTGTTAAGCACACTTTGAATTTTTCAGCCATAAGAAAAAAGTTGTGTCCATTTTAAAAATAGTGAAACTGGAGGTAAGTGTGATAGGTCAGTTTTAGAACAAAAGAATACCTTCTCTTTTATCTCATTTGTGGTTCCTATGCTTTCTTTAAAAAATTTATTGTTTTTTTTCTTTTTTACATTTCAAGTATTTTTCCTTTTTCTGGGTTCCCCTCTAAAAACTTGCTATTATATTCCTTGTCTCCAGCTTCTTTGAGTGTGTTTCCCCACCTATCCACCCACTCCTACCTCACCACCCTGGCATTCCCCTACACTGGGGCATCGAGCTTTCACAGGACCAATGTTTTCCCCTCCCATTGATGGCAGACAGGGCCGTCCTCTGCTACATATGCAGCTGGAGTCATGGATCCCTCAATGTGTACTCTTTGGTTGGTGGAATAGTCCCTGGGAGCTCTGGAAGTGGATCTGGTTTCTTGATATTGTTGTTCTTCCTATGGGGGTAGAAACCCCTTCAGCTCCTTCTGTCCTTCACCTAACTCCTCCATTAAGGTCCTTGTGCTCAGTACAATAGTTGGCTACAAGCATCTGCCATCTGTGTTTGTCAAATTTTATGAAGTCATTGTGTTTAAGAGATGAGTAATACTCCATTGTGTAAATGCAACATATTTTCTGTATCTATTCCTCTGTTGAGGAACATCTGGGTTCTTACCAGCTTCTGGATATTATAAGTCAGGCTGGTATGAACTTTGTTAAATGTTGGAACATCATTTGGGTATATGACCAGGAGTGGTATAGCTGGGTCCTCAGGTAGTAATATGCCCAGTTTTCTAAGGAACTGCCAAACTGATTTTTAGAGTGGTTGTACCAGCTGGCTGTACCACCAACAATGGAGTAGTGTTCTTTCTCCACATCCTCACCAGCATCTGCATTTACCTGAGTTTTGATCTTAGCCATTCTGACCGGCATGGGTGGAATCTCAGGATTGTTTTGATATGCATATCCCTGATGACTAAGGATGTTCAGTATTTCTATTGCTACTTCTTGGCAATTCAAGATTCCTCAGTTTGGAATTTTTGTTTAGCTCTGTGCAACATTTTTAATAGGGTTATTTGGTTCTCTGGAGTCTAACTTCTTGAGTTCTTTGTATATATTGGATATTAGCCCTCTATCTGGTGTAGGATTGGTAAAGATCTTTTCCCAATCTCTTGGTTGCCATTTTGTCCTATTGACAGTGTCGGTTTGCCGGACAGTAGCTTTTCAATTGTATGAGGTCCACTTGGACTTAAGCTTCTGGCTAAGTGTTTATCTAACTTGTTGATTTTCTTAAAGAATCAGTTCCTGGTTGTGTTGATTCTTTGCATACTTCTTTTTGGGGGTATTTGCTTCTTTTTGTTCTAGAGCTTTCAGGTGTGCTGTTAAGCTACTAGTATATGCTCTCTCCAGTTTCTTTAGGAGGCACTCAGAGTTTTGAGTTTTCCTCTTAGCACTGCTTTCATTGTGTACTATAAGTTTGGGTATATTGTTCCTTCATTTTCATTAAATTCTAAAACGTCTTTAGTTTCTTTATTTCTTCCCTACAAAGTTATCTTTGAGTAGAGAGCTTTCAGCTTCCATGTGTTTGTGGGCTTTCTATTGTTTTTTGCTGTTATTGAAGACCAGTCTTAGTCCATGGTGATCTTAGTCCAGGATGCATGAGATTATTTCAATCTATCAGTTGAGGACAGCTTTGTGACTGATTATATTGGTCAATTTTGGAGAAGGTACCATGAAATACTGAGAAGAAGGTATATTCTTTTGTTTTAGGATGACATATTCTATAGATATTTGTTAAATCCATTTAGTTCATAACTTCTGTTAGTTTCACTGTGTCTCTATTTAGTTTCTGTTTCCATGATCTGTCCATTGATGAGAGTGGGGTTTTTGAAGTCTCCCACTATTATTGTGTGAGATGCAATGTGTGCTTTGAGCTTTAGCAAAGTTTCTTTTATGAATATGGATGCCCTTGCATTTATTTGGAGCCTAGATTTTCAGAATTTAAAATTCATTTTGATAGATTTTTCCTTGATTAGTATGAAGTGTCTTTCCTTAATTTTTGATGCCGTTTAGTTGAAAGTCAATTTTATTTGATATTAGAATGGCTACTCTAGCTTGTGTCTTGGGACCATTTGCTTAGAAAACTCTGAGATAATGCCTTTCTTTGTCACTGAGATGTACTTCCTCTATGCAGCAAAATGCTGGATCCTGTTTATATATCCAGTCTGTTAATCTATGTCTTTTTATTGGAGAATTGAGTCCATTGAGTCCATTGATGTTAAGGACAGGGATTTTTGCTTCCTGTTATTTTTGTTGCTAATGGTGGAATTATGCTTGTGGGGCTATCCTCTTATCAGTTTGTTGAAAGATTATTTTCTTTCTTTGTCTAGTGTGTAGTTTCCCTCCTTGTGTTGAAGTTTTCCATTTATTATCCTCTTAGGGCTGTATTTGTGGAAAAATATCGTGTAAATTTGGTTTTGTCATGGAATATCTTGGTTTCTCCATCTATAGTAATTGAGAATTTTGCTGGGTGTAGTATCCTGGGCTGGCACTTTTGTTCTCTTGGGGTCAATATGACAACTGTCCAGGATCTTCTGGCTTTTAGAGTCCCTCTTGAGAAGTCTGGTATGATTCTGATAGGTCTGCTTTTATATGTTATTTGACCTTTTTCCCTTACTGCTTTTAATATTCTGTCTTTGTTTTGTGCATTTGGTGGTTTGATTATTTTGGGGAGGTTTCTTTTTTGGTCCAATCTATTTGGAGTTCTGTATGCTTCTTGTATGTTTATTGGCATGTCTTTCTTTATGTTAGGGAAGTTTTCTTCTATCATTTTGTTGAAGATACTTACTTCCCCTTTGAGTTGGGTATCTCCACTCTCATGTATATCTATTATCCTTAGGTTTGGTCTTCTTGTGTCCTGGATTTCCTGGATGTTTTGGGTTAGGAGCTTTTTTCTTTTTTCATTTTCTTGGACAGTTGTGTCAATGTTTTCTATGGTATCTTCTACACCTGGAATTCTCACTTCTATCTCTTGTATTCTGTTCCTTGTGCTTCCATCTATGGCTCCTGATCTCTTACCTAGGTTTTCTATCTCCAGGGTTGTCTCCCTTTGTGATTTCTTTATTGTTTCTATTTCCATTTCCAGATCCTGGATGGTTTTGTTCAATTCCTTCACCTGCTCCATTGTGTTATCCTGTACTTATTTAAGGGATTTTGTGTTTCCTCTTTAAGGGCTTCTACCTGTTTACCTGTGTTCTCCTGTATTTCTTTAAGGAGGTATTTATGTCCTTCTTAAAGTCCTCTAGCATCATCAAGAGATGCAATTTTAAATCAGAATCTTGCTTTTCCAGTTTGTTGGGGGTATCCAGGGCTTGCTGTGATGGGAGAACTCGTTCTGATGATGCCAAATAGCCTTTATTTCTCTTCCTTAGGTTCTTGTGCTTGACTCTCAACATCTGGTTATTCTGGTGTTGACTGGTCTTGCTGTCTCTGACTGGAGCTTACTTCTCTTATGAGCCTGTGAGCCTATGACCTTAGGTGTATCAGCATTCCAGGGAAACCAGTTCTCTCTTGGCAGGATTTGGGTATAGAGAGCTGTGGCACAGGGTTAACTCCAGGGCACAGATGGAAACCATAAGGATCCTGTTCCTGGCTGATCCACAGTGTCTGTGCTCTGTGGGGTCCCTCTTGGACCAGCTATTGGAGCAATAGTAGTTGTTTCACCTGTGATCTTGGATGTGACAGCACTCCTGGGACCCTCCAGGTTGGATTTTGGTGCAGAGAGCTGTGGCACAGGGTTAGCTCAGGGACACAGATGGAAATTGAAAGGATCCTATCCCTGGTTGTTATATCAGTTCTTATGCTTTTTATTGTAGATAAAATAATATATATTACAGATGACATAAAGCGATATGGAAACAAGAGGAACATAAGAGGCTGCCCAAAGAGGTCATGAATGAGAAAGGCAGTGTATAATTTTATACATGTATGGTCTCCTTTAATATAATATAATAAAATAAAAATATTTTTAAAAGAAAAGGCATAATATTTTAGAATTGACTTTCCAAAAGGAATAAAAAATAACTGAACATCAAACATTATTCAAAAATATAACAGCTAATCTCCCCTCATTTGATAGAGTTCAGTAGGCTATAAAGATTTCCTAAACAGTTTATTTGTTCTTGTTATCATCTAAACGATCAGTAGTACAAGACAGGAAGAAAACCACTCATCCAGAATATGTTTACCCATTAGAGATACTTAAGATGTTTTGAAGAATACTAGAAGACACATATAGGTTATAGACATCCTTATAACATTTTATGAAAGAGCTGAGTTTATATTAAATTCAGTAGGCATTTGGAAAGTGTGCTAAAACCAATCACCCAAAGATATGGATGGATGATTATGTAATAGTAAAATTACAAACATTACAATTAATCTTTTGAAAAATTAAATGTTTATAAAAGAGCCTGTGATGGAGCACTAGGTAGAGATAAAAATAATGTTTAATTTTTATCCAATAAGTTGGCATGTATATTAAAGTTGTTGGTATTATTTTCTGTGGGGATGTGAGAGCTCCATCCCACTGCTAAGCAGATAGTAACTGTATATATGCAGTCATTCTGGGTCAGTGCTAATCATATTATTATTTATTTATTTTAATTATGCAATTCTTATGACCCAGGATTTCTGTACTCATTCAATCCCTAGTTTCCACAGATGTGCATGCATAACATTTTGAAAGAAGTTAACTCTTTTTTAAATTAATTGTTTTATTTATTTACATTCCAAATGTTGCACCCCTCTCAGTCCCCCATCCCGGAGTTTGTCACCCCATTCCCTCTCCTCTTTGCCTTTGAGTGGGTGCTTCACTTTCCTCCCTCCCTGGGCATCCCCTTTCCCTGGGGCATCAAGTCACTACAGGATTAGTCACATTCTCTACCACTGAAGCCAGACAAGGCAGTCTGCTGCTACATATGTGCTAGGGGCCTCAGACCAGTCCCTGTATGCTCTTTTGTTGGTGGTGGAATATTCTCTGGGAGATCCCAGGTGTCCGGGTGAGCTGATACTTTTTGTGTTCCTATGGGGTTGCCATCCCCTTCATCTCCTTCAATCCTTCCCTAACTCTTCCATAGGTGTTTCTCCCCTCACTCCAATGCAATGGTTGATTGTTAAGTACCTTCATCTGTCCCAGTCAGCTGCTGGTAGAGTTTCTCAGAGGACAGTCATGTTAGGCCTTTGTCTGCAAGTACAACATAACATCAGTAATAGCATTAGAGTTTGGTGCCTCGCCATGGAATGGATCTCAAGTTGAGTTGTCATTGGACAGCCTTTCCTTAAGTCTCTGTTTCATTTTTGTCCCTGCATTTATTTTACACAAAAATAATTCTGGGTCAAAATTTTTGAAGGTAGGTTGGTGTCCCCATGCCCCAGCTGGAGATTCTGTCTATCACTAGAGGTAGTCTTTCAGGTACCATCTCCCCACTGTTGAGCATTTTGGCTGAAGATACCCACACTCAGTATTGGGAGCCGTCCCCAAGCCTAGGTCTCTGGGAATTCCTAGTGATCATCCCTCCCTGTAAGTGACATATATCCATTTAGTCTCCTGGCCCTCTGGGCATCTCTCCTGTCTCTGCACATATCTGATCCTGCCCTAATTCCCCCACCCCCACTCCTCCTCTCTCCTATGCAGATTCTGCACTCCCTCTGCCTCCATGATTATTTTGTTACCTTTTCTAAGTGAGATTGAAGCATCCCCACTGAAAACTTATTTCTTGTTTAACTCCTTAAGGCCTGTGGGGTGTATCATGGATATTCTGTATTTTTGGCTAATATCCATTTATCAGTGAGTATATACCATGCATGTCTTTTGGAGTCTGGATTACCTAACTTATAATGATATTTTCTAGTTCCAACCATTTGCTGGTAAAATTCATGATGTCCTAGTTTTTAAAATATTATTGCATTGTGTAAAGGAGCCATATTTTCTGTATTCATTCTTCTGCTAACGCCAAAGGAGATGCCACAACAGGAGTATATTTGTACTAAGAAAAAAATGTGTTTAAAATGTAGCATCTGGGGAGAAAGCCTTTGAGTACAGCACTTGATGTGGAAGCTGAGGATCTGAGTAAGGATCCTTAAAATTTTAAATCCTATGAAAGAAGCCAGATGTTGCCATGATCCAGCACTATTAGAAGGACAATGGTGAAGATAAAATGATTGCTGATATTGTAAGGTATCAGCCTAGTTCTATCTGTAATAATTGACCTTATCTTGTGTGGATAGCCTCGAGAGTGAAAGAGCAGGGTACCTAATGTTATTTCATCATGCACATACAAAGGGCATGGGTATATCCTCACTCTTGTGAATGTATTATAAACATCAACACACATATATGCACATATATATACATGCACACACACACAAGAAATGAATACCTATTTACCTTATTCACAGTGACTAAAATGAATATAAAAGTATGTGCAAGATGGTAGAATTTATTGTTTTAAACACATGTAAAATAATATCTTTATTAACAGAGATACATATAGTTTCAGAGAAAAAAATCTGTGAAAATACAAATATGTTAATTATTTTTAAAGTTATGATGCATCCTAAAATCAGTAACTGTACAGATGGAAAAATGAATCATTATTGAGGATGGCAGCCAAAGATCAATTCTTGCCTCATCTATAATAATTTAATTTATTCCAACAGAATATATTAGTATGTGACTTGTATATTTTTAAAGAGATGTTCACATGCAACATAAATAGTGTTCAATCATGTTCAACACAATACAAGTTTTAAGGAGCTAAAAACTCTTTAAAGTCTGAAACATTAGCTAAGAATTTAAGCTACGAATTTGAGTAGTTCTAAATCCATCTTGGTTTTCAAGACATAATTGTTTTGACAGCAGAGGCTGCCACCAGGGTCTAGGTCATTTTCAGGAAGGCCCTTCTGTATCTGTAAAGGTTGCCATGGGCAGAGTTCTCAGGGTCAACTCAGAAAAGTAATATTAGAGCAGAGTAAGTTTTTACACAGAGGGTCTGCTTGCAAGAAGCCAGAAAATAGGGCAGCGAGTCAAAGGCCAGAAGAGCAGGTGAATGCAGCTTGTGAATGAACTGAAAGTGACAAGTTGCCAAAGAAATTGAATCACCTGGTGCAGAGAGGAGAGACAGCAAGACTCAGAGTCGGGCAGGGTTCCATTCAGTGTGACTTACAAACATGACTCTCCACACATTGTGGCAGCAGCCAAAAGGACAGAGCATAATTAGAAGCTGATTATAGTCATTTTCTGGGTTGTATCATTTTCTTTCTTTGAAAGAGGTTAGGAATTTGATTCTAGCCATAGTGGGATGACACTGTTCATAAGAACATTTTTCATGCCAACAAGTTTGACTTTTCATTTTGTCTTGGTTTTATAAATCCTGACAATCATGAGTTCTCTCAGAATATCTTACATTATCTATTTCAATACTTGTCATTTATTCTTTGTTTTCTATTATTCTTTTGACATACCAGTGAGATGAGTTTTCTGAATATCTAAAAATGTTTCCCAAGTCTCCTAACTTTCTTGGCATTGTCTCTCTATTTTCCCACTTTTCAATTCATTATGTGGTCAAAATTCATTTTACATGTTACTCTCCATAGTTCAGTGGCTTCATTGTTCATCCTTTTATTTGTGGTTCTTTTTCATTTTTATTTACATAGACCTAGTTTATAATTGAATGAGATACCCTATCACTCTAAAACATTATCATTATTTTAAAATATTATGTCCTCATATTTGCTTTCATAGCCATAATGTGTTTTGTATGTTTTCATCTATATGGCACTACACTAACCTTTTAGAAGTTCTGAGGAAAAGTTAATTGTGTGTCTGTCTTGCTACTTGAATTTTCATTTTATGTGTCATTTTTTATTCTTTGTACAACTCAGGTTTAATCGTTTGCCATCTGTAGTGAAAATGGCTTGTATGTGAACTAGCTACTGAACAAACACTGCCTGTCTATAATGCTATTCTTGCTTGACATCATTCATTGTCAGATGTGTTATAGACTCACTAATAAAACAAAAATTATGTTATCATCCTCTCCATCCTGGAAGCAGGTTTATCCACTTCTTTGACTTGTCTTAAGAAGCATGTTAACAAACGTTTCTCCTTTCAGTATCTGTTTGCCTGTGGTGATTGTTCATTCTTCCTATTCACCAATAATTAAGTTTCCTTGTTGTTGTTGTTGCTGTTACCTTTCAGGTCAGGGTGCTATGAAAATGTATTATACGATTGTTTTCATCCTGAAAATAAAAGTCCATTACCTAATCTCTCCTACTATCAAGAGGTTAAAGGCTGGTCAAACAAGGGTGACAGGTCTTAAAAGGTTTTTTGTTTTGTTTTGTTTTCAGCATGCCTGAAGTAACACATTTATATGCAATAAATTGTAAACTTAAATTTAAATTTTCACTCAGTAACCTCACTTAGTGAATTCAACAATTTTTTTTAATATTTTACTGCTAATTTATGGTGCTTATTTCAGTACATTTATTTCAGTAGTACTTGGATTAACAAAGTGCTTTTGAATGATGGCTTCCATCATTTTTATTTTGAAATATCATGTAGCTGTTTTTAAAGAATGAAGGATACCTGGCTTCTAGCTAAGTTGGTAATTTCCTTCTGAGGAAGAATATTAAGTAACTTAGTTTATAAGTGACTGAAAATATAAAGTAGTCATTGTCACTATTATTAATGTGGTCTATTTTGGCAAACAAATAGCCCCTTGCTTCCTCAAATTTATTTGGTCTTCAATACAATGACTTTCATACAACAAATATACATATATTGCCTTTAAATATAAAGTAGTAATATTGGGTTTTATTTTAAATACATAGCAAAGAGTTTCTCA
The DNA here is from genome assembly GCA_021653895.1 of Mastomys natalensis. Classification (NCBI taxonomy): domain Eukaryota; kingdom Metazoa; phylum Chordata; class Mammalia; order Rodentia; family Muridae; genus Mastomys; species Mastomys natalensis. The sequence continues at coordinate 74,306 of JAJTUV010000924.1, read as the reverse complement.
TATGATCTGTTAAGAAGAAATCCACATATTGGATAATAGTAGCATCTATTTGTGATCCAAATGATTCAGTTCATAAGGAGAGACAAAAATATTGGCATTGCTATATATATTTTCATTTATGTAGCAATTACAATAGTCATACTGAAAATGATAAGCAGCCATAAACATATTTGTTATAAACAGTGTTGTGGTTATTCCAGGAAACATCTGAAAATTTCTCTAATGTATAGATGGAAACTTCACAACTAAATATTTTCAAAAGCACCACAAAAGAATGTAGTGTTTGACTACAAATGTTTGGCTGGGAGAGAATTTATTTCATTGCTTATGTGCTGTCTTTTCAATATTAAACTCCATGTTTCATTCTCAAGTTAGACTGGGACACACTTTAAAATATTTTCTAGTTTTATCTCAATTATTTCTATATCTAGAAGAACAAAGAATTTTTTTCTTATCAGCTCCTTCCTGCTGGATTTCTACTGCATTTGGTTTCCAGCTATTAACCTGGGAGACCTGTGTTCACAGTCACCTTGTGATCCTTTTTGACCTAAAGGGTTAGTCATATGTAGACATTTTATAAAGATATTGAAGGTTTTCCTCTTGTACTGAACAATATTTGGAAATCTTTTTAGAGCTTTGGCTAAAATATGGCTAGCAATCAAACAGAGAATTCACCAGGTTGTTCAAATATTTTCCTGAAACAATCTTTGCTTAGGGAGAAAACCAATATGGGAGTGTGAACTCTTAACAGGACCTTGTATTGTTCTGTTAACGTGGGAAAACATAGCTATAGTTTGGCGAGCCCATATTCACTAAATCACTTCAAAGGATCCTTCAAAAGCTGATGATAAAGGGAGAATGTAGAATTATAGGAAAATAAGCACAGAAATCAATATGAAATTCATTAAGAGCAAATTATTTAAGGAAGGTTTTAAGTCCTCCCTCTTCTGAAGAAGCATCTCTGTGCATGGCTAAGAAAACAGGCACATAGTGAAGAATACAAGAAAGATAGACATTGGCTTATTTTTTTACTCAAAGCTGTGTGATTTTTTTCTTATAAGTGTGTCTTCTAAGCTAAAAATGCTAGCCCACCAGTGAAATGAAAGAATTCTTTAAAAATCTGCCTAAAGATTTATATAAAGTTCTCCAAACATTCAAGGTAGAAGGCTTCATGTCAGAAACAATTACTTTGATATATACCCAGTTCTCTATTAGTCTCTCCAGATGTACAGATTTATATACCTTCCTAATAGAATATAGGAAATTATAGGAAGTCATCATATATATATATATATATATATATATATATATATATATATATATATGTGTGTGTGTGTGTGTGTGTGTGTGTGTGTGTGTGTGTGTGTGTGTGTGTTTGGGTGTGTTTGGGTGTGTGTGTGTGTTGTGTATGTATGTATGTATATATGTGTATGTATGTATATATGTGTGTGTCTGTTGTGTGTGTGTAATTTAATTTTGTTCACTAAGAGCTACATTTTCAAAGAATAAATGAGTAAGTCAAGGAAGCCAAAGGATTTAAAATGTAGTTCACTGGTGGAGCACATATATCTATATGAAAGTTCCTGGTAAAAATGCCTAGCACTGGGTGAAAGCTGGCAAGGAACGTGATTATAGAACTTAACAACCCTACCATAATGCCTTCCATTGGTTATTTTGGTTTCTGACACTCTACTTACTGTAGAGCCATGTACTTTTTTATTTTGCCTGGATTTCCTCTTTCTTTAATAGAATGTTTAGGTTGATTACTATTTAGATGTTCATGGGAATAGAAAAAGTGATTGTTTGAAATGGATCTGCTACAAAGATTCTGAATTTAACATTTGTTTCATTCTATTTCAGTTTAATCTATGCCTTCCTGTGTAATTTATTGTCATGGTAACAGCATGCTTATCTAAATGGAAAAGAGAATATTTAACTGAATATAAATGTGCCATAATGGAAAATATCAATGACAAGTTAATATGTAGGCATGCATACCCAATTACAGTATAAAAACTAGTATATGTAAATTATGAGAAAATCAATAATATATCACCCTTTTAAATATAATAACCATGTGTTGTATATAATAGTAATTATACATAATTGTTTTATAAATTTGTAAGGATTAAGAAGATACAGTCATTGTTGTTCAAATATGAATGCCCAACTTTGAGTCCCTCACTTCTCTGAAAATTTCAGTGTAGTAGCACATATTTGCAATTCCATAACCAGGAGGTAGAGACAGGAAAATCTCTGGGGCTTGGTGGCCAGTCAATTAGCTGAGTCCTGGACCTCTAGCTAAAATATGAAACCCTCTCAAATAATAAGACAGAGGATGATTGAGGGAGGCATTTAACATAGATCTATGATCTCCACACATAGCCATCCATTTGTGTATTTATATATTTGTATGTATACATATATGTACCAGATGTATTCTTAAAATTGCTTGGAAAATACATTATGCCTTAGTAAGAAAGCAAACCAGTTTTTTTTTTTTTTTTTATGTGCAAGCCAATTCTTGCTAAGATTTTCATGTATTCCCTTTAGCTTTGATAACTCTTCATTCATTTAGATTTATTTACTTCATGTTAAAATCAGTTGGCTGGGATAGAAGAACACTTATATTGTAGCATCCCAGCATTATAATATGAAAACGTCTCACATCATGCCACGAAACCATGGTCCTGAAAACCCTGACTTACTGTCTGATTCAAGGCAAGGAAAATAGAAAAGAACACTGGGCAGTGGCATCTGTTCCTTTGATCAGGAAAGCAAATGTTCTTCTACCAGGTTCCTATTTCAATTTTTGCTGAAGTTATAATTTTATTTATGTCTTTTTTTACTAAGCACAAAATATTATTAATGGATACCCTTCTCTCTACACTATACACTGAAAGTTAAGAAAACGAGTACTAACTTCACAAATTTAGTGTGCTCGCAGAATGTTTCTGTGATGGTGGTGGTAGTTGTGGTGGTTTGGCATATTTCAGTCTGTCTAGGGAAAATAAAAGTAGGAGAAAGACATGAAATTATGTTGTGAATTTTCTAGGTATACTGTAATGGAATACTACAGGCTATATAATTTTACATGTATTTACTACCTCATAGTTATGAAGATTTGAAGTTTAAAGTCAATATGCCAGTACATTTGGTTAGTTTATTATGAAGGCTGTGAGAAATAGCTATGTCCCTGCCTTCACTTTGGCTTGGAGATATCCATCTTTTCTATGTTTCTCCTAATCATTGCTCCTCTATGTATATATCTGCATACTAACTTAACTTCTAGGAACACTAAGGAAATGAGTCCCTATGTCAACCCACTCTATCATTTTTGCATACCATGGATAGGGTATGTATAAATTATTGTTGCTATTTCCTTATAGAAACAAGGACCCTAGCATTTACTGGCCAGCAAAGTTAAACCCACAACCTTGTAGCCACCTATGAATGTGGAAAGTGACCAAACTCAACAATTTAAACTTCCCTAAAGTACTTTGACATTTTTGTGAGGTTTTAAATATTTGGAGTGTGTGTGTGTCTGTGTGTGTGTGTGTGTGTGTGTGTGTGTGTGTGACTTGATTGTCTGTTTATCGAGGTTTGAATTATGTAAATGGCAATGTTATTTGTGTTGCCGTACAAAATAAATGGATGTATTCTATTGATATTTGTGCATATAGGTGGCTTTTTAGGCTGCAGTGGCATATGGTTTCCAGTGTCTTATCTTCCAAATATACACAGCCTGTTACCACAATCAGATGTTACATGTATTCATGGTGTCTTGCTGAGTCAAAAGCAGAAACTGTCAATATGTTGAATCATCGTGTCAATAAGGATGAACTATTGCAAAACAATAAGTATTTGGAGGTATATACCAGAAGCCCAGTATTTTTACTAATGTACTAAGAGTACAGCCACACTGTTGCCCTTATCCATATCCTGATATGCTTTACCGTTAGCTTTCTGCTTTGTATTACTTTAGCTAGTGAGATGTGGAAATGCCCAAACCATGTTTTATTTTCATGTCAATTTCTATAATAAAAACAAATACAGTCTCTTATTTTATTGTATTATTATTAATGTCTACAACATCTTGAAAGAAAATATATCCACTCAAAAGGTGTATTACTAAATTAGGATTATTATGTGAGATATTTTGTTCATCTATGGTAACAACCTATTTTGTTAATCACATTTCATTATTGACTGTGTGTTTAATACATGGACTAAGATATTCTTCATTCTCCGTGGCCCAGAAAAGCCAAAATGTGAGGCACCCATAGAATGAGAAGAGTTATGGTCACTTTCTCTGAGAACTTACACAAAGGGAGAGAGGACTAGACAATTCTTTGTGGCCACAGTCCATGAATTCAAGATGAATCTGCCTGTGAGATCTGTAACACTGAACAATGTCTAAACACCAGTGTGTACTAGATCCTGTGAATCTTCAAAAGTACAATTTAATCTTACCACAGTACAATTAACCAAGATCTTTTCTAACCATACAGGAGTGTTTCTTAAATGATTCAAAGAAGACCCAGTGAAGAGAATTCAATAATTAAGTGTAAATGCTTCGTGTGAATACTTACTGATCAACCAAATCCTGTTAAGTGTCTTAATATGATTTTATGAGTTCAGAGCATTGTCCAAAAGGGAATCCTTTGGGTAGTGAAAGTTGATATTAGAAATAGGACTGGCTTTTAAACAAATTTTATCAGCTGAAAAAGGGAGGGACCTTACATGAAATGCCCAACAGTGGGGAGAGGGAACTTGTAGAGTCCATCTCCAATGAAAGGAGAGTGGAGGGGTGGGGTTGGGGTTGCCATGCCACAGTCAAGAGATCTGACCTAGAGTTTTTTCTGTCTAGAAGAACTTCAGGGGCAAAAATGGAGAAGAGACTGAGGGAGAAGAGGTTCAATGACAGGCCCATGGCCTGACACTATCATTGATGCTATGGTGTGTTTACAGACAGAAGCCTAGCATAGCTGCCCTCCAAGAGTTCCAACAAGCAGCTGATATAGACTCAGATGCAGATACTTATACCAAACGAATGGACAGAACCTTGGAACCCCTTTGGTTGAATTAGGGAAGGACTGGAAGAAGCTGAGGAAGAGGGCAACCTAATAGAAACACCAGCAGTCTCAACTAACCTGGACCCCCGAGATCTCTCAGACACTGAGCCACCAGCTGGGCAGCACAGACCCCAACACATGTACAGCAGAGGACTGCAGGATTTGGGCTCAGTGAGAGAAGAGGCACCTAACCCTTTTGAGACTTGAGGCTGCCAGGAGTGGGGAGGTCAGGTGGGGTGGGTGTGGGGGTATGGGGACACTTGCTTGGAGACGAGAGGGGAGCTGATCGAGGAACAGGATGAGGAAGAGCCGGAGGGTGGACCAGGATGTGGTTAAAGACTGGACCTTACAAAAGGATTAAGGAATAAAAAGGGGAGGTGGCTTGGGATGTGGAGCTGTTGGAGGCAGACGAGGAGTAGATGGTGACTGGGCTGTGGAAAAGGATTATGAGGTAAGGTCTATCTTTACTAATTTATTCTGGATATACTATATTTACGGAATTGTAAATCTATATCCTTGGTGTCTAGTTTCTCACACAAAACATCATGCTTTTGAAAGTCATGCATGAGTGTAATTGTTTGATCTACAATTTCTTACTATGAATGAGATTCCCACAATCTGAAATGATTATAACAGAGAGTATTTAAAATCAGGATTCTTTTTTTTTATTTTGGAATATTTGCAATTATATAATGAGAAATTTAAGTTTGGACCTAAATATAATACAACATTTTTAAATGTGAAACCCGTTTAATCTTTGTACACATGCCCTGAAGGTAAACACACATACAAAGAGACACACACAGAGACATATACCCATGGACAAACACTGCAACAACCCACGATTTTAGTGTGAAATTTTATGTTCCTGGTATCACATTGCAATTCAAAACATTTCAAATCTTGGAGAATTTTGGATTTATGAGTTTTTTATGGCGGAGGGGGGCTTGCATTGTACCCTGAAAAGCATGTATGATTGGGAGGAGAGGCCCTTGGTCCTGTGAAGGCTCAATGCCCAGTGTAGGTTAATGCTAGGGCTGTGATGTGGGAGTAGGTGGGTTGGTGGGGGAGTACCCTCATAGAAGAAGTGGGCGAGCAGTGGGATAGGAGGATTGCGGGGGGAAACTGGGAAAGGAGATAACGTTTGAAATATAAATAAATAAAATATCCAATAAAAAAGTTTAAAAAATTAAAAAAGGAAAAGAAAAGCATGGATGATAAGATAGTGCTCATACCCAGGGCTCCTTTGATGCCTGTTTTAGTTCTTTTCAGGACATTCCCAAGGGTAGACTCATGAGGTAATAAAATAATCCTGCATTTAAATGTTAAAGAATGACCAAGTTATTCTCATGAATAACTAAACCAATTTGTATCCCTACTGACAGTGAACAAATGTTCAGATTGGTGCACATCCCAATGAATGAGATGTACCAACTCTCTGTGGATTTAGTTTAAATTTTCCGAGTAACTAATTATGTTGAACATTTTTCTTTCCATGAGAACTCCCATTCTGTAGAATTTGTTATTCTGTTCATAAGGTACTTTAAAAGATAAAATTTAAAATTTGGATGAACTCTCGTGTAATTTTGTATTGTTTGTGGTTTTGTAGCACACACATAAGGGAGAGTTCTTATCAATGTGCTTCTCGTACTGGAGATAGAACCCAGAAACTTGAACTTGATAGCAAGGACTCTGCCACTGAGATTCAACAGCAGCTTATTCATAAGTAACTTTTAGCAATATCATATACAAAGGAAACTCTAGGGAGATAATTATCAGAGTTTCAGAATATATAATGATGAAAATATCTATTCTTTTTTTTTGTGAGTGGACATTGTTTCCATTAAGTGAATAAAATATGTAGCCTTATTACTAACATCACATATTATTCATCAAAGTGAAATACGTGTAAATATTATTTTGCTCTAAGGTAAATAGTGACATGAAGTGTAAGATTTTTCCACTTAGTCACTCATCACATTTAATTGTAACACAGGACTCTAGGCAGTGTAGACATGCAGATGAAAAGTTGGGATATTTTCTATGTTCACTGAGTTTATGTTTTGATGTGTATGTTTAAATACATTAATTAATTAAATAATAAATAAATTTAGTACTTCTAATATCTAAAATATAATTGAATATTGGGTTTCCAATAATAAATAATGGGATTATAGTGACTGATAAAGAATCTAATGCTTATTATAGATTAACATAGTAATGCACTGACATAAACAGAAAATAGCCATAAGAATGTCTGAGCTACTAATTATCCATAAATTGGTCAAGAAGCTAGTCATTAAAAGGTGCTTTTTTTCAGATTAAAGAAAAAGCTTGTAGGTAATATATTAATCTAGATTAAAAATGTAAAAATAAAGTGTCATTTTTTTAACTTCATAAAATTATATCTTGTAGTAAGAACTTTTTAAAATTTCAGCCAACCACAGCACAAGACCAGTGAAGGATTGAATAAGGGAGGCTTCCTAATGTTGAAGTATAAGTAAACCTTCTATTGTGATGAAACCAAAGCAAAATAAAAATAAAAACACAACTTTTAAAAAATAAAGAAAACAATTGTATAGTCATGGAGTCATGAAGAATCATCAGATTGTATGTTTAAAGCAAGCTCACTTTAAAGAACATAGAAAGACAGAGTCTAAATATTCTGTGGCTTTGAAATCAGAACAGATCAAGTGTAGGGTGAGTACTTTATTTCCACATATACTCTTACCATGTGTCTGTCATTAGCCAGTTTTCTGTTTTGATTTGCTGTCTGAGATAAGGAGGCTAATCTGTCATGGAATCAAATGAGTAGGACATTCAGTCTACAGGAAGTTTCTTCAGTCCTTCTTAGAAGGAGTAACAAAATACTCAAGGGTGCAAATATGGAGACACAGTACAGGACAGAAACCGAAGGAGAGACAGACCATTCCACCTGGATATCCATCCTATGTGCAGTCACCAAAGGTAGAGGTTGATGTGGATGTCAGGATGTACATGCTGACAGGAGCCTGATATAGCTGTCTCCTTAGAGTCTGCAAGAGTCTGACATACTCAGAGGCAAAATGCTCACAGCTAACCATTAAACTGAGCATGGGTTCCCAATGGAGAAGATAGAGTGAAGGCTGAAGGAGTTGAGAGCATTCGCGACACCATGAGGAAAGCAACAATCCCAACCAACCAGAGCCCCCAGGGTCTAAACCACTAGTCTGGGAGCACTTAGGGAGGGACCCATGGCTCCAGCTATATATGCAAGGGAGCTATATATATAAGTGGGAGAAGAGATCCTTGGTCCCATGAAGGCTGGACATGGGGGGGGGGGATATTCGAGGGTGGGAAGTGTGAGGTACGGGGGAGGGTGGGTGGGGGTACACCAATGTGGAGGCAGGAGGAAGGGGGAAGGGATAGTGAGTTCCTGGGAGGGAGGGGGGAAATGGGGTAAGGGGAGAATATCTGAAATGTAAAAAAAAAATTTCCAATAAAAATAAATAAATAAATTTAAAAAAAAAAGAGCCATTGTTTTTCAGGGAAGTGCTAATAACTCAAATCCCTACATTTAGAGTGTTTACTTATCTGCAAATATACTTACTAGCCTGACCCACATTATATTTGTATATATGGTAGGCAGCATTCTAAAATGGGTCCCCAGAGTGTCATTGTGCCACACACAGACACAACTTGTCTAATTCCTTTCATTTGAGTTGCCTCAACAATGAGAATATGATGAGAAATTCTTTCACTTAATTGCTGCATTATATGACAAAAGGTGATAGAATATTCATTAGCTGATGTTGTAGCTGATGATGTAGCTATGTTGATGCATAGACAGAAATCATTAAAGAGCATTTCTGCTTCTGGTCTGTGGAAAATGTATAACCATGTTGCCTGCAGACTCTGAGGCAGGCTTCTTAGAGAAGGACTTAGTTAACTATAAGCAAGAGCATGGAGTGACTGGCTCCTATGTAGATAAGATGTGTATCCTGAAACCACTTGGACTGGCCCAGCAAATGATCCTAACCTCCAGCATCTCTGGAAGAGTCTGTCATATAAACCACATGGTTGTGATTCAATTGGCACACTGAGCAGGAAGCCTATAGTTTTCTTCCCCTCAATAATTTCATGGTATTTATTTCCCACATCTAGGACTTTCCTCCATATAGGATATTACAGTTGAAATTGTGCCCTGCAAGCCCAAGTACTTATAGTAAAGTACTTTATTGTGGTCTTACAGAGAAAACCTATATTTGGAGACTGTGTCTTTAAATAAATAATATGAATATATTGAGATAACAACAGTAGAAATTAGTTCAGCAAGATTGGTATCTTTATAAAAAGTAATTAAAAATGAGACATACACAGGGATGAAGTCTATAGGAAGACAACATGAAAAGACTACAATCTATATGCAGTGGAGACAGACTCCAAACAAATCAACCCTATTGGCATCTTGTTCTCCTGCTCTGAGTGTATCTAGCTATAAGGGTAAATTCTGTCCTTAAAAATTTGAGGTCATTCATTATGGGAGTACTATCAAACTAATACAACTCAGCAATTTAAACAAAAATGATAGAAATCCTATTTACCATCAATTTTTATGGTGTGATTTTTGAAGTCTAGAAAAGTTAAATAAATTAGATGTTGTCACTTATATCTTGCCAAGGAAATGAAAACATTTCTTTTTTAGCTGGAGTAAGCAGTGAATCTGTTATCCTAACTGGGACATTTGAAGAATCTGTTTAGTACTGTTAAATAGTGTTAAAGAACTTGGAGAGGTATAGAACAGGGTAATATATTTAACCAGAAGTATCCTAATATCTGTGATAAACCAAGCTGTGACAGCTTCCATAAACCTCTCTTTACCACATTCTGCTTGAAACTAATGAAATGTAATAGATTGTTAATAGAAGTCAAATCATAGGTTGACATTTTATTCAGTGTCAATGGTAGATACTTCTAATTGTAGTAACGAAGGTATTATACTTCCAATGAGCAATCAATTGACTGGCTTTGGAGTGACATTTCCCTCTTCCACTGAGCTCAGAGAAAAAAATAAGCCCAAAATGATATATTTATTCAAGTATGAGTATTAATATGATTTATCATTGTGTTTATACACTCATTATTCTCATGTTTCATGTATTACTTATTATATAGTCCAGCATGTGCTGGATTATAGCAACACTTTTAGTTATCAATAATTATAATATGCCACTTGACAGAAATTATCTAAGATCAAAAAGAATAATTCTAGGCACACTACCATGTACTTTGTATACTGTACTAAAAATAGAACTTCGTGTTGCTCGGTTTCAAATATACAACTATCAAAATTTAGGTCAAATTCAGCAGTTCTTCAGCATAATTTGAATAGCATTCTAGCCGTGCATTTTCTCCTGAGTACATATTTTCCCAAATATTTAATTTTAAAACCTGTGTAGTATCTTCCAGAAATATATAGAACCCGAGTATCTAGTATGTTTGGTTTTGAACTGTGAATAAATGAGCAATGTTGTGACTCTAATTTGAGCAGAGCTAATCTACTTCTTAGCACAGGAGACAAAATAAAAAAAATGACCCTTGCTATACCCCTGCCTTATGTCAGCATTAAGTGGGTATTGAGATTTATAATATTCAGTTCTTGGAGAAAGTGTATGATGCTGTATGCCTGAATGTATATCTCACAATGAGAAATAGAAATAGCAAAGAGAGCAATATGGATTGAACTATGTTTCCTTAACATCTATGTTGAAGCCCTAAATCATAGAATAACAGTATTTGAGATAATGATATGTTATAGTTTGATATCATGAATTAATCAATGCAATGATCCGAGAGTGGATAATTCATGACTAATATAGTTTGGAAATCAGGAAAAGATATCAAGTATTCTAAAATACAAAGAGAGGACCTTATGAAGATACAAGAAGAAAGCAACCATCTACAAAACAGGGAAAGAAGATTCATGAGAAACAAACTTTCTAGTTATCTTGAACTCTGAGAAATAAATTTCTGTTCTTTAGGCTCCTGGTCTGTGCACTTTTGTTGTGTCAGCATGAACAATCTAACATAGAAGGAAAAGAGAACTAATGAAGAGTACATTTACAATGTTGTCTTTAATGAGATGCAAATTATGTTTAATGCTATGCAAATTGTGTTTGAATGCTATTAACAGACCAAAGAGTAGGCAGGCTGTGCATTTTATATATTGGAATGTAGTCCTGGGGGGAATTTATCTTCAGATTTTTGTTGTTGAATGAAAACTCCAAACATAACAAAAGAAGCTACACAAGTTTGGGGGACCAAAGTTTGACTCCTGGAAATCCCATAATAGTGTAGCCAAAGAACCAACTCCAAAGTTTTCTGATTTCTTAGTGATATGTGATCCTGGGCATTCAGATGTCTCTGTTCTGTGTGTGTGTGTGTGTGTGTGTGTGTGTGTGTGTGTGTGTGTGTGTGTATGTGTGTGTATGTATGTGTGTTCATGTGGAGGAGGAAGACTGATGTTTACTCAAACACTCTTGGCCTTTATTATTTTTTTTAAGACTGGATCTACACCCAAACCTAAAGCTCAGCTCACCAGCTCTGCTGGCTGTTCATTGACTATCAAGAATCCTTCAGCATCTACCTTTCTGCTAGCACTGTGGTTATGCACATTTCCATTTCTGAGTGTTTGCATGTGTGTTGGAGATTCAAACAGGAGACCCTAAAACTTTATATGGTATATGTTTTACTGACTGATCCACAGCCCCATCCCAGCTTCCATATACACAATTCTGAATGAAAATTTTACTCCTCTGGAAAAACTCAAATCTTTGTATTTTAGAAAATATCTGTAGCATGGCATACTGTGGCACCAGATGTGTTTTTACAGACTTTAGATATTTCGTTCTTTCTGGTGGTTTTATTTATACCTTTCCTTTGACTTAAGTGCTTTTTTTGAAGTGAGGATTAAATATGCATGCATCTCTCCTGATTAAAAGATTACTTTTGTCACAAAACCTAGAATTTTAACAATACTCCCTATGTCTTCATTGAGCATGAAGTTGAATAAAACAAAATGTTGTTTTAAGCAAATGTTAGATATAAGAGAAAAAACAACTTTAACTAAATAAGGATTTATGCTCAATTTATAGTATATCTCCTGACAGGGAAGAGGTAAATCTAAAATAACTTCCTTAAATTAATTAATGACTTGAAATTAATATTATAATTTCAAATGTAGTTTTGTATATGTAATGGTAAATACATATTTTGCTAAGGAAATTATATTTTGAGTATGATTAATCCAGCTAGATTAGAAAGTAGTACAGCTGCTGATTTTAGTGAAGAATAAATAAGAGAGAAAGCCTTAACAAGATTTTAAGTTTGTCACCAGTGGGTTAGGAAGACCCTGACATGGCTCCACCTTAATCATCCGTAATCTAGATAGACTAGCATGATTGTACTGCTTTCTACCTGCATGCTGTACTTTTTTGCTTATGCGGCCTCAGTGTTTCCTCCATTTTGCCAAAAAGGCAACTCACCTGTCATAGTCATGTCTAAATCTAGCCAACTGATGAATGTCTTGATGAGTGGAACTTTGGGACATTATATTTTCTTACCTCTCTAATTATATCTTTTATGAAATCAACATCATACTTGAAATGTTGGAAAGTGAAATAAACTGAAGTGTGTCTGACTATAATTTCCCAAGATAGTCATAAATAACTTACAGATAAAGTGTCCCAATAACCCACCAATATGATTTGTGTTTGAAATCAAGGACAGAAATTCATTGGTTTTCACAAGTGAATTTCATAAGTGAAATATTTATTTGACATGTCCAGGGAAAAATACATCTTCTCTTGAATATAGACTTCATGGAACTAAATTTTAAAATTTCAGATAAGACAGAGAGTTCATTATGGCAGATCCACCTTGAGCTTTGCTGGGTTAACATAATTATTGCTATCTTTTTCTATTAGCAGCAATCCTGAAAGTAACTTAATGCAGTCTGGGGTACTTTATTCATTATGAGAACTCCTGATAAGTCTCAAATGAGCTACAGAAAGGAAACAATGCATGGCTCAGGGAGTAGGGCCAATGTATTATCAACCAGTATTCAACCAGTCACTGTGTAACAGAGCCTATTCTTCACTTCTGGGATGCTTGTGATCCAAGAGCATAAGCAGTTACCATCATGTGACTATGAAGTCCATTGTCTGATACCTTTTAATTGCTTGTTCTGACAAGCAGTAGACATTACTATTACTCCATTACATTATGATTTTATAAGTAGCCAAATGCATTAATTTATTTCTATATTAAACACTAGTTTTTGAAATTCATGTGCATGCTCATGCCTGTGTGCATATCTCTCTCTTCTCTCTCTCTCTCTCTCTCTCTCTCTCTCTCTCTCTCTCTCTCTCTCTTCTCTCTCTCTGTGTGTGTGTGTGTGTGTGTGTGTGGTGTGTGTGTTTATGTATAATGAGGCCAGAAGACATTTCTGGTATTATAATAAGGAAATTCAGTAACCTTATTTGAGATAGGATCTCTTACTGTCCTGAAAGCTAGCTATTAGGCCTAGACTGGTTAGAGGCCCACTCATCTGACTGTTTTTGCCTCTTCAGTGTAGGGATTACAAATTGACAACAACAAATCTGGCATTTTCTATAGTTTCTGGGGTTCAAATTCAGATCTTTGCATTTGTAAACCAAAGTCTTCCAAATTGAACCATTCCCCTAGCCACAGTAATAAGATGCATAACCTAGGATTTGTGAAGAGACTATAAACTTGAGAACATACAGGTTTAACTTCTACCCCCATTGGATGACTGTTAGTGATTGCTCAGCTCTTAATACTCAAGGCTCACTACCTCTTTGAAGTTTATATACAGTCACCCCTTTATGTCTGTAACAATAATTATAAAGGAAGTTGGATTTTAAAAATAATCTAGCACACTTGTATAAGTTTTTTTTCAAAAAGACTATAGCTGTTTTTTATAAATTAACCTTCACTAATAATGATTTCATTTAACCCTGCTTCAGAAAATAATCAGTATCTTATTTGTTTCCTAATTGCCCAATTGCCTTTTCTAAGTTACAAGTAAACCAACATTAAGGGATCCAGAGCTTCTCTTCCTTTGTTTCCCTAATGGTATCAGAAACAGTTGTCTTAAAGGTCAAGCTAACTACTAAATTAGTTTAGTCAATATTGTATTTATAGGCCATGTAAAGTAGTACCCATATCTTTACTTGGAGAACAGAATTGGGTCACTTGCTCCATTAGTACATCCAAGACAATTTTTCACAGGCTGAAAAGCGGGAAGCCAGGAAGAAGCACTAGAAATTCAAATCTCCCAATGATTAGTTTGTGGTTGAGAAACGAAAGTGTGTACCTCTGAAGTGATTAGTTTGTGAAATGTTAGCTTTAAAAGCTTTGTAAATCATAGAGGATTCTGCGAATGCTCCTTAGTTCTGCCATCTGAAAATGGTCATGAAAGTTATGGATTTTATAAGCCGGGAGCATTCGGGTGGAAACAATTCCCCAGGCTCACTGTGCTGTGCTTCCCAAGTGGGTACATCCTTTGTCAGAGCCCATATCCTCCCTAGCTGTGAAATAAGAACAAAAACTCCTCTGTCTCATGCCTGATGCATTGCCAGTTTCAAGGGCCCAAAATTCAAATGCTAATGAGCATAATAAAATAAAAATCCTACAGTATTAATGGGGCAGCTTGACAGAGCATCTAGTTTTTAGAGATGCACAGTATTTTCAGGTGTTTCGATTCTTTTCCACCTAATAAATTTTATAGGCTCATCATCCATTATCACTAGGAAGGACTGAGGCTTCTGGAAAATGCACCATCCTTCTTGGTACCCAGGGCAAGAAATGGCCAGTTTAAAAGCCTATTGGATTTTAATCTATTACAAAGACAATTAAAAAAGAAATAAGGATGAGATGGTGCTAGAACAACTAAAGAACAACTTGAAATTAGTAAGGAGGGATCTAAAGTTCTCAGGGAAAAAAGTTCACTCTAAAAGCACTCTCCTCTTGGTGAGAAGCATGGCTAGAAGTTCTCATAGGGAAAATTTATACTCTGTTGTTCAACAAATGGATCTATACATATATACATAGTTAAAGGCACATCACCAAACAATGGTTAAAATAGAAAACAGGAAAAAAGAAAAATAATAATACTCACCATTTACAAACAAGAACATAAATAAGAGTTGAAGAAGGTTCATTCAGTAGTGTAGTCCTAAACAGGTCTATAAACAACACATTGGTAGAGGTTCAGTTAATGTGGATGAATGAGGGAATGAATTAAGATTTACAACCTGAGAAAATAAAATAATTTATTATTTGACAATTTCATATTCATTGTACACATACATTCCTATGATTGTATCATTACTGACTTTCCTTTCTTGCCTCCTTTCTTTTCATTACCCCAAAACCCCTTCTTTCTTGCAAGCTACTTTCCCATTTTATGACTTTTTTCTGAAACTTCCAATGTTTCACTAGTATTGTTTGTCTGTGTATTGGTTTATTTCATTGAGCAATGTCAACTTATCAGTGTCTCTAACTCTCTCTTCACAGCAACTATTAATTAAAGAATGGATGAGATCTCATGAATCCTATTCCTTTCTACATGCTGTTCCAATCTGCTTGCTTCCTGAATCACATAAAGAATGATATAAATGATCCATGTAGGACTAAGCACTAAACTAATTATAATCAATTTGACCTGTTAGGAGCCCACATTCACTGCTGACCAGTACACAAAGTTATTTCTCTGTAGAGTATACTACTCTGTTAGAGTAGCACTAATTTATGGCTTAAAAGATAAATATGTAGGATTCAGTTAGATGACAAGTTCACACAGCAAAATTCTGATATTAAATTTGCTCTTACGGCCTATGACCTTTCCAACTTTACAATGTAGTGCATCATTTCAACCTAGTAGAATGTCATTTGAATCAAGATGGAAGGTAGATTGCTACTCTGTAACAGCTATAATTAGCAATATTAAGCTAGGAGGCCCATCTCTTTTGGCAAGTCGGTATTATAGTTTTTAGGTCCACAAATAGCTGTGATTCTTGGTTGCCTTTCTCTTTGGCAGGAAAGTAGAGGAGAAAAAGCTTTAGGTACTATAAAAGTTAGCTAGTAGGGAGGAAGTTTATAGCTCAGCTCCAGTTTAATATTTCTATGTCCTACAACAGTGCCTGGAATCATCCTCATTAGGATCATATCATCAAATTCTGGCAGGTAACCTATAGAAATGGAAATAAACTGCATTATTTGGGATTAGGGGGTCCAAAGCCTGCCTGACCATCAACATATAGAAGGCACACCAGCACTGGGTATTATATTGAATAACATACAGGTTCTTTAGCCAACATTATCGACAGATACAGGCACTTCTGACCCAATGCTTTCTTTACTTTTTGTGTGTGTTTGCTTTAAGTCCATTTTAAATGAGCTTACAAAGTAGTTGATTTCATGGGACAATCTCAGTCTTAGATTGGACAATCTTGCCATCACATATAATTTTGAACAAAACAACAACATTTATAAACTAAAATAAACCTAAGTACATAATTTCTTTTAAAAAAACTAGACAATGATTTTGACTAGAGAGTTTATATTAGTTCATTAGATAGCACAGGGGAGGAGGATTTGTACACCAGAGGAAAGAGCAAGCTAGGAGCCTGAATGACCAGCAGGAAAGTAAGAAAGAAATGGTATCTTTGGTTTACAGTTCAAAAGAGCATTATACCCCCCAGACATAAACTTGAAACTTGTTAAGTTCATTGTCTAAAATTAATATTATAATATTAGGCAAACAAATTCATCCTGTTTGCTTCTCTGATAATATGCATTAGTATCCTGTTCATAAATACTATATGATAAGTTAAATCAAAATACTACCAAAACTACTCAACCAAACTTATGTATACAATGTAGCTTATAATGAAAATGACAAAGATGTCTCTCACAGAGTACTTAATCTGTATTTTTTCCTGCTTCTTACAAACACAAACTTATGCATGAAACTATATTTCTCAAAATATTATATTTCAGCTTTTCAGAAAAAATACTTTATGGCCCTGGTTCATGGCTGGTTAAAAGTTTTGACTTAAGCTGAATCTGCAAAGTTCCCATGAGGTTTAAATGATGAATAATTGATAGCATGACAAATTATGAATGGTACCTCCTAGGCATACAGCTAGTGTTAGGTCTAATTAATGATTAGCTTGAAAAGTACTTTAGAATGGACTGTTAAACTGCGGAGGCAGAAAGGTGTCCAATGTAGCCACTTAGGCTTAGAAAGTTCTAATTTGAACATTGGTAATTTATTAGCATGACTTTGGACAACATATCCGATGAAGGTCCACTCTGTGAAGGTATACTTATTTGTGAAATAAAATCAAGAATTTTATTAATTCTTACATAGATACTAATTGTAAGCTTAAAAAATTGATAAAAAAAAAAAACAACTTTGTGTGATATTTGTATATGTGATAGCATACATCACTGACTTAGAATACCCAGGCTAGTAAGAAGAAATGTCTTATGCATTCTAACCTGTAAACAACATATATACTCATAAAAGAAGCTCGGGACCTATATGCTAGAGTAGAGGTTGTCCAAAGGCCTCCTACTATTTACTAAGTAGTGTTGTCTGCCTGTGTTCTCAAAGTCCAGGAAAAACAACAAGGTTCTCTTGGCTTCCTTCACAAGGGCATTAATCCTCTTCACAAATCTTTCTTCAAAAAATATTCCTCTTTATTGTATTTCTGCATAAGGATTTTAGCATGACATAGAGTTTCAAATCATACCAACTACAAAATTATTATGGGTATTATTGTTGTTGTCTTTGTATTTGCATTTTCCCTCATGCTTTACAAAGTCTCCACTCCAAATCTGATACCTTTATTCGGATATGTAATCATCTGTGTAAACCAACAAGCCAACCTGAAGTTACCGCATAAGCTAAATCTCCATCTAAATTTGTACCTTTTAAAAGTATTTTAATACCTATTGAAAAGAATCTTTCCTTGTTTGCTACAAACACACATAGGTTGAACAGGGAAAGGAACAAATAGGAACATTGAATTTTGAAATTTTTCTCCTTTCTGTACTCCAATTTCTGTGACTGTTTGATGCTGTATAGTTGCAATCTGTCATTTACAAAAACATCCATTAATTTTGAGGGGATGTCTATAAGATTCAGATGCACTTTGCATTGCTTTTGTACTGATTATATATTCATTCTAACAAAAATCTATCCCATGGCCTTGTAATAAAATAGGCTGTAAGTGAGTACTATATAACCATTCATTTGAGGCTCTGCAGTAAACATTTTGTTGGTACCTGCAGAGTAAATTGATGTTTTCCTCACTCTGTGCCATTGTTACTTCTCTTTCCTGAACCTAAAGGTTGTATTTTAATACAATGATGCTAACATAAATGTATAAGTAAACAAAGTAAGAGGCAAAACAGAGTCCTAAGTGGCATACCTAACATTTCTTCATTAGAACGTGATTACCTTTGACAAAAGTTTTTTAGGAATCCTCAGTAATTTTTTATTCAGTGATTAGTTTCATTAAAATATTATTTATCAGTCATCTGGCCTATAGATTTAAAAAAATGCTATGATTTACAGAAATGCCAGACACACATACACAATCTCACATACGTACATGAGCCTCACAATTTAATGCTTAGGAAACTAACTGAAAATAATTAACACTATGTATCACTCTTGGTGGCTGTTTGTTGTCCTTGTGAAATCAATATTTAAGCACCTGGGACAAAACCCACTTTATCCAAGAACTGAATTAGTGTGTTGAATTATATGTTGAAACGATGTGGTTTCCTGGGTTTCATTAATTATATTTTTCCAGTAAAGCACGACACTGTAGGAGCAATTGCCGCTGAAACAAAAACAAAGTGCTGACTTATTTATCTTAGATTATAGATGTTATCAGACCAGAAATATTTTGGTTTTCTATGACAAAATATATACTGAGTACATAAGATTTAAACCAAGAAGATATCCTACCCCACAGTTTGATTCACATTCACTCTCATTGTATCAGCAGCTCATCCCCCGAATTCAGCAAGAGCTTTCTGAACCTCTTAAGAGGTAATTTTTTTTTGTCCTCTTGGGAAACATACACATTTCATGAATTTATTTGTTTTCAAACCATTTCCTCCTTACAACATACCATTTATTAATATTTATCAAGATGCAGCAGGTATAAACTCAATACGAATAAAGCAATTGAGTGTAATGACACAATACTGCTCCTTCCACTCCTTATATGCTATGCCCTTGATCTCTTTAATGAGCTTGCTATTCCATATGCTCCTCCTTTATCATAACATTCTTGTAAAGTGTGTTGTCTATCTTCAGTTTGGAGTATATGTTCTTTTATTAAGTTGGTATTCACTTTGGTCTGTGGTCAAATATTACTGATAGAACTAATCATTTAGAGCCTTCCAGTGACTTTGTTGCTCATGAATTTTATCAGCTATAACCATGATCATGTCCAAAGTACCATTGTGTTAAATAGAAAATTTAAAACAAAGAAATGTAGTGAAAACTATCCCGTAGCCAACATTCCTTAGTCATTATATTCCAAGCCAGGTCCAATGTTCTCTTCTCAGACTCCATTGACCTTACTCTTTGCTTTTAAGCAGTCCTGCATGGGAAGATATAACATTTGGAACTTTGCCAATGAGCAAGCTATCAGAAACAATGACATAAACACATAAACTAATCCAATATTTCACAAATAATCTAATGCATCCAAGGTAGAATGCTCTTGAGAATGAAATCTGCACACTTGAAGTGTGTGCTGTTTCTCCTAAGCTGCAGATAATATTTGGATGAGGCTATAGTCATTGTTGTTAGCAAAAGTAAATAGGCTGCTTTTCCTACTGTACCTCATTATAATTGATCAGATTTCAGATATCTTAGCCTTACAGTCCTTCTTGTATTTCCATATTCGTGTAATGACTATTTCCTTGACAATCAGATGAACAACATGACTTATTACTTAAGATATTTTATAAGCCCCAGGTCTGGAATCCTATCTCAACTCTACTGTAAGCAGATCTAGATTCTTCCATTGTAGTTTTAGAATAATAAGACCAACTCACAATGAATTTGGCTTGCAGTTTTCAATTCAAGAAATAAACATAAAGCCCCACTTGTAAATTCATAATAGGAATACCTTACTTCAACTGTAGTAATATGTCAGTTGTAAGTAGTGCAGTTATAATGTAAGCACTTAACAAATAAGCGTTGAATTTGTTTGTGATCCCAGCACTTTAGAGGCTGAGGGGAATTAACTGTAAACCTTAGGCTAGCTAGAGCTCTGTACATAAGATGAACATCCAATACCCTTTTTAAATAGTGAAAGGAAGGGTTAAAGAGGTGAATCCATGAGTAAAGTGCTTGCTGCTTAAACATGAGGGCCTGAGTTTAGATCCCCAACAATCACCTAAAAGCCAGGCATAATAATGGATATGCATAATCTCAAGCTAAGAATTGGAGGCAGAGGAATTCCTGAACCCCACTGGTCATCCAGTTTAACTAAAATGGTTGATTCCAGGGTCAGTGAGAGATCCTGATTTTAAATATAAAGTGGAGAGATATAAAAAAGGGCCATCTATTATTGGTCTTTTTTTCTCCACATGCAAACATAGAGTTGAGCGTAACTTTACATATATACACAGGTACATGCACACATACACCACATAGAAAAATAAGAAGAAGAAAGAATAAAACCAAAAATTAAACAATTAAAGAAAGGAAAGAGTGTGGGCGATAATATATTTTATGTGACATAAAAAAATGCAGATTGTCACTTGGACCCTGAAACAGTTCAAATAATCTAAGACACTGTTTGTGGTTAAAAAGCCCTGTCAATGGCTGGAAACCTACTCCAGTTGGTTCTGTCTTTATATGTCACATTGCCTGTTTCTGAAAAAAATAATTTGCAGAAGATATTTGCTTTTACATTTTACATTAAGCCTAAAATTGTCACATTTTACTGTGCAACGTTCGTAAGCTTTGTGTGACTAATCCAGCATGCATGACAACTCAGGCTTTGGTTTAATACTGTCTTATGAAAGGGAGAAAGAATGGCTAAAGGAAGCAGGTCATCTGTGAGAGCAGATGACACAATTCTTAAACAAGATCTTACTGTAGTAAACTCAGTGTTCATAGACCCATGGACTTGGAATTGAGGGCACTGAAATCTTTCAACATGAGTTCACTGGTAGGTTTTCAGAAATGCAAACAACTATTCACAAGGCATTTACAGTGTGTTAGCCATTCTAAATGGATAAAATTCAGGTAAATTTATATATTTTTCTACAGATGAGTGTAGTACATTTATTAACCGTTAGTTATATTATTAATCACTTTAAATTTCAATTGATGAAATTCTACTGTGTATGCACTAAGAAGTTCTTTAAAAATAAATGTCTAAAGGGATGTTTAAGTGGAAATTATTTCAATCTTCATGAAAATGCGATGCTTTTTCAAAATGTCCAAAGGAATAGGCATTATGAAATTTTTTCAGTTTATTTTTGTTAAGGAAAAATCAAAAACAAAGTCTATGGAAACAGGAGGGTTTTGTTTTGTTTTGTTGTTTGTTTGTTTGTTTGTTTGCAAATACCACCTTTTGAACTCTTACTTAAAAATGGCAACTGCCTCATCCTTACTGTTAGGAAATGTAGCATTGAAGGTGAGAGCAGTCATAGACCTGCTCAATGTATTTTAAATTTGTTACATTTATCTAGTTCTGTTGGATATGTGTGTAAGCATGTGTACACCATGATGCACTTGTGGAGGGCAGAGAGTGAACTGCAAGAGTTGGTTTTCTCCTCCCATGATGTGTATTCCAGGAGCCCAGTTCTTAAAGTTTGAGAGCAAGGACATTTCCCTACTAAGTCAATTCACCTGCCCTGTCTTGAACTTTTTTTCATGTTAGTATAACAGAATCATCCTGGCTGCATTCTTTGTGATGAACAGAAATTTGTAAAGCTCATGATTTTAGATGATGGTCAGTCCAAAAACATGATACTTACTTCTAATGAATGTAGAACTTTGTGCTGCTTCACAACATGGCAGGAAAAGGAAAATCACAACAAAACAGTAGTCCAGGCTCCAGGATTCCATATAACAAAGCCACTGCCTGTGACTGACTTACCCAGTAATCATGACAATCCATGCAAAAGGCACAAGGGAACTCTCTTTTTATGTTCATTTTCGACACTGATGCATTAGGAATTCTGTATCTCATGTATGAACATTGGGAGAGACATTAAAACCATAGTGAAACCACATATGATACAACAATAAGTCCATACCAATATTGTAGGGAAAATATGCTAGTTTCATTCCCTTTATACCACCACCCATGTTTAAGCTAAATTCATTTTCATTAAACACCATTGTATAGGAAATTGACTTGGACATAGTAAATGTTTGCATAATACTTTATTTCCAGAATTTAAAAAAAAAAAAAAAAAAACTGGAAAGATTCGTCGTGTTGCTTTGAAGAGTGAGAATTTCATTTCTATATTTTATGGACATATAATCTCATGCAGTATATTTTTCTTGGTGCTCGTTGTTAACACAGATGACATTGATGAAGCATTAATGCGGATGCATGCAACCAACCATAGGACTAACTGTGGGGACCCCAATGGAGGAGTTAGGGAAGGACTGAAGAAGCTGAAGCGGTTTGCAACTGTACAGAAAGAATAACAATATCAAGCAACCCTCCCTCCCCAAAGCTCACAGGGACTAAATCACCAAGTGAAGAGTACATATGGAAGGAACCATGGCTCCAGTTGCATATGTAGCAGAGGATTGCCTTATCTGTCATCAATGGGAAAGCCGTCCCCTTGGTCCTGTGGAGGCTTGATGACCTAGGGCAGGGAAATGCTAGGGCACTGAGGCAGGAGGAGGTGGGTGTGTGGAGCACCCTAATAGAAGCAAGGGGGATCAGGGAGGTGATGGGGGTTTAAATGGGAAGGGGAATAACATTTGAAATGTAAATAAATAAAATAACTAATAAAATAAAATTTAAAAAAGAGAGAACATGCACAGAAAATGTGATAGCTCTAATCCACTCAAAAGCACAGTGACAAAGTGCTTCACATAGAGATAAAAACAACTGTGGGAAGTCTCAAAGGAGGTGCACTCAGAATACCCCCACTTCCTCTTGCCCCATTAGTAGAGTTGTGATCACAAAAAGAACCTCACTGCATACTTGAACTTAACAGTTCTATCTGGATGCTTCTTTTTAATTTCTCAGCTGATAATCTCATTTACTTCTAGTACATTGCTACAATTCTTACTTCATCCACAGCCTTTGAAAGAAGAGTAGAAATGACCCCGAGGGATTTAAAAAGGATTTACTTCCATTTTAGAAGAATTCTATCATGTTCTAACCATACTCTCTGACACAGGGTGAAAATTAACTCAATTTTAAAGTTAAAAAGACCAAGGCCACATTTGTCATAACTCAAAATAAACTGTTTGGTGGTATGTCACTGTGGTCAAGAAAGAAGACTCTCTAGATGTTGTAAGACTAATAGTTTTTAATAAAAAGTAAATTAATTAGCAGAAGGTTCTAAACCAATACTACCAAAGAAAATAGAGATTATGCTTACAAAGTGAATAGTAGGGCACTGAGGATTACGCAAGATCCTTTTGGCAGGAACCATCTGAATAACTTGTTAGCCCAGCAACATGCTACTGATCAGCATTCCTATAACTCTCATTTTTTCATCATCAGAATTGGCAACTTTTAAGATATCCATGAAGGAAAATTACTGTGAAATGTTTACCACAAATCTACCCTTTCCCCAATGTGTATCCACCAAATACTAAAATAGCATATTTTCTCTTCATCCATTGTAACACACACACACAGCTTAACCTATCTGAAGCCTCGTTTTCTCACTGATCTATGTATGAAAAAAATTCCTGTTCTCACCAACAATTTTAGATCTATCCAAGCAAAAGCTGAGTGAATTTAAAAATCATAGAGCTCTAGTTTCTTCCAAGTATATTTGCAGATGATACGATAATATATATAAACAACCCCAAAAATTCTACCAGAGAACTTCTACAGCTAATAAACAGCTTCAGCAAAGTGGGCTGGATATATAAAAAGTGGGCTGGACTCAACCAAATCAGTAGTCTTCCTTTATACAAATGATAAGTGGGATGAGAAAGAAAATATGAAAACAACTCCCTTCATAATAGTCACAAATAAGATAAAATATCTTGGGGGTAATTCTAACCAAACAAATGAAAGGTCTGTATGATAAGAACTTCAAGTTTCTCAAAAAGAAAATTGAAGAAGACCTCAGAAAATGGAGAGATCTCCCATGCTCATGGATCGGTAGAATTAACATGTTAAAAATGGCCAACCTACCAAAGGCAATCTACAGATTCAATACAATTCCCATCAAAATTCCAAATATATTTCTTACAAGCTTTACAATGACTTCCTTTTTAAATTGGCTGAGATAGCAATTGTAGAATGCCAGTAAGCCTCTCTGCTTGGGTCCTCTTCAATAGTCTTATACAAAATGGAGATGCCACTAGGCTAGGTTTAAATATCCCACTCCCCCCACACACACATTACTTGTTCTAGGCAGAAAACAAATGTACTGAAGATAATGAAATATTTGACTCTGTTAAGACAGTGAAATTTTGATTTATGTTATTCTAGTGCATCCTAGATTCCATTACCAAAACACAGGGCCAATCTTTTCAATTTCTATGTGGTATTCTAATAAAGAATCCAGACCCCAGACCCAAGACTTCTATAATGTAACTTGCCAGAATTTCCATCATCAGCAAAATTGTCCTCTAGTTTTAGGCTGATTCTTCCATTCTTGACCTCCTTTTGAGTATTTCAGCAATTGAATGACTTTGCCCAAATAAGTAGAGAATTATGTTCAAATTGTTAGACACATTGTGGCATGTAAATGTTTCAAATATTTCAATTAACATCCTTTCTTAGCCTACATTTTCTTCACACAAGTAAGGCGACTAAGTTTAATATTTCAGTGGTATTGTTCTAGTATAATCTGCCCAGCCTATGTGTGATCTGCTGCAAAATTGGGTCACTCCCTGGGAACTTTGAGCAGTACCGTTTTCACAGCATTTGATATTAGCAATTGGCTATTCTCTGCTCTGTGACAGTATGACAGTTTTTCTCTGGGATGATAAATTGAATAGACTCATTCGTGTTTTACAGAAAACCCCCTTAAACATAAAGGTTAACAATCCAGTTTTGGATGGAAGGTGGTTTGGAGGAAACACATCTGTGTATTTCTAAGGGTGTCTGGTGCTTTAGGTGCCTAGGAGGACGTTGTAAAGTACCTAAAAGTATTTACTCTGTGAGCTCTTTGGGTATTTGTTGTTGCTTTCTGTCATAGCTTAAAAGAAGTGGGAGTCAAGTAGATCCTATTAGCCATTTCCTGTGACAAGCCTCTTTTCCCTTTATTCGAAAACTAAATTGATATTTCTTTTCTCTGTGTGTGGGTATGTAGGGTAGAATCCTTTGCAGGGTAAATACTGGAAAAGGCTTTCTTTGAAGAAGAATATGATGTCTGTTATTGATCAGAGCTACATAGAATTAACCATAGAATCTTCCTCCTTCCAAATGCTGAAAGGCCATTTATTCCCAAGGATGATCAGTTGACACTAACTTTTATCCCTCCAGGTGCAGCTAGCTTCATAGATTAAAGGGAGGATTGTTCAGGATCTGGCAAAGATGAATCCTATGGTGTCTTTGTGTCCCCATGTTCCAACTTTTAACATGGCTGACACTTCATAGGAAAAAAAAAAAAAAAAACAGAAAAGAAGCCTTGATGGAGCTCTAGGTAAGGGAAATATTTTCACAGTTACAGGATTTGAAAGATTGGCCTGGTTTGAAAACATCCCTTTAATGTTTAGAGAGCCATCTTGCTCAGAGGTTAGCCTTTGCAGTGTTGCCTGCATTTACCCTGCACTTTCATACCTGATCTCAGATTGTATTTGCAAATATCCAAGGTTTTTATTTGGTGGGAAGAAGATGATCCCCACACGACAAAGACACCCTGCCCTGATGTCTTAAACTGTGACTACATAGTATTATTTCTGAAAAGATATAAGATGTGGGCATATTAAAGCACTTGACACGGTGCCAGTCTGACATGGTGTATCTTTAAAATCACAAAATATTCTATTACTCTTGTCAGAGATAAATGAGATTATGAGGAATACTTTTGCCACAATGCTGTGTTTAAAGATGGAGATAGGAAACCACAAGGTAAGGGCTAGAAAATACCTCCAGAAGCTAGTAAAAGCAAGGAAATGGGTTATTTCTTCGAAGGCCCAGAAAGGAGCCATGATCCATCTTGATTTCTGCTCATTGCAACCTGCATCAGACCTAGGGAATAGTAAAGTTATGAGATTTTATACTAAATGAGAGGTAATATCTTTCTGCAATAGCAGGAAGCTCACATGGACACCAGAATTGTGGCAGCCTGTCAGAATTTGGTAAGTTTCCAAGTATAAGAAGTATGTTTTAGATTTACCAGATTCTTAAGTTTATTATTTCTTGTTTAGTTTTTGCTGTATAATCTGATTCCCTGTGCTGTGTCTGATTTGATATGCAAAATTTAGCTGGACTGGTCCCCCAAAATTATGCAGAGTTATTCAAGTGTTACACATTTCATAAGAATGTGTGAATTAAGAACAGGGCTTTCTGAATAAAAGGAACATCCTTGGAGGAAATGCTGCTCTGAAAACCAGTTGTTACCTATATATGTTGGGAACACACATAACTGCCTAGTCTTCACTGTCCTAGTCTCTGCATATTCTAGGAATATTTGTTGAATGATACAATAATGCTGATAATTTCTACATTTTAGAGTGTCAAGTACGTGTTGTTCATTATGTCTAGTGGTTTCTATGATGGCAGTCATTGTCACTATTTGACTCATGATGGGGTAAAGCCAACAAAGGAAAGATCTTTAATGAGTTAGACTTTCTGACTATATTTTCTCCATTCTTCTATCTTATAATATCTGTTGAATAATGAATGTATCTCCATGTATTTTCCCTTCTGTTCATAAGCCCCTGTTAATATACTTTACCTTTCCAATTTCAAAAAAAAAAAAAGGTTGCATTCTTTATGATAAGGATTTGATCAATGATTTGCCAAAGTTGTCTGATTTTTGATGAATTTCTATTTAGTCAGGCAGTACTAGAATCCTCCACTAACACAACTTCTGATGTCTTTCTTAAATCATTTGTAATAGCAATGGCCCTTGTAATATTAACATATGTAAACATTCTAGAATCATCTCTTCAGTATTCCTGACTCTCATGGAGAGAGAAATTCCACACTCTAAATAACTCAGCTGATTTCTCTCATGATCAGATTTTTTTTAATGGAAAAAAATCAAGTATCACTTTTGTATAGGAATAGGGACTCTGATCCTGACTTCCACTTAAATATCCTGCAGATCATCATAAAGATGAACTTCATGGATTAATGCTGTTTAGATGAATCAATGATTCTATAGAATTCCTTATTTGATTCAAATAATTTTAGAAAGTTTTACAAGATGGCCCTAGTTGTTATGCTAAAAGATGTAATAAAGTTAGAATCAAGAAGAGACTGTGCCCACTCCTTATATAGTAAGTAAAGGCTGAATAATAAGAGATACAATGAGCCAGGCAGTGGTGGCACATGCCTTTAATCCAGCACTTGGGAGGCTGAGGCAGGCAGATTTCTGAGTTCAAGGCCATCCTGGTCTACAGAGTGAGTTCCAGGACAGCCAGGGCTACACAGAGAAAACCTGTCTCGAAAAACCAAAAGAGAGAGAGAGAGAGAGAGAGAGAGAGAGAGAGAGAGAGAGAGAGATAGAGAAATGAGTTTTATTTTACACTAAAAAGAGAAATAGACTTGGGACAAATTTCTGTTAAAGGAAAAAACTGTTGTTTTGAACTTATAATGAGCATATAGAATGAAAACTGATTTGAATCTATTATCATTCTTCAGTAATTCCCATTTTATGTAACATATCTGAAGTAATTTCCTAAGAGTTTTTGTCTAAGAAGGTATAAAAGGCCAAAGAAAAGAAATAAGGTTGGTACTTCTGGGAATCCGCCTCATTCATTCATTCATTCATTCATTCATTCATCTATTTGTTCATCTATCCAAATATATATGTCCGTTTGTTTGTATATACATATCAAGGAGTATGTGTACTATATTAGCATTCATTAATACTTGTGGAGTTTATGAGACAGATGTCTGGGCCTGACCAGAGTATGTATATGTGTAAATGTATGTCTAAAAGCTATAAAAAGCTAAAACCAACAAATTAAAGGTGATGTAGCCATTTTCTCCTTCATCCAGTGTGTGTTTTCTGTGTGAGTGCCTCCTTCTTTCTTTTCTGGTTTCTGAAGAGTTAACTATCCAACTCAGTAAGGGATTCAGGGATGCCTGCTCTAAGAAGGGAGCACTAGCAATAAATCCTTTACCTAAGACCTCTGCTGTTGGTAACAAGTGTCAATAGGTCCAGAGGCCTGAAGCTTCTGGTCTCAGAGTAACTTAAACTCAAGATAGGTATGTTATTATAGAGAGAAACCTAATCTCTCGCAAGACCAAGTCTTGTCCCATGGGTGCTGTTTCCATTAGCTACCTTGACGAGGGAACCAGCGCTCTAGATATGGCCTCTGGCAAAAAAAAATACATATTAGTGTATCATGATACAATATTTTCATACATGTCTACAGTGCCTAATGTTTTAATTGAACTACGCATATTTATCTCCGTGACCATCATTTCTCTATGGTAAAAAGTTTCCAGATTTCTTCTTCTTACCTTATGAAATTTACATTCCATTCTGGCTGTGTACAGTCATTCTACTAAGTGTAGCCTATAAGGACTTGCTCCTATCCAACAATAGTTTGTGTGTGTGTGTGTGTGTGTGTGTGTGTGTGTGTGGTATGCTTTAGTAGAATTTCTTACAGACACTGTTCCAGCTAATCCAACAATTGCTGCCTATGAATGGAAAGTTCAGTAGTTTTTCAGTCCATGATGATGTTTATCAGTCTATGTTAGAATCCAAGAATAGTAGGTTCTAATGCTTGTGAAGGGATGGGGTTGCTAGTGAGGATGAAAGCAAGCAAGGAAAAAAGAGTGATCTCCCTTCTTCGATGTTCTGTATGTGGACTTCAAATAGAAGGTGTGGTCCATATTAAAGCATGATATTCCCACCTCAAAGACCTGGATTAAAAGTGGGTCTTCACATTTCAAATTATTTAATTAAGAAAAAAATCCACACAGGTTTTTCCAGTCGTTTTGGTTTTAGTTTATTCCAAATACAACCATATTGACAACCAAGACTAGCAATCATACCCTTCTACCTCTCTAGCCTCTGATCATTATATCCTGATCTCCTCTTCTCTCATTTTCACTAGCTCCTATGCACCATTAAACATCTGCCTCTGAAATAAAACATATTCCACAGATCAGAAAAAAAATGTACTTGCCTTTCTATATCTCCATCATATGACATAATGAATTTTTAAAATTTTAAAAATGCTATTTTAAAAATGCAGGAATAAAATTTCCTTTTGGGAGGTCTGGAGAGATGGCTCAAGCCGTTAAGAGCACTGACTACTTTTCCAGAGGTCCTGAGTTCAATTGCCAGCAACTACATAGTGGCTCGCAATTATCTGTAATGATATCTGATGCCCTCTTCCAGTGTGTGTGGATATAGCTACAGTGTACTCATATACATAAGTTAAATAAATAACTCTTTCAAAAACTTCTTTCTGTGACTGAATATTATTATATTATGTGCATGTATCACATTTTCCATTTCTACTTTCCTGTCTAGGGACAGGCAGGCTATATGCATTTCCTAGCTGTTCTAAAGAGTGTTGCAGTTAACCTGCTACAGTTGATTTTTCTTAAAGTTTGGACAGCATTTGTTTTAGAAATGCAACTAGGAATGGGACAACAGCTTCATGAATACTATAGTCCTTGACCTTTCAGGATCCTCCATGCTCTTTTCCTTAATGGTTGGTCTTACTTACAAAACCATTCAAAGCTATTTGCATGAATCTTTGGTTAAATAGCCATTTTCACTGGGGTGATGTGATTTCTGATTGTGGTTTTGATTGGCTTGTCTCTTTTTCCACCATTGTGTTATTGAGCATTTTTTATTTTCAGCTGCACACTGCTTACATATATGCCTTCTCTGAATAATTTCAAGCATCTAATTTAAATTTTTTTTTTTTTTTTTTTTTTTTTTTTTTTTTTTTTTTTTTTTTTTTTTTTTTTTTTACTGTTTACTGGGGTTT
Organism: Mastomys natalensis; assembly: GCA_021653895.1. NCBI lineage: Eukaryota > Metazoa > Chordata > Mammalia > Rodentia > Muridae > Mastomys > Mastomys natalensis. The sequence goes on along the minus strand of JAJTUV010000924.1, from coordinate 43,838 downwards.
GAGCTCAGCATCTTGTGTACACCAAGCAAATGTTCTACAATGATAGGGATTCAGATCCAAAACAGATGCCTTGCAGAACGATTACACAAATCAAATAAGTATGAGAAAACACACATGACACCAAAGGAGAACATCAATACAAGCTTTTCAGTGACAATAGATGTCTTTTACGGAAACCTAAGTGTATAGAAGGCAAGGTATGGACAGAGGAAGGAGCAAGAAGGTAACTTGCTGCACTTTCAGAGAAATATTGGTGTAATTTTAGTTCTTGAAATAAAATTTTACTTAAAATATATGTTTAGCAATAGTTGTGACTGAAGAAATAAAAATTAAGAATAAAATATCACAGCAAACCTATTACATTGGTTAAATTTTAAAACCAGTTTTATCATTAATCATTTCTAACAGGATATAAAATACTACCGTTGATTTTCAAGATGCTTTCATGGTTTGTAATAGTGTTAAAAATGTCTTACCATGCAATTCAGTAATAGCACCCTTAGTGTCTGCCAGATGTTATAAAAACTCATGAATACAAAAAGCTAGCAAGTAGTATTTCTAGTTTTATTTATAATCACACCAAAAGAGAATCAAACCTTTTGTCCTTCAGAATAATGGATAAGCAAACTCTGCATTGGGGATATTAAATTGGTAGCATCCTTGCTTAGCATACAAGAAACCCTAGGGCCAATCCCTGGACTCACATGGACTGGATGTATTGAGAACATGTCTATAATCCTAGTGCTCAAGAATTAGCAGAGAGAAGGATCTAACATTTATTGTCATCTTTGGCTGCATAGCCAGTTTGAACTCAGTCTGGAAATCTTAAGACTCTATAAAAGAGATGATAGAAGACAAGAGAATAAAACAGGAAGCAAGCAAGCAAACTAGCAAAGGAAGGAATGCTCTAATAATTACATAATAGTGTGAACTATCAAACAATGAAAATGCAGCAATATGTCATATTCAAACCTTTATATTACATACTACTTTTTTCAATGTATATGAAATTGTAAGAAAGACAAAACTTGTGTGTGTGTGTGTGTGTGTGTGTTTGTGTGTATGTGTGTTAGAACGATAATTAGTCACCATGGTTGTGAGCAGGGTAATTTTTGAGTAGGTTAGATATAGAAGAATTTAAGGTCACATAATCAATTTTACATAATACTATAAAAGTAGATCCCAGCCATATTTCATTTGTCGAAATTAATAGAATTTTAAAGTAGAAAGAGTAAAACCTAAGGAAAAATAAATCTATTTAGGTACTTAGAAGACTCTAGGATTAATGAAGTCTGTACCACATTTTCCAAATTTATTTTTTTAAATTGTATAGATTGAACTGTCTGCAAAGTATTGGGGGTGAGGGTTCTGACTTAAGTAACTATAAACAAGTATGTATTTTATAATTATAAAAGCAGAAAGAAATTATGCATAAGCAATCTACTCCATAAAAGTAGCTCTCATGAGTACAGGCTGGCAGTCAATCTATCATACACATGTACTGGAAGAGAATAATCATGTTCACAGAGAGGAACTTTCCTCAGTTGATGCTTTAGAACAAGATCAGAGTCTAAGATATTGGATATATTTTTATTTAACATTGTGCAGATAGAATATGAACATGTAGATAAATTAAACAGTTGATAAATAGATTAGATAGATAGATAGATAGATAGATGATAGATAGAAGATAAAGATAAGATAGATAGATAGATAGAATAGATGATAGATGAGGAAGATAGATAGATAGATAATGATAGACAGATAGATGATGGATGATGGATAGATAGATAGATAGATAGATAGATAGATAGATAGATGACAGTCAGACAGGTATTATACTGGCAAACAGGAGATAGACAAATGAATGACTGAAACCACACGCACTGGTACATTTCCACAGAGTTCCAACTGAGAAGGTCTCAGTGCTCAGATTATCTCTGAAGAGATAATAAGGTTATTTGATGAAATTTCTGATTCTAAGGATAAAAGAAGGTGCATGCCATCAGAAGGGCTAAATTTTCCAATTCCCGAATCCACACAAGAAAGCAAATTGTCAAAGGACAACTCATACCTTAGCAATTGAACTAATAGAGCAAGTAGTAGAGCACAATTTTATAACCTGCAGTGTAAATTAAATTCCTGAAAGTTCATACATAATAAAAGGAATGCTGAAGAAGAGACAAGTCTTCTATCCAGAAAAATTCCAAGTTTGTGTACTGCTCTTGAGCTGTGTGCGCTTCCCTTTCCTCTACTATGTACAGACTGAGTTCAGTGCGTGCCAAAACGCAATATGTAAAAGAAGACACTAGCTTTACAGATGAAAGTTCCAGTTTATAGTGAAGCTGACCATCAATAGTGATGTCTGTTGATAGAATGCGTGTCTACTCTGTGTGTCAGAGAGAGGAGTTGAAGCAACTTTTCGCCTGTGTGGTAATGTATTGGGCTGAAGCGAGTTCTGTACCAGTATGAAATCCTTCTGCAGAACTTCAATCCCGAGGTAAACCTAAGAAAATCACAACAATCCCCAATTTAAATATATTCTATTAATATGTAAGACATTTATTACAAGCACTCCTCAGAACTGTCCAAGTCTTCAGAAAAAGGTGGATAAATCGTCCCAGCCAAGGGATGCTTTTAATTTGGCATGAGTCCTGGACAAAGGGACATCCGATCAAACTTAAGGAATTCTAGATAAAGTATATGCTAGAAGGAAATGTACCAATTTGATTCATTAGATATGTCAATTACACTACATTAATGTAATAAAGAGACAAGAATGATTAATCGTGGGAGAAAGAATGCAACAGAATGTCAGGCTCACCATGACTGGTCTGGTGTAGATCTTAGAAGATAGCTGATGTGAGATATATGGGAACGTTATCAAATTCTTTACAGTATTCCTTTTAGTACACATCTATTCTAAAATTGAAAGCTCGTTGAGAAAGAAGACTCTCTGTTCCACTTACTGCATGGTGTCAATCATGTTACTTTCAACTCATCAAATATCATTTTCCTGCCTTATAAAGTGGAATAATCCCAAGCCTGCTGTGAAGATTATCTATGAATTTCCTATTGCAGTGCCTGGCATATACCAGATGTTAACAATATTAACAGCACCCCACCACCATGCAAAGTTCGTTTCTAAAGACATGTTTCATGTTCTTTTAAATATTGTTATTTTAACTAAAATCCACTTTCTCAGAAAGAATATTTAAAACTGGTAACATAGTTTGAAAAGAGTTCTTAGAGGAGACTTCATGAATCTCACAATAGCATCAAATATAATCAATACCGTTTATGAGAATTTCTATAGTAAAAGGTGGATTTTTATAATTTAGATGATTTATCAAATTAGATCATCAACATTAGGCCTATGACTTTTATATAGAAACTGGAAAAAAACTCACACAATTTAGAAACTTGTTTCGATTTGACTGTAGGTTAAAATGTTAAGAGGGATTACATGAAGAAACATTTTTAGAGGCAATTTTAATATAACATATGCAAATGTACTATTTTAAATATCACCTAAAATTTTTTTCTGGCATAAAGCCATAGAATACTATCTCACTGAAAGGAACAGTAAGATGATATATCTAAATAATAGAATACTTTAATTATCTTGAAATAGTTCAAACTGCCTAAGGTAATTCTGCCTTATAAGTCCAGGCCACTGCAGAAATAATTTCAGTTTCTTTTTAAATAACCATCAAATTTGCATGAAGAAATCCAAGGTTTAACTTGCATTTTTATTTAAATATTAATCTTTCCTAACATCTGTATTATCTAATTATAGCCACTTGAAAATGCATATGTGCTATTATAAATATGGACATGTAACAGGAAAAGGAAAAATTGTTTACAAAGTAATTAGCATGTCATATCTATGGATAGCCTCAACTTTGAACAGGAGTGTGGCATGTACCATCTAAACATCTTTCTTCACAAGACATATATTTGAGAGTGTTTTTTATCCTTGTACTCATTTTATCACTGAATATACTGTGCTCTAAGTAAGGTTGCAACTCAGTAAACTTATTCCTTGAATACTTCCTGTTAAACCACAAAGTTTCCCTCGGTGTGCTAGATCCCAGACTCATTGCTAATTAGTCATGGCATGGTTCGCTCTGTTAGGAAATGCCAGATGACTTCATTACCTGCTACTGCCTACCATGATCAATGTAACCTACCAGTTTAGTGGCAGGAGTGACTCAATCTTGTTACCAGGAGAAGAACCTGTATCAAAAGGCTTGGACATGTCAGAGGACTCCTCTAAAGAGTATATAGTGAATGGACAACTTTTCTCCAGAAAAATCTACAACATACCTCTACTACCTCAGTGAAGGTTGAAATACAAGAAAATAATTTAAATTTTCTCTTTTTCTCAACATTCCAACATATATCAAATAAGCTTTCTTATGTATTTAACAGCATGGTCTATATTTTATTATATTTTCTTCAATATTTCTTTTCTGAATTGAAGACTAACTCATTTTATAGAATGTTTATATTTATTGTATCCAAAAGACCAACATAGTACAGTTTACAAAAAGCAGAGAAGGAAAATTTTACGTAAACTGTCACCGTCCCCTTCAACCCTGCAGTAAGGGAGAATGAACGTATTTATTTAAAGGAACATGTTTTTAACTTAATATTGAAAGATCACATTAGTCACTTCAAATCATAGTCAAAATGCCAAAACTTGGGACTCTTCAGAACAATGGGTTTATATTTAGTCAAGAGTTAGACATAATAAATTAATGCCTATATTCACAAAGAGTTTAAAGATATTGACAGAGTGTGGACATTTTAATCAGCCATTTAGCCTGTCCATTATTCCAAATAACTGGCTTGAGTCATTTCATTTTTATTATGCCGATCAAGTCAGTCATAATGGTTGAAATATTCCTGGTGTGCAGCAAGAAATGGTGTCATTGACTTACTCAAGTTTAGGAGTGCATAGTAAGCTATTGAAAATAAGATCCATGGCCTTTCACTAGAATAGTACATGCCCAAACAAGAGAAGTGGTTTGAAAATCAAAGCACAGCCAAGCACAAAATGTGTTTTGATTTTTAAGTGCAAGACCCAAATATGTTTTTAGCTTGTCTCTAAACCTCTTTCAGAGTTTGATGCCTAAAACCTTCTCCAACCACCCCCATGGGATCATACTGAAGAATGTTTTGACATCTTAGTCATTCCCATAACAACACATTACAGAAACAAGACAAGCAGTCAAACAAGGAAAATGGTTCAATTGTAGAAACTGTTCAGGATCACCATGGAGAGAGAGGTGGACCTGTGCTTTGCCCGAGAGGATACAGCCAAGTGTATTAGCTGATGAGAATCCTTCGAACAGCTAAGTGCTAAAACTTCTAAATGTAATCTTGTCATGTGTTCGAGAAAAAAATGTTTCCCTTGTCTCCTGATAAATTTTAACCATTCTTTGACATCACTTCCTGCCATGTCATTCACTTACATTTCCTGCTAATTTGTGACTTGGGATGTGAAAATTGAGTTATCAATATTAATGCATCAATGACACTGAGAGGAAAAGGTGCCACTCTGTGCTTATGGTCATCAGCCTCATAATAAACACCATTTCCTGAAAACAAAGTATGTTAGAGAAAGGTGCTACTGAAATTTGAATATAATGAAAATATTAGGATGTGTAAGATTTTTTGCAGAATTAGTTGAAAAACAGGTTACCCAAGATGTCTGAGTGCAGTAAACAGCATCTAAAGGTCACTCAAATTAAGAAGTATATAAGAAAATCATAGAATGAGAATAAAATGCTGTTCATAAAACTGACTTGCCAACTGTATCATGAATAACAAGATACCCCTGTGAGCTTTAATTACTAAATGATAAAGTGAAAATCATGACTCCAAGGAGAATGTTACATTTCAAACTAACATTTGAAAAGCATTGGATTCCGATTTTGAGTAATCTCAAGCTACCAGTGTATCAAAAATGAAAGAAGACTTGTGAAAGCTCATGTAGGACCACCTCCCAGGAACCAGTATGAAGAAGATTTTTCTGCTCTTAGGGACAATAAAATGTGATACTGATCGTTAAGTGCCTGGTACCATAGTATGTAGCTCATAGATAACTCTTCTTTTGCTGTGATAATTATCAGCAACATTTAAAATGGCGAAGTAGTCACAATGCCCCTGATCTGACAAAGCAGTTTTTTCTCTTGTCTACATAGTGGTTATGATTAACCTGGGGAACACTATCATCCTAAGTACAGAGGAATATGACTTCTTTTCAAGATAGCAGGAAAATTGATCCAGTGTATCAAATTTTCTCAGTTAGGTTTCCAAAGTAAGCATCCTGGTTTATCAATATCCATTGAGTTGAAATAATTTGAGCCATGAAGGGAGACCCATCAGATGATTGAACACATGCCTTGTTGGGCTATGGCTAAATTACTGCCATCAAGAACAGGGCAGCATGCTGCTTCTGAATGTAGAATATTCACGATATCAAATCATAGTGGTTATAATCTAGTTTCCGTAAACCAATGTCTTAATCTGGAAATAAATTAATATGCAACTATTTTGATAACCCTGATACAAAGTCTTATACTATATCCCTGTATGGTGTGAAACTGACTTTGTAGACTTGGATGGATTGGAATTTACAGATATCCACCTGTTCTTCCTTCAAGTGCTAGCAATTAAACCTTGTGCTAACATAGCCAGCTAAAGAATACACTTTTATAAGTAATTTTATACTAAATGTTAACATGCGGAATCTAAGTCCTCAAACATAAGAAATGTGTTAGGATGTTATATAAACAACAATAATGTAGAAGGAGCTAAGATGTGAGGAGTTAGGAGAGGAAAAGGAAGAGAAAAAAGGAAGAGGAGGAGCGAGAGAGAGCAGAGATGTAGGAGCAGACGGATGTTCACGTGTCTGTAGCAGTCAAAGGTAGTTGATATACCTAGGTTGGGTATTGGGTTACACTTCTGATTGTATGGGTATCTTGTTACTGATCATTGCCAAATATATAAGCTTTGATTAATCTATAAGAATTAGAGTCTCCTTCTCTTACTGGGCCCATATGGATGGCGGAATGGTCTGGTCAATGCCCTGCCTTGCGGAGACAGCGTGGAAGATTGGCAGAGCCATCTCTCAAGTTGGCATCTATTGGGTGGCAGGGCTGGTGTTTCTGGTGGCCGGTTCGAGCTGCAGAATGCACGTGGCCTCCGTCTGAGAAACATGGCGGCTGGGCTAGGCAGAGGGCCGCAGTTAGATAGTTGGCCTGAGCCAGAGGCCTTTTCAATAAATTGCTACAACACAGTAAGACAAAGCATTGTGGAGAAATATTGGTAGTACATCAGGTAGGGTATCAAAGAATGTATATGACGTAAAGGGATAACAGAAGATATTAAGAACAAAGTGAAAGAAAAGTGTTCCAACAGAACTGCTGCTGTGTTCTTTGATCAGCTATCTAAGAACTACCTACTATGGTACCAACAAAGTTACTGACCAAAGAACATATGGTAACAAGTTGACTGGTTGAGTATGGTCAGGCCTTTAAAGCCACCACTTCATGCCATGACAACATGAAAACATCGAGAATGGGAGTTTTAACAGATGGAAATGGGGTGAGAAACAAACATGGCAATTTAAGAACTTAGCAAAAAAGCAAAACTATGCACAGGGGCTAGAGAGATTGTTCAGTAGTTAAGAACACTGGCTTGAGGTCCGTTCCAGCACCCATGTTGAGTGGCTCACAACTGCTTAAAACAATACCTCCAGGTGATTGGATGCTGTCTTTCTGCATGCAGACATGCAAAGACACATATGTACATACATATACACTACTACATAAATTTTCAAAAGGACAAAACAAAATTTAAAAAGGAACAACAAATGTGGGCATGAGAAGTTTTGCAAAATAATAAAATTTCCCAGTTAAAGTGAGCAGTAAACTAGATCAGACTTAAGAATGGATAAAAGTAGTGAATACTAGGTAAATGAAGCAATAAATAATTAACCAGAAGAGCAGGAGGATTGGGCATGTATACCAAGGATGATAAAACTGAAAGAAATAAAACGTCTGTCTGACCTGTTTCCATTCCCTTTGGGCATGAGGAAGTCTTCCTTTATCCTCTCTATCTGACAAGTAGGTTAAGGGACTGGATGCCATAAGAAATGTAAGGGGGTTCATTGTTCACTTGAGTGAGACTCTGCTATACAGTGTTGGTGGGAAGCAACAAGAACCTTCTTCTCCAATTATCATTATTCGCCCCATGTGAAAAGCTTTCTTCCTTCTTGCCTGGAGCCTGTACTGATGGAGTTTCCAACAGTGTCAAACAGCACGGCATAATTCCATTACTCCTGCAACTATCCTTACGTATTTATCCCTGCTGCTGTTCGTGATCTGGGAAAGGTAGTTTGAATACAGATAAGGCTACATTATATGAATATCAGTTTTCTTTGTCTTCTATTGTCTGGCTAAATTTAATTCTAGATAGAGAAACAAGACATCATTTGAAAGTTTTGCATTCACACATAGATTTGCTCTGACTATAATATTATTCAGAATATGACGCTCACAAATGCATATAAACTATTAATTATCCCATGCTGTCTTAAATCTCTAGTTTACTAGGATAATCTGATGAAATAAAATATACAAGAATTTTAAAAATTATAAAATTCCTCAGCACTGCATTTAGCAGAGCCCCTGGGTCTCCCTAATACTTCTTAGGTTTAGACATAGGATAAGAATATAAAATATGGCATGAAAATTCCAAATGAGAAAAATGTTCATTTCTTAGCCAGAATTTTTACAGATGAATAGAAATTTATGGCTTTCCCAGGTTCCAACAAATAATTATGTCTCAAAATCTGCTTGTTATTCTTAATATGTCAAAAACTTCACTGACTGATAATGCAAAACACTATTATTTTCCTTGTATCATGGGAGAATCAGGGACCTCTACTTGAGGCACCAAAACATCAAATTAATGAGATTACCAGCAAATGGCCATTATAGCAAGATTGAGCATATGTAAGTTTTTAATAATTCAAAATGCATTTTAAACTCTGCTTGATTCATTTCACAATTAACAACCACCATTCTGCTCAGACTTCCACACATTTTATTTTACCTGAGTATTTCATAGAACTTTGTGGAGTTTCAAGAACCTTCTACCTTCTAAAGCATCCTATTTTGAGGGAAAGCATTAGGACGATGTGAATTCAATTCCCAATATTTTATTTGATATTACCAAGGAACTCACCTCATAAAATCACATGAATCTTGTTACTTTTTATTACAATGAAAGAAAACTTATTTTTGTGATACCTCTTGAGTATATTTTCTTAGAAATCAAATAGAAATTATTCTATTTTGGCCTATTCCTTCATGTGAGTTTGTTTTCATTCAATTGACTATTTATAATATATTTCCAAAGAAGGTCTCCAAGTTTTTGTCCTAAAGTTTAGAATTGGAGTTTTTCATTTTAAAAGAACAAACCAGAAAGTCGGATGAACAAAAGTCTTGAATTGTTAAACTACAAAATATATGATGTGATTAAGCTGCCTAATTAGATGGAAAGTGATTATAAATAAACATATTTTAATGGTTTCATGGTATTGGATTGCATCAATTTTCAAGCTTATAAAATATATTGTAAAAAACTAGAAACATTTAAGTAGATATAAATGTGCATTTAAAATTATTTATAAATAAATGTAAAGTAATTCTAGTAATATAACTATTCTTAAGAGAAAGTATTTCTATATGAAATATATACCAATTATCCTATAAAATCTGATATACATTGATTGATATAATCATTGGTATAAACTATTTTTAAGAAGGAAGTGACCAAATAACGAAGAAGATTTATAGGACCAAATATTTTTCATGATTCCAGAGAAATCTAAAATTATATTTTAATACAGAAAGTACATATACATACAATTAGAAAATTCTCTACAATATGAACCATAATTTGGCCAATTTATCATTGGTTTCTTTTATAAAGACAAGTACAAAACATTACACATCAATAATAATCTCCTTCATTTTACTTCTGTAGATTTACTTGATGGACTGTTTCCTTAATTTGATAAAGTCTATTTACATATCTTGTTTTGTTTGTGATTTTGGAGCCATATTTAAATGGTTTCTCTTCAACCAATGTGTTTTCTTACAGTGGTGCCATCCTGATAATTTAAATGAATAATCTTTTACTGTCGGACATGTTGGTCTCAGCTTCGAGAATTGCATCTTGATCACTGTACAGTTTACTCTTCGGTCTTTACATCTTTCACCTTCTATTCATTATTTCCAGCTTTTCTGTGTCACTCTGCTAATCATAATTATTTTTAGTTCCTTGTCTCCTACTCAAAGATCAAAGTTATTTCTAGAAATATTTTTATGATTTATGTAATTTACTTGCATAATCATAGTTTTCAGTCTTTTCATGGACAGCAAGTTTTAAAATTTTTCTTTTCAGTGCTAGAGACTGAACTCATACCCTTATAATGCTAGGGAACTACACCACTCTGTGGCTAAACTACAAGCCCAGCTGGACTTTTGTTTGTTTACCAAATACAATATATAGACGAAATGCAGAGGCTCTGTGGGTTACCATATGACAACTTATATTATAGTTTCCTTCAAATAAAGGGAATAATGAATTTAGTTCTCATTTTACTATAAAAATGATGGATCTACATTGTAATATTTGTGAGACTTGGTCAATCATAGGGGTATCTCTGCCCCTTTGGGCAGGGCACAGCTTGGGCTAGTAAGAAGCTGTGTCTCTGGTCCTTTGCTTCCAAAAAGCTTTGTGTACAGGTTTCATTTCTTAAAACACTTGCCTTTCAATTATGTAAGCACTGCATTTGTGGAAAATCTCTGCCCTCTATAGGAATTTTCTGTATTTCCTACATAAATGCAACAGTAGAATCTTTCTGGAGCTCCAGACTCCTAGGACTCACTCATGTCTTACAGAGGCAACTGGTCTTGTATTTTAGGACTATTTCTGTTTCTGGTTCCTCAAGCCAACAATACTTTACTAGCTGATTTCTCTCCTCTACAGTATATTTTTTTCTTCATGATCTGAGATTTTCTTTGGTATCAGTTCAGAATCAGCAAGTATACATAGATATGTCAGGTGGCTTTTATGTAAGAACATGTTCTCTTAATGTAAACCATGATAAACACTATATTTAGATATCTTCCTAAGATGTTATGTACCATAAAGATCTCTAGCCCCTTGAATAAGTAGGATCTTATTTCTAAGCCTAAGTTATGTTATATGGAATGACTAACATAGAAAAAGGAAGAATAATTTCCAATGTAGATCTAACCAAATATAAAATCTTATATTAAAACAAAATCACGCACACACACACACACACACACACACCCCACTCATTATTGACCACAGAACCTATCTTTAGAGGCAAGCCCTCTGCATGACTTTGTATAAAACAAATATTCAGTGGCCTGCTAATGGAGATGTAGCCTCTAGTCACGGATGATCACAGCCAGTGACACACACTTTATTATTAATAAATTATTTTATGTATTTACACCCCAAATTTTGCCTCCCAGCCCTCCCTCCTAGAGTTCTTCACCCTCCCCCCACCCCCTTCACCTCTGAGAGGGTGACCAACCCCTTGCATTTCCCCTTCCCTGGAGCACCAAGCCTCCACAGGATTAGACATATCCTATCCCACTGAGGCCAGACAAGACTCTGCTACATATGTACAAGGTGCCTTGGACCAGCCTGTGTTTGCTCTTTGGGTTGGTTGCTTAGTCTCTGGGAAGTCCTAGGGCCTCAGGTTAGTTAACACTGTTGGTCTTCCAATGGGGTTGCCATCCCCTTCATTTTCTTCAGTACTTCCTCTAACTTTTCTACACTGGTCCTCAACCTTAACTATCGGCATCTGTCTCAGTCAGCTGCTAGTAGAGTCTTTCAGAGGATAGTCATGCTAGGCTCTTGTCTACAAGCACAACACTGCATCAGTAATAGGGTGAAGAATTAGTCCCCACCCATGGAATGATTCCCAAGTTGGTCTGCCATTCCTTCAGTCTCTGCTCCATTTTTGCCCCTGCATTTCTTTTAGACAGAAACAATTCTGGGTCAAAATTTTTGAAGGTTGGTTGGTGTCCCCATCCCTCCAAGGGGGATGTCTGACTACTATAGGTGGTCTCTTCATGTTCCATATTCCCACTGTTGAGCACTTTGGCTACAGTCACTCACATTGAGTCCTGGGAGCCTCTCCCATCCCAGGTCTCTGGGGCTTTCTAGAGGTTGCTCCCCCAACCCCTACTCCTGGCAGCTGCATATTTCCATTCATTTTCCTGGCCCTCTGGACTTTTTCTCCTGTCTCCCTCAATACCTGATACTGTTACCCTTTTCCCCTCTCCAACCCAGATTCCTCCCTCCCACTGCCTGCCATAATTATTTTTGTTCTTCATTCTAAGTGGAGCTTAAGCATCCTCACTTGGGCCTTGCTTCTTTTTAACTACTTAGGGTCTATGGGGTATATCATGGGTATTTTGTACTTTTTGAAAAATATCCACTTATCAGTGAATATATACCATGCATATCATTTTAGGTCTGGGCTACCTTACTCAGGATGATATTTATTCACTTCTATCCATTTATCTGTAAAATTCATGATGTCCTTCTTTTTAATAGCTGAATAGTATTCCATTGTGTAAATGAACCACATTTTCTTTATCTATCCTTCCATTGAGTTAAGTTGCTTCCAGTTTTTGGCTATTATGAATAAGACAACTATGAATGTAGTGGGACAATTTACTACATAGGGAAATATCTCCTGTTGCTTGATTCTAAAGCATAAAAAGATTAAGGCAAACAATCCAAGGAAAACTGCAGAATGAGGGGAATTATGTCAACTATTTGGCTTACATTTTATAGTTTTTTCCATGTTTAATTGAATACAACTTGATAAAAGGGAAAAGGACAAAACAATCTATAAGGTTAAAAATTTGACATAAATTCGGAAAATGACCAAGTAGGTGAATCACGTGTTCAAGTAACACATAATTATAATAGACACAAACCAAATGTTGAGGGTATAGCCTAAGCGGCCCACATCAGGGTAAGTGGTTATATTGTAGAGAAAAGTCAAGCCAAGGAGAGATCGTTTTGCCTATTCAAGGAGTAAATATGTAAACTACTATTCACGCATACATGATGAATATATGGTTAAATATATGCTATACAGCTCTTGAAGTTTGCCTGAAATGATAAAATACAGGTGTCTTTGCCAAGTTGAGGCTTCTGGATTGTTACCATTAACACCACATGGAAGAAGACAGATCGTAAATAGTAGAAATTCTTTGCTACAATATATTGCACTGTCGAGAAAATTTTAACTGCTTGCTTGGAAATGACATAAAATCCTTTGGAAATGATTTCTTAAAGTTGTATTTTAATGAAGAGTTGTCATAACTGTATTAAGTACAACTATGCCTCTTACTCACCAATTTTCAGATGTACATTTTGTTGTTGAGGTGCTAAAAATAACACAGCTAACAATGTGTACAAGTTCAATGGGAGCAAATATTAGCTGCAATTCAAGGGAATTGTTTTATGTAAATACCTGGTAGCACACTCAGCTCACAGTAGTTTCTCTACCAACTATATCAGTTAAAATTGCAATACATGCAAGAAATTGCTTGTACTTGGGATTTAATCCTAATAGGAATACAAGCAGTTTACAGCCTGGAAAATGCTTTGCAGGGTGATTGGTAATAAGCAACCCATAATTATAAATCATCACCACATGTGATAAAGAAGAAGATCAGCATTCAGTGAGAAGCTAAAATAAAGCAACATGTTATCTTACAGGAGACTGAGGAAATCTCTTCCTAGGAAGTAAGACCAGAAATCAGAGGACAAAATAATGATCCAAGCTAAGATGGGAGGAAACAGAGCAGTGTGCGAAGATCATCAAATGATGTAAAGTCAGCAAGAAGCAAAAGAAGCTTCTGGGTCTTACAATAACACACAGTACTGTTAAGTTCATCCTATGTACTCTCCTTGGCAAGGCCACTGAGAGTGTCTTCACAGGATAGTACTGGGCCTGGACTCTGGAATTTGGATCAACAATAAACAGTGAACTTCCAAACCTTTAAAAGCAAATGACTCTGTTGGTTTTACCTCCATTGAATTTAATGAAAATTGTAAGTTTTCCTTTATATATCTCTCCTCTAGGCATGGCATTTATTGGCACAATCCTATCAGTTCACAGAGATGATTTTAGTAAGTGATCTTGTAAGAGTGAAATGTTTGGAAAATTATTTAAGTTTGTTTTTATTTACTCTTCCTAGATGTAACAAGTTCATCAAAGGCACTGTGGGTAGCTAGCAGGGAATATAATTGTATAATGAAAACTATTATTCATACAATACTTTTCAAATTATAAGATACTTTGTAGCTTACACATCTTACAAATTCAAATGTAACTTTGACTGTGACACAAAACTTGCAAGGTTGTCAAGTCATTTCTGATCTAAGACCACTCAGCTTATAAATGAAAGACTCTGCCATCTTGGTTTGTTAGAGACCAACTGAAGAGACATATGTGGGAAATCTGTGCAGTCTGTCTTCATCACATTAGTTTGCCTTTCCATCTACCAGAACTAGGAAGAAGCTGCCAAGAAACTAAAATATTGTGTGACTGGAGATAAATCCTTCATATTGCAGGTTGTTTGCTGGCAGAGTACTGTGAATCTCAAATGTGACATGGGGCCACATTCTAGGAAAGGAGGATATAGTAAACAGAATAATCAGCATGCCAATAATTGAGATTGACAATAGAAATTTTTCTTCTCTGTCTGGATCAAAATTTCTGCAGCCTTTGAATAATAAAATGAAAAACATAACCTTCATCAGTAACCAAGAGTTTTAACTATTGGCTATTTTAATATAGAACAACAATTATATTTTAGGTTCTAAAGAATGTGAAACTAGGTAACTTTTGTTTCTTCATTTTGTTGAAGGCTTGATAAAAATATGTTAGGAGTAGCTTGATTAAAACATCAGGAAAATACTTTGTTTAGGAAATCCCTTCAAAGCCAGGCAGTGGTGGTGCATGCCTTTAATCCCAGTACTTGGGAGGCAGAGGCAGGCAGATTTCTGAGTTCAGTCAGCCTGGTCTACAGAGTGAGTTCCAGGGCAGCCAGGGATACACAGAGAAAACCTGTCTCGAAAAACATTTAAAAAAATAAAAGGAAATCCCTTCAATACTTGAACTTCATTACAAAGTTAATACAGCAATCCCCAGACATATTGGTAAACATTAGGAAAAGAAAAGAAACAAGCCAATTTAGTAACTGAAAAAGGATAGGAGTATGAAGAGACAAAGAGTTTGGGTCATCGCTAGGATTTCAGTTCAACTTAGCAATAACTAGGTTGTGTAAATCCTGGAAATCTAGAGTAAAGTTCAATATTCTAACAGACTTGCCCAGTTTTGAAAATCTAAGATTGTGGTTCAGTTTGATGAGTGTTTGCTTAGCATGCAAGAATCCTGAGCTTTATCTCAAGCACTATATAAACTGGAGATAAAACACACCAATATTAGTGCACTTTTTGTATGGAGACAATATAATGAGATATCCAAGGTCTTCCTCAAAATATGTATAATATAAAATAAGATTAAACAAAACCTAACACATCAGAATTGGACAAAACAACAATTACAAAAGAAAAGAGAAAGGAAGAAAGAAAGAAAAATAAAAGGAAAAGAACCCAAGATAAGACAGAAGAAACAGAGATCTACTCACTCCCATATTCAAAAAAATCCATATAAACACCATATTGGAATCCATGAGACATATGTAAAAGAGCTGTAGAGTAAAAAGAGAGAAGAAAAAATATAACTAAAGTAAAATTAAAATAATACAAAATACAACGATAAAATGACATTAAACAGAGAAGAAAAACCTGAACATAATTTTGCAAGACAAGGAACCTCCAAGGATAACCTAGTATTTGTTTACTGTTGCCCATCCTCTCTGGCATGTACCTACTCTTAACTGTAGTTTGTTTGTCTCCTAGTGAGATTCTGTAGTGGGATATATTCCCTCTACATTTGTATAAAGCTCAGCAATTGGGCTGAATGAGAGGTAGGGAGAGTGGGGAGGAATAAGGAGAGGAAGAGGAGAAGCTAAGAGGCAGAAATGTAGGTGCTATGGATGACCAAGCATGTATTGAGAGCAGTCCTGGGTAACGACTTATATGTAAGTTAGTGATTTGGGTAACACCCCTAATTGTGTGAGCATCTTTTAATTGAGCATTATTAAACATATAAAACCATTAAAGTCTCATTTCTACCAGGTACTGTGTGGATGGCAGGATGGTCTGGGCTCAGCCTAGCCTTGAGAGACAGTGTGGGATATTGGCGGAGCCATGTCCCAAGCTGGTGTCTCATGGGTGGCAGATGCCTGAGCTGTTGGCCTGAGCTGAACAGTAGCGAGAGTGTGCCATTGCAACTCGTGGCCTCAGGCCTAGCCTAGTCGACAACATCGTGGCTCCTTAAGAACAAGAAGATTGGGTGCTGCCCAATCTAAATATTAACCGTGACAAGATTCCCTTAGAGGAATCTAAATTTTCATTTGCAGATAGTAAACAATTGGAGTTTATTTTTAGGTTATCCATGGGCCCCATGTACATCTCTCCTTTCATCTGGTATAAACCCATGCAGACCCAAGCATGCTGTATCAGCCTCTGTAGTTCATATGTGCATTCATCATATTGATTTGGATGGTCTGATTTCTTGGTGCTCTTCATCTCCTCTGGCACTTATACACTTTCCAACTCATGTTAAGTACACAGTCCACGTAAGTGTCACAGTGGATTTCAAGCATATATATTTTCTGTGTTCATTCCCTTTATGACCCTGTACCCTATAATTCTTCTAATCTGCTTTCACATCCCTTACAAGAGTCTCCACTTTACTTTCAACACACTCCCTAAGAAAGAAAAACTGTTACATGTGTTTTTTTTTACAGGTTTGAATTATTTCACTCAATGTGGCAATATGGAGGTCTATCAGTGTTTTCTGAAAATGAGAATATACATGATTCTTATTTGAAGCTGAATCAAATTATCTGCCCAGTCATGTTCCTTCAATACATTTATTCATATGCTTATTCACTAATCTTGCTAATGTAAATGGAAACATACATGGATTTGTAAGTACCCCTTGTATATTGACTTGAATTTCTTTGTCAAATAGCTATATATGCTATGGAAGGAACCTATGGTAATAATTTTTAATATGCTGAGGAAACTTTATACTCATTTCCATAGTGGATGCACACTTTAAACTACCAGCAATGTACAGTGTCCAATTTCCCCCAGATCATCCTGTCATTCATGCTGTTTGCTTCTGTGAAGCTAGCCGTCCACCCTGTGTAGGTTGAAATGCAAGCTCTGTTTCTCCAGAATTGCATGTTTCTGGTGGCTAAAAGAATCAAATATTTGTTTACATATAATAAGGCATTTTTGCTTCATTTTAAAAGCCTTGCTCAATTCACTTACCTAGGTATTGGTTTAATTATTTGGCTGTTAGATGTTTAATTTTGGAGTCCTTTTTTATGAAGCAAAGGTGATGTTTATGGAGAATATATTTTGGTATGGATTTAAGTGCAAAGGTTAAGAGCAAGGAAACGAGAGCAAGAACAGACAGAGTAATAAGCTGAGACTGATTTAAAAATCAATGATACATATTGACTAACTTCAGGTTTCTTAACAAACCACATTTAAATGGCTTAAATGTATGTATTTACAAAGGTTAAAATATGTATGTATGGCACTTTAGTGTCTTTTTATGTCACTTGCTTCAAGACACTTTGCTTGTAAATAAATATAGTACACTGTTTATAATTTTGTCCAAAAATTAAATTACAGGTTTGCAAATGATTATAGCTAGCTAGCCAACTAAGATAGTAGATAGATAGATAGATAGATAGATAGATAGATAGATAGATAGATAGATAGATAGAGTTTTGTCTTAAGCATGATCATTGCAATTATAACATTTCTGCTGGAAAAAATCTCTTCATGACATGGGAATATTGTCTAAATGTTAATAACATTCACCTGAACTTCTGTGCTTCTGACATAGTTTTGGAGATCAGCTGGTGAGAGACTACAACCACATTCTTTCTGCTTTCCTTTCCTGTAACTCTTTCGTTTAACTTCTGTTTTTAACTTGACACACTTGCCTATGATACTTGATCCCTTAATCTTAAAGGGTGACAGTGGCCAAAGTTTCATTTTCTTAAGGCTTTCCATGTTGTACAAGGATATACACCCTGCCTCCCTGGGAACAGGAGTTTGATCAGCCTGATCACCCAGGGTCAAGAGAAAGTCTCAGCTTCAAGGCTAGGGATCAGTATTAGATTTTGAGGATCAGTATTTGAATTTTCTTACTTGTTTGTTGGTTTGATTGATGGTTTGTTTATTTGCTCAGGGATTCTCATTTGATGGGATTTACTAATCTTTAACTGAATAGCTGGTAGAGATCCACCCTGTCTTCTCATCCTTAAAGCTGTTGATTGTTTCAGTTAACATGTTTAAGCATCTGAAACAAACTCAGACCTATCTGTCGTTTGGGGATGGTATGAATTGAAGGCATGACCTTCTGCACACTAAGTGGTTCTCTATTACTGCACTACATCTTTAAGCCTTAGATGTCAATTTCCTGAGCTACTGATGTCCTACTCAGAAAGCTTTTATTACTCCTAACCATGATGTTTTCCTCCAGTAAATTCAGAAATTCAGGAATGTGGAAGATCTTAAGTCATGCTTGAGAGGATGGAAGGAAACATAATCATGTGGGGCAATGATTATATTAAATTGAGGTTCCACAAAAATGGACAAAGAAAACTGATAATATAACAAAATTGGAATTCAACTGCAAGGCATTCATTAGAGAGGGAAAAAGCATCTTTATTTTGAAACATAAAGATATGATTTTCATAAATAAAAATAACTTGACTATTCATAAACTCTCCATAAAACAGCACATTGTTCATATAGGAAAAATACCAAGAAATTTAAATGAATGTATTAATAGTTTTAACTTCATCTAAGCTCATTCTTTAAGTTTGGGCTTAGAGTCTTTATGATACAAGATTTTGAAGCAAAATCTTTAAAATGCCTCATCTATGTAAGTCATTATGTACATAGGATGAGTTTATAGAAACCCAGATGGTCAGCCTCAGATGACAGCATGTGCTACAAAATGAGGAGAATGGAAGTCTTGCTGAATGATAACATCAGAAAGATGCTCTTACAAGATTCACCGACAATGTCAAGTGGCTTTGTATGGAGAATGTTTTCACATGGGAAGTTGCAACCACAAACAGAACAGTTAGGGATTACAAAAATAAGGACTCTGGAATTAGTGGGGCGATAGAGTAGCCACATAATATTTCTTTTCATTAATGCCACTGCAAACAGATACTTTCACACACACACAAACTACACACACACACACATCCCACACGAAGGAGATGTGTCCAAGCATTGCCTGTGTTTGGCTATCAGTA
Organism: Mastomys natalensis; assembly: GCA_021653895.1. Lineage (NCBI taxonomy): Eukaryota > Metazoa > Chordata > Mammalia > Rodentia > Muridae > Mastomys > Mastomys natalensis. The sequence goes on along the minus strand of JAJTUV010000924.1, from coordinate 24,264 downwards.
GTGGAACCACAGACTTCATTGTTTTTGTTTGCTGTATTGTTTTGTAATGAATACAGAGTTCTTTAATCTTGAACTCTATCAAGATTTTTAGAGAGTTTTATACTCCATTACAAACTATTCTAATTCCATTTTTAAATACCAAGATTAAACAATAAAAACTACCCTGCATCTGAAGTTGTACTCAGACCCAAATACTACTGTATTAATGAACACCACTAGAATATTGCACCTGCCTAGTGCATTTACGATTTTATTGCTGATATATATTCTCTATGCTAATCTCCAGGAAGCACTATCGCAGCTGTATTTTATAAATAATGTTCTTATTTGTGGTAATGTAGAGCTTAAATGCAAGAAGTCAGAAATATTTTAGTTGTTTTTTTTTTAACTTTTCTTCTTAAGTGCCATTTTTTGAGCTTAGTAAACATTTCAATTACATTTTTATTTTGCCTTTACTATATATAAATATGGGCAAGTGGGAGCAAGCTAATTAAATATCTTGCTTATATTTACTGAGTTCCTATAGTTTTAGTTTGCTTGTTGTATAATACCTTTGTCAAGTAACTACCACCCTACTCTCCCTCTTCTCCATCTCCAGGCCAGGACTATATCAAACTAGTCTTAGAAAAGATTTATAGTTAGGTGGATCTGTAGCTACCTAGAACATCGAATGCAACATCTTGAACTTGATCCTGTGCTGGTTTTGGGTATTAGATTTATCATTCATATATAATGTGTGGATGTCGGAGAAATCATTTTATTTCTATATATTCCAGATTCATTTCTATAAAATCTGATAGAAACAGCATTTACACATATGATTTGCACTAGACACCAGATTAACTAAATGATGCTTAATATACATAGTAAAAGATAATAAAAGCTGGGCTAGAGATTTTTGTTTTCTTAAAAGGCTAATTTTTGTTAAAATGTTATACAAAATCACTGTGTTGTTCAGAGAACAAACTGATAATTGGATATATGAGTTTAAAGAGTTATTAAATTTTAGGAGTAGAAGAAAAATTACCAATGACTTATAGAAATCTACCATTGTATAATTACTGTCCAATGAATGGAAAAATTGACAGACTTTTTAAATTTCAAGGTTGACTAAACCCCAGTTTTATGAAATTTGATATACAGCTCCTAAGGTAGTTGATAACAGATGCCCATTCTTGGGTCAACGTATATTATTAGATAACACTTCCTTTAGGTCAAACAATATGTCAAGTCCTGATTATATAGTAGAACAAGCTACATGGGATATTGATTCACCTTAAGTTTATAGAATACTGACAGGTATGTTCATGTGTACCATGTACCCTTATGAAAATATATCAATGGCTTTTACAATGTGATAGTGACAGTCAGATGTTGACTATGTGAAACTTTCTATACTGACATGGTAGAAGGACTTTACGCACAATATGTATATTGACTATGAATCAAGTAGAGAGGTTCATGTGTCTAATTCATGCAGGAGGACAATAAAAGTTTCCAGGAAAAAACTAAAAGAAAGATATATCTCTGCTTATTTAGGAACATTAAGAACATCATTTTGTAATTTATTTAATTTTGTCTTTTCTAATGAATTAACATTTCTCTGAGGTTCTAGTAGAAATCTGCAGTACATCTATATGATCCTAGCATTTTTTTTTTTTTTTTTTTTTTTTTTTTTGGCTGGCAGGGGGAGAGACTTTATTGCTTCGATCTTATTGTTGGTTATAGATATATTTAATTTATTTAATTCATCTTGGCTTAAGTTTGCTATATATATGATCCAGGATATGCAGGATATGTACTTTTTTTTTGCATTTTTCAACTTTGGTGAATAGAGGTTTCTAAGATATATCCTTATGATTTTTTTTTTTATTTCGATGCCATCTGTTGTAATGTCTTCCTTTTCATTTATAAGTTTGTTAATTTTAGTCTTCTTTCTCTCTTATATTTGGTTTACTTGGTTTGTAAGCCTTTTTATATGTTCAAAGAAGCAGCTTTTTCTTCCATTCACTGTTTCATTGCTTACATGGAAGATGAAATGAAAGAATGTAAGAGGAGCCAGAGGAAATAGAAGAACAGGACTGCAGCACTCAAGGCCCATCAAGGGAAAACTATTTTCTTCTGGTCAGGAGAATGAAATATCCAGCTTTGGCAAAGCCCCAACATTCCAGATAGGCTGGTCAACCACCTGGCTTACTGACCACTCTCAGAAAGTTGATATAAGCTCTAGGAATATAGGTTTTGTTAGCATTTTGCCTAAGCTCCACCCCACAGTTAACTGGCAACATCCAGGTGTACCTGACTATAAAAGGGGCTGTTTGCCCCCTGTGCTTCTCTTGTTCTCTGTCCTCTTGCCCCTTCCCCATTCCCCCCCCCTACTCCACGGAGCTCATGGCCTGCCTCTACTCCTTTACTTCTTCCCCCTCCTCGTTCTCTCTCTCTGCCTTTCTCTGTCTCTACTACTCTCTTAACTCCCCTCCCCATACCCTGAATAAACTCTATTCTATACTTCACCATCTATATCATCCAGTCTCTCAGGGGGGAAGGGATGCCACAGCATTGGCCTACGGAGGCACCCCCTTTACCCTACACTTGACTAAACATTCACCAAACATATTCCTTCTTATCTTTTTAGAAAATACAGCAGGTTTACCTCAAGCAATGCTTGAAAGAAATATCTATTGCATCTTTCTTACCCTGGAGGTTTTCCTTTAAATTCTCTAAAAATTTTCGTCAAGCTTTCTCTTTGTCTTTCCATAAAAGATTTTGTCAATGAGACTAAGAACCCCAAGAGGGGAATCCAGACTCTTTGGTATCTTTTGATGAAGTGACTCCTTAGAATTTCTGAAAATAATTTCAACCATGTTCATACAAGTAATTCATGAAGGCCACTGAGTCACACACAGAGAAATAGGTTAGAAAATATTGGAGATATTAAAATGGGTGGAATACAACTTAAAGTAATTTGAAGGTCAATATTTTTGTTTTAATGAAATATTTTGAATACAAAAAGAAAACAGTAATAATAGGGTCCGACATGATCTTTCTATAGAGAGCACACTGGTACCTAGGCAGAGAGATTTTATAACATCTGAAGTTGGAGACCAAATGATTTACAGAAAAGTGAGTATATTACTACATTGGTAGTAATATCCTGATTGCTTGGGTCATATTTCTCTTGATTGGGTGCAGCCCAGAGAATGTGTTGAACTCAGTCTGCTTCTAATTGGATGCCATTTTTAGCAAGGATTAGTCACTTACATGTTATAAATGACATTGATCAGTTATATAGCTTTAATACTGATGCTGTTCTGCTCTTCCATGGCAACTCATGAACCCATCTTCTCTTGTCTGAGAGATTATTATTCCTCAATGTTTTCCTTGTTATTAAAAAAGGATTATAATAAAAAAATCATAGCAAGAAATTTTATGAAATAAAATTATGAAATAGTATGTCAGATCAAATATTTTTGCTACTCTCATTGCTAATAACATAAACATAATTGAAAGAAAATTAGTCTCATCAGCAGGGGATCTCTAGTTTTGAAAACAGCAGAAAATATTGTGTTGCATTAATTCTTTGACTATTAACATGAGTAAATTCTGCACAAAGTAGCAAATGATCTAAAACCACAATCCAACAAACAGAAAGAAAAAGGCCATGATAAATTTTTTTTTATCTTGAAGATTTGCTCCTGTATTCTGAAATTATAGACCATAAAAGTAAAAGTCAGAGGTAAGGATCTTAGGTCTGAAGAAATCTCCAATTCCCCAAACTCAAAAAAGCAGTTCAAATATCCAGAAATGGGCTCAACCTGGACTGTAGAATTATTTCTAGCAGTTAGATAAAAGCCAACATTTTTCAGGAACTTGGGAAACTGGTTCTCATCTATGAAATGAGTCACTTCCCTTACCCCTGGCAGAATGGATGTATGGCTACCTGTGGTGCCTGTTAGCATATCAAAGGTCTTGCTGGCTTCCAGGTTTCTACAGAGTCCTACACCTTTCAAAATCCACTGTAGTTTTCTAGCCCCTTCCACCTCCTTCCCTATTCCAAACTCCTGCATGCTAAAGGAACTGCCCCCAGCTACTCATTCTTATCACCCTGCTATTCTTGCTATTCTTGCTATTCTTGCTATCTCTCTCTCTCTCTCTCTCTCTCTCTCTCTCTCTCTCTCTCTCTCTCTCATCTATATGTCTGTCTATCTTTTTCTCTGCCCCTTACTATGTTTTCTGCTCTCTATCTATCCCCTATCATCTGCTGTTCTCTCCTCACTGAAAGACAGTCCTCACCATGTTCAGTCTACTATCCCTCTCTACTTTAGACTTCTCTGGGGGCCTCTGACTTGTCTCTCTCTTACATTTCCAATCTAAGTCTTACCCTAATCATGCCATGGAACATTCCTACCATCAGTTCCCATTGCTGCTGGGAGTTGGAAAAAGTACTGAAAGGAGGGCACTATTGATACAACACCTAACATTTTAACATTAAAATTCTCATCCAGGGGGCTAGGGAAGTGCCCTTGCTGCTCTTGCTGAGGACATGTGTTTGGTTCCCATCACTGATATCAGGAGGCTGACCACCACCTCTACCATGTGCTTCAGAGGATCCCACACCCTCTTGTGACCTCAAAGGACACCCATACACAGGTATCAATACACAGATACATGCCTACCTTCTTTTAAGATCTAAAAAAAAATACAAGTGAGCATGCAGAGACGAGATTTAATAAATCTTGAAGCAAGCAGAAGTTAGGATGCCAGAATTTTAAAATATTCCTGATGCTGGGAAGAAATTGATTTTAAAGAAGTATTGATAAGCTCAGTCAAAACTGAATAGAGTGTATCCCATTACTGTCTCCCTAGTGAACCCAGGACTAAAACGTATTTACTTAATGGCTCAGTAAAGTCAAAGGACTCATTCATTATAAAGAAGACTGCAAAATCAAAGAGATCTGTGATCATTTAAATGCTTTTCTGCTAGACAAAATCTATATATTTGGAAGAAAATCAGCTCCAGAGGGTCCGCAAAAAGGTTATCTACAGTTCCCTGTATACAATTAAGTTACTATACACAAGAATCATTGTCACTGAAAGATAATAGAGAAAATGAACAGATAACCCAGTTGTTGAATTTGGCAATTACAAAAAAAGTTTGAATGTTTACAGATTGAGAGTAAATCAAGAGACATAACCAAAACTTCAAATGACTAATATAGAATTTTTAAAAAGCAATAAAAATATATATTAAGGATGGGATATTGCTCAGCTGTAGAGAGTTTGCAGCCCATTCACAAGACCCTTAGGTTCAATCCTCAATACAGGAAAGAGAGATAGTGATATAGAGAAAGCAAAGCAATGAGAAAGGTGGGAGAGCAAGGAAGAGGGAAGTCAGTAATTAGCAAACGTTGGCCACATAAATAGGAAGGCTTGATAACCTTATTAAAGAGAAGTCATTAGAAACTAAACACAGCCCTAAAATTAAGTAAGCAGAGCTCAAAAAAGATACATTTTTAACATTTAAGCAACCAATTTTATGAGAAACTTTCAGATATATTAGCACTTTAAATAAACTCTCTACCTTCTGTTACACTGAAACTCATTTATTGTTCAGTCAAACTCTGAGTGTATCTTTCATTAAAGAATCATTGTACAATATCATTGTTGTGTTTTATAAAGAAAAGAAAAGAAAGATAGAGCCAGGTGTGGTGAGGTGGGAGGGGATGCCTCAAAGGCCCATGCTAAGGCAGCCCATCTCCTGAGGTACCAGCCACAAAGTAGGAAGAGTATAGAATAGAGTTTATTTAGGTCATAGGGAGGGGATTTGAGGGAGTAAAGGCAAAGAAAGGCCGAGAGAGGAGAGAGAGAGAGAGAGAGAGAGAGAGAGAGAGAGAGAGAGAGAGAGAGGAGAGGGAGAGAGAGGGAGGAGAGATCAGCCAGGAACATGCATAGAGAGGGGGAGGGGGTGGGGAGAGAGAAAGAATGGGTAGGTAGTAAGAGAGTAAGAGGATAAGAGAATGAGGAGGGGACAAGCAGCCCCTTTTGAGTCAGGCATTCCTGGCTGTTGCCCGGTAACTGTGGGAGCCTAGAAGGAATGCTAACAATCATAGATTGTTTTGTTTATTTGTTTTCAGGGTTGGCTCCTTAAATGGTGTATATTTTCTACAGCTGACACACTGCACTGTGTGATCTCAAAAGCCCCATACATTACTGCTGTCATCCATTCTCTCAGATGCATCTTTAAGTACTGGAAAGCTGACAGGAGTTTTCTGAGCTTCAAAGTTCAGTTTAAAAGTTGTTTTGTCACTGATAACATTGTCACTAGCTTTTATTTTTTTCCTGAAGAGATAAACTCTTAACTTTTTAAAAATTTGTAATAAGTACTCACTGTGAATAGAGATAGTCTGTTGTCCTTTGGAAAAAAATAATGCTCTTTTAAAAAAGCAAATATTGTCACTTATTTTGTCAAAATTGTCATTTTACTTCAGAATGTGTCAATATTATGTGTATTTTCAAGTCACAAAGAATATTAAAGTTAAATGTCATCAAGGTTTTCAACTTAGTTACCTTACCGATTTTTGCACATTCATTCAGGACATTCATGATTTTGCCAAACATGGTTTTTCTTCTTTCCTCCACTTCTTTCCACTGTGAAGAAAACAATGACTTCCTGTGCAGTTTATCGAAACTGGTGCGATTATGTTAAAAAAAAAAAATTAGCAGATTTATTTTTATCTAAAACTGCTTTTGTTATATTCCCATAGATGTCAATGTGAAAGAAATGTCAAATTATGTTCTAGTGTTAAAAGAAAAATGCTTCTAAGTTTTCCGAACCTTCAAAGGTTTGCAGAGGCCCAATATCACTCTTCCTCTATGTGTCCAATCTGAGTATGTGTAGCCAATTGATCCAGTAGAATGCACCTAAAATACTAATCACTTTGGAAAAACCATGTGGTGACTGTATAGACTTTAGATGCCTACATGCCCCAGGAAGCAAGTCCTCTGCATGATACACTAGCAAGAAAAAAGGCCATATATCCAGGAAAGTGTTGTTCAAAGTTGTCACAGCATCCTATGTTGTTTAATAGTAAAAAAATGGGGTAGGGTGAGGGTAAGAGGCCTAAATGTGCTTTAGGTGAACAATTATATTAAATGATTGTAAACCTGCTCATTCAAGGCAATGCTCTTAAAATTTAATGGGTGAAATGTGGATATATTCAACAACACAGAGAAATCTTGAAAACCCTCTTTTGAATGAAATAACGGTTACATATGTGTTTGATATGATGATATTTAGATGAAAGATGACTAGGAAGGACATGACAAATAATTTATTTCACAGTACTTCATTTAAAGTGTCCTTTATATTAAAACAAACAAACAAACAAAACAACAACAGAAACATGTTGTAGTGGCCTAACTGGATAAGAGTGCTTGCCATGTAAGACAGGTGACCTGAGTTTGATTCCTTAGAACTCATGTAAATGTGAGAAGTGAGAAGCAATTCCACAAAGTCTCCATATGTCTCCCATGCAAACATGCACACACACACACACAAAAAAAAATCCTAAAATGTTTTAAAGAATCTTATGATTTCACATGTTCTTTGTGAGTAAACTACATTTTATTACCAAAGTTGTGTTTCATTTTGGCTAATTACTACACACTTTACATACTACTAGGATGACAGTAAAGATTATCGACATTAAGCTATAGCTGGATGGAATGTGCATTTATGATCTGTTGAGTGAGCCACATGCTGTGGTACTATGAGATACTGTACAGATTGTAAGAGTTCCTAAGAACTTAATGTTTCATCAGTGTTTATTAACAGTATTCACTATCTTAGAAGGTACGTTGGAGGAAGACATGTTTCATGTTACTTTTAGAACCTTATTTTTCCTTGATGCCTGGTATCTGATTTCTGTAACTTAGATTTTTAAAATGTACACTAAAAATTATGTGTATTTATAGGAAACAATATTTTGTGTACATATATATGTTGATGATATAAATATAAATATGAAATAAATAATTATAATTATTTTATTTATTATTTTAATAATGGTAATCAAGATATTTAGTGTATATATACATAAATAAAATTATATATAATAGTGTCCAGATAAGGGTAGCCAGTGTTTTTCTCAATTATTACTTTGTGGTAAAACTCTAAAATTCTTTCTTGGTTCTTGAAATAAACAACACATTATTATACTTTAGTTATCCTTCATCATCATCATAAAACTGATTTCAATATGTAGCTATAGTTCAGTGGTTATGGCACAGCCTTACTCTGTCCCTTTCTTGCTTCATATCCCACTTCCCCAAAGCTTCTGGTAACCAACATTCTACTTATAGCTTCTTTAAGATCAAGTAGTTTAGATTCTACATATGAAAAAAAATCATGAAATACTTCTTTGCCTGGTTTATTTCACTTAGCATAGTTGCTTCCTGTTTCATCTCTCTTGTCACAGACGTAGGATTGTATCCTTATAAATTATTGCTGTTTGTTGAATGTTTGTGTCATATTTCTCAACCTTCAAGGAATATTGGTTATACATTTGACTAACCAAACTGTGTGTATAAATATGATATATCCAGGAGAAATGGCTGTGTTTAAGAGAACTCTCATGGTTGCTCACAACTATTGTAACTCCAGTTCCAAGGACACCAAAACTCCTTCTGACCTGCATGTGCACTGGAGTCATGTGGTACATGGAAATACATGCTGTATACATATATACACATAAAATAAAAAAAAGCAAATCTTGTCAGTGAGAATGATTTTCTCTAAGTCACATGTCAGTGCATTTCTTAATATTTTTATTAGAATATTTTAGAAGTAGTATAAAATGTATATGCACACATATACATATATTATAAATATATTTCATTTATAAATAAATTTCATACTATTATCAAGATACATGAAAAAAGACAAATGTTCTAGATTGTCAAGCAATGGAGCAAAACAAAACAAGATAGAATGAGTTTAAAAAACATTTTAAATGAAAAAGTACTGAAGAAATTTCAATAATATCCTAATAAAGTTCAAGATGGAATTTAATGCAGAGAGGGGAGTTTTAAAAAAATCTCATAACAAATAGAAAATTATGATGAGACATTAGCGCTTGATAATCCAATTTCTAAATATAAAAATTAAAGTTATGTGTATTCTTAACCAAAACACATAGTCATATAAAGTTTAACATAACCTTTTACCCTTGACAATAAAGTAAAATATAATATTTATACATGTGCATTATATAATTCATATGTGAGTTGGAAACAGAAACCTTCAGATATACAACAAGCATGGTGGTAAATCTTTAACCTAGAATTTTCAATATTTAACATGCAAAAAGAAATATAAACAGAGCTAGTCAGCAACACAAATTTAATTGGAAAACTTTAACCATGTTCTGACAGAGCAAGTAAACAAAAATTGGGTTTGGGTAATATATTAATAGGGCTTATTTTATGTGTGATTATATTTCAAATCCTAAATCCTATGCAAGCACTGCTCCTTCTTTTCAAGAGCCAATGGAACATTTACAATGATTGCTCATATATCAAGCTATAACGAAAACACCAATAAATCCCCAAAAGGAGAAATAAATCCAGCCACATTCACTGCAGTTTATTACTGTACGGCTAAAAACTAATAACAAAAGTTATATCTTAACTTGATTTATTTTAAGATATGTACCTTTGTAGCAATTTTCAGAATACAGAACATGCTCTTGGTTCTGCAGATTATAGTTCTGCTCAGATCAAAATACGATTTTTGAAAAAATACCAAAGAAACAAAAGGTCGCAAATCAGGAGGGGAAAATGGCCGTTAATCACGTGCATTAATAATTAGACATCTTTCTTTTCCCAGATGGACTGTTGCTTTGCCTAAAAGCTGATTCTACTCTTAATGCAAACTTCTTTTGTCATCTAAATGATGAAGAAATCTAGATTATATGATCAGAATAACCAATAGTTATGGATCTTCTAATAAATATTAACTTCATTTAAGCCCACAATGTTTATTTTAATGTTCTGGAACTGAAAATCATTTTATTACTTTGAGCTGAAGATGATTGCAATTTAATACTTTTTCCAAATATTTCAAGGGTCTACAATGAATGATAACACCAGATTCATTTCTGACTCACTCTTTCTAGTATAGCCTGAGAGTAATGAAGGCCTCTGTTTATTACCAGTCCTTAGTTCAAGTACTATACAATGGCAAACTGACTATGCTTTGTTTCTAATTGAAAAACAATGATTTCAAATAAACGGCATATCCCATCATTTAGTAGCTTAACTGTGTAAAGAGAGGGAATTTACAAGGATAGTTTGAATCCCAAGGAAGTGATATCTTGCATGCACAGTGAGTGAGTCCTTGTAGCAGAGGGAAAAAAATCTTTTCAGTATGTTACACGGATGGGAATTGGAGAAGAGAAAGAAAGACCACAGTACTATCCAGCAAAGATGTTAGATCCAGACTATGAGAAGATTTGGACTCTTGTTCTTGACCTTAATTTTATTTGTGTGTGACCTAGCAACTACAACCAAATTATAACATGTGTCCATGGAAAGAGAAAATCAAAATACTGCCATATATAAAACAACACCAAAAATGGTCTGAAGTTCAAGAAAATGAAACCTACTGTTCATGAGTGGAACAAAGGAGCAGGAGCTGTGGCTAAAACTAGATCTTCGGATTTCAGGTAGTGTCTTCAGCTAGGGCACTGGACCAGTGTGGGGGTTGGGATGAGAATGACTCCCATAGATTTATATGCTCAATCCATGGTCCCGAATTGGTAGAGTGAATGGTAAAGAAAAAATCAGGAAGTGTGGCCTTGTTGGGGCAGGTATGTCACTGAGGGCCAGGTTTAACATTTTAAAACAAACATTCCTAATGTTTTCCTAATATTTGTCCCGTGATTGTGCATCAAGATGCTAGCTCTCAGCGATTCCTTCACTCATGTAGAATCTAATATCTTAAAACCATAAAGCCGGATTAAACACTTACTTTTATAAGTGTCCTTGGCCACAGTTTCTTCATTTTACAGAGTGTTCCTTAATTTGAGTTAGTCTGGTGGTTTCCTCATGATCCATGTCAAATTTTACAGTTTCAGTGAGACAATAAGTAAAGGATCCCTGTGAGTACAGGTTCTCTGTCTCTATTTCTGTCTCTGTCTCTCTGTCTTCTTTTCTCTGTCTCTCTCTCTCTCTCTCTCTCTCTCTCTCTCTCTCTCTCTCTCTCTTTCTCTCTCTCTCTCTCTCTCTGTGTTTCCCCATAACTAGTAACATTTATGTCATGTCTTGATTAAAGTGAAGTTCTCAAGACCTCAACGTTTGCTCTTAATTTCTCTTTGTGATTTTTGCATCTTCTATGCAAAGATATTAAAACTGTATAAACATCCTCTCCTTAAGTGGATTGGTTTCCATAGTTTGAACATCCATTGATAAAGCTTATGACATTCTTATGATAATTAGTACTATGGTGGCTCCCCAAGAGGGACCTGAATTTCATCAGGTCTCCTATCATTATTGGTTGTCACTGCAAAAGATGAGTTTCCCACCTCTACTGGTTCTTTTGCTAGGGTATTTGTTTCCTTAATTAGCTCTAAATGAGGTAAATAGACATCTTAAAAATACTTTTTATTCTAATTATTACTCTGCTATGTTTATCAATAACTTGTCTCATCCATACTCCTTTCAGTAGATTCTAACTTAAGTACTTGCACCTCTTTGTACCCTTGTTCCCCCATAACTGACATATCAAGGCATTTCTTGTTGTCTCTGATTAATTACTCACAGTGTATTCTTCCCATTCGAACTCCAGCAATCATTAGAGACATAGCAAGGGTTGATCCAGATTTGGGAACTCCACCTCTTCATTTCAAACCCCACTCCCACCCCAGGAATGCTTTTTGGTATTAAAAAGAAGTGATTACCCAAAGCTTTAGCCATCACTTACTCTCACCCAAAAGACTAATTGTTTTCCTGTAGAAAATGAACTATCATCATGATACCGACTGTGGTCTACTCTCAGGCTAAAAGGTATACACTCAAAACATTACACTAAGCCCTTTATTTCTAATTGTCAATCCCCTGTAGAAACTCACTGTATTTTCTCAGTCTCCAAAGTCTTCAAACAATCATTTATATTATCATTATAACAATATAATATAAACAATATATCATTAATTGTTTATAGTTATAAATAATATATAATATAATTTATAACATGATAATTATAATATAGTACAATATAAACAATTAACATTAATTGTTCATAGTTCATTGTTAGCAAGAGAATTTGCCATAACACAGAACACTTGAATAATAATCTATAAACAATCAGAAAAAAGTAATGGGTTATTTAATCTGAAATGAAAGCAAAGTTAATGTCCTTAGGCTTCTTTATTGCTAAACAAGTGCCAGGAAGGAATAGAATTATCTACAGAATTTTTAAAGTCTAGTAATAAACTTAAAACTATATAATCATCTATGATGATTTTCCTAGACAGCAATGAGAGCAAATGATACTCAGGCATATATGAATATTGAAATATACCTTCTTTGTTAACTATCAGTGTCCTTACAGACACATTCTAAAAATATGGCTCTATGTAGCTCTTATTCCTTATCAAAGATGCTTCCATTTGCAGAAGATGGAGGCTACTACAGAAATCCACAACTGATCAAAAGGCAGAGAATAAGAGACTTGGTGGTGCCCAGCCCCAGCGCAATATCACCAACATGGCCCTACCCTGAAGTGCAGAGGACATCATAGAAGAACAAGAAATATTTTATGGTCTGAGAATCAGGAGAGGATATCTGCTAAGAGAGAGTGTCTTATAGATATAACAGTGACACTTCACCCATGAAATCTCAACAATATGCTCTTCTAAACGAGAATAGTGTAATGGTAATACCAGTTGACATGCCAGTGTAGATGGAGAAAAAGCAGAAGGCTCTACCTATAGATGAAGACCTGTAGGAAATCAAGGGTTACTGAGAGAGACAGAATGAGTGTTCTGAGCCTGCAATCGGTTATCCAATTGGAAATAGCTCTAAGAAAATGTACATACGACCAATACTAAGTTGGCTCAGTAATGTGTGTGTGTGCTTGGGCATGCATGTGTGTGTGACTGTGTACATATGTGTGTTTGCATGTGAGTGTGTGTGTTTGTGTGTGTGATACACAATAATTATTCAAGAGCTCACAAGTTAGAAGGCACTGGACAGCATAATGGAGAGAGTTTCAAAGGAATGAGGAAAGAGTGAAATGGTATAAATACAGGGCACACACACACACAACTATATACTGACAGTTGCTCTTAAGTTGTTTTGACTGCATGTATAACTGTGTGAGGGTTTCAGATCCCTTGGAACTGGAGTTACAGACAGTTTCAAGCTGTCATGTTTCTGGGGGAATTCAACCCAGGTCGTCTGCAAGTAATTCGAGTGCTCTTAACTATGAGCTGTCTCTCAGCCCACACAGATAGTTTTTAAAACATCATTAATGTTTCTCTTTCAAAGTGTAAGACAGGAGTATCTTCATCGACATCCCTTAAATAGTGTTAGAATGGAATATTCAAAGGTCCATCAAGACTCTCTGAGTCAGAATTTTAATTTTACTAGTATATCCCAATACCGCATCTGCCATTTAACTTATGAGTCCACACAAGATTTAACATTCTAAAATGTAAATGTTATTTCTAGCATTTTATCATTTATTTCCCTAGTTTAGGTGTCACAACAACACAGTAGTAGGAAAGAAAAATGATGTGCAAATATAGCCCTTGATGAAATATGTATGATAAAGACTTGGAACAGCAAAGACAGCATTGGATGAGATGATTTTCAGTTACTGTGGTTTCATCTATGCAGATTTTTATGGGATAAAAAATATTTGCTATGTCATACTGAACAGTAAAAGAAGAAACAGAAGACTACATGCCGTGCATCCGGATGCCAGAAACAATAATCATAAATAATTACCAGATGAAATATTATATGATGCCCGGGGGCCATTTTTCTTAGTTGGTTCTTACAGATTTGCACTCTCCACAGTCATGCATTTTCAAATATGAGAAAATATTTTTGAATAATGTACAAATTTGTTTTTAGTGTGGAAAACTGCAGGAGTTATTGTGGATATGTCATATTGATCCTTTTCTTTCAAACAGATTGTAACATCTTACACAGGATGTCATTTTCCTCCATTCTGGCCTCACAAGCTTAGTACACAAATGCCCCTGTTTACATCAAGTAATCAGTGAGAGGTAGTGACCCTAGTGTTCCAGGCTTTGCTTGCTTTGTTTCTACCACTGCTCTAGATGGCTTTCCTCGTGTTTGGATAATAAGTTTTACATGTAAAATGTGGTCATGATATAGAAATTAATGAGCCCAGGATGCATGAAACCATTAGAGCTTAAGAAAAGATCTGTATAAATAATGAAAAAAAATTCAGCTCTGGCCTACATCCTGAGATTGTTGAAAAAAATCATTACTAGAAAGTCCCAGATGCCAGGGACCCAAGAGGTTCCCAGGACCCAACAGGGAGGACATTAGTTGAAATACCCAACAAAGGGGAGATAGAACCTGTAGAGACCATATCCAGTGGATAGACATGGCCCCTGGTTGAGGGACGAGGCCACCCATCCACCTCAAAACTATTAATCCAGAATTTCTCCTGTCAAAAGAAAATGCAGAAACAAAGAGTGGAGCAGAGACTGAAGGAAAGACCATCCAGAGACTGCCCCACTTAGGAATCCATGCCATCTGCAGACACCAAACCCAGAGACGATGACTGATGACAAGAAGCTATTACTGACAGGATCCTGGTATAGCTGTTCCCTTAGAGGTTCTGCTAGAGCCTAGGCAATACAGATGTAGATGTACACAACCAAACATTGAACTGAGCACAGGGACCCCGATGGAGAAGTTAGGACAAGGATTGTAGGAGCAGAAGGGGTTTGCAACTCCATAGGAAGAACAACAATATCAACCAACCAGACCACCCAAAGCTCCCAGGACTAAACCACCAACCAAAGAGTACACATGAAGGGACCCATGGCTCCACCTGGATATGTAGCAGGGATGGATATGCCTTTTCGGGCATCACTGGGAGGGGAACCCCTTGATCCTGTAGAGGCTTGATGACACAGGGTAGGGGAATGGTAGGGCAATGAGGCAGGAATGGGTGAGCGGGTAGGGAGCATCCTCATGGAGGCAGGAGGAGTGGAAGGGAATAGGGGATTTGTGGAGGGAAAACTGGGAAGGAGGCTAACATTTGAAATGTAAATAAATAAAATAATCAATAAAAAAAATGTTAAATCTCTGAGTTGAGGATATGTTTGTGCTTTCCACTGAAAGCAGTCAGTGTCACATTCCTTATACATGGTGAATTATACACAGGTTCATATTATAAAGTTTGTGGTTATGCTCAGTTTTGTAATTTTCTATATATACATATTTTAATCTGTCCCTAGAAGTGTGCCCCCTTTTGTTATTCTTCAATTTCTCTCTCCTGCATTACTGACACCAACTCTAGAAATTCCTACTGTCCATTATAATTATTGCTTGTTGATATTAGAGTGTGAATTTTATATTTGTCATCAACTTGCAGTGCTAACCGCCTGGCCATTAGCTTGTGGTACAGTGCCTAATCACAGTGGGAGCTCAGAAGCTTGGAGTGGCTGGTGAAGGCAGGGGATTGAGGATTTTCATACTATATATACAGACAATGATGAATCACTGCTATTGGATTCATATTGTTATGAATCCATTTGTCTACTTCAAATTATCATGACAATCCAAATCTTTTAGTAATTACTTTCATGCCATTAAATGGTTTCATAGTACCATGTTTCATACCATTAGATATTTCATAGTCTCTCTCACATTATTACTGCTAGTATACCTCTACAGAGACAATAGCGTTTCTTATTTAACAGAACCACCTGTGGAATCAGGCAACCACAGCTTATGTTTTCATACTTTTGCTCAATATCTGTGTAACCCATGAAGAATTCCTCTCCTAACATGTCAGTTTCCTCATCCCATTTATTCTCCCCAATGCCAATTTAATTTATATCCTTGGTCTTGCTCTTCTCTCTAGAACTGTATTCATGTGATTATTCAAATGACAACCCAATGTCCCCTCTTCTTATATCTAAATTAGTAATGTCCTAAACCAGCTTCTTTTCTCATCCCATGACACCCTAGTACTGATATGTTTAAGTCTCATTTTAGTCAATGTTTTCTAGAGAAAAAGAGCTAATAAGATGTGTGTTGTCGTGTGAGACTGCCTGTGTTTCCTCAATGCAAATGTTCATTTGTCCCACTTGGGGAACCAAGAACTAACAAATAATGATTACAACAAAGTCCAGCTTTGCAAACTAATGAATTTATTGGGGTTACCTATAAAAGCTTCTTAGGGAGCAGTTCTGATGCTGTCCTGTTCCTCAATTGGTTCTTGATCTGTCAGTAAAGAAAGTCATGGGCCAATTGCTGTGTGGAAGGCACAAACGGGGATTTCCAGATGCCTGGAGGAAAAAGGCAGACACAAGAAAGGAGAGGGGGAGTTTTTTTGTTGTGCTTTGGAGAAACAAGAAGAAGCCAGCAGCCCTGTGAGGTCTCCAGAGGAGCTTTGGCCTGTGGCCACTATAACAGGCAGGTGGTAAGGGATGTTTGGCAGGGGCCAGATGGGATTAGCCACTGAAGTTTAGGGCAGGAGATAAGATGGTAAGGGTACACTTTTCCAGATGAGAGATTATAGTGCCTAGCAACTGTGTTAAGACAAGGTGACAAGTTGAAAAGGAACAAATTGTGTGTGTGTGTGTGTGTGTGTGTGTGTGTGTGTGTGTGTGTGTGTTGTGTGTTTTGTGTGTTTTGTCTGAGGATTCAAAGGAAGCCGGGTGGGGGCTGGTAGTGTGGTCACTTCCCAAAGCTAAAGGAAGGTAGAACATAAAACTACATGCAACTGAACTTAGGTAAGGAGGGATGATTCAAAGGTAGCTATATCAATGAAAAATATACCATAATGTGTAGGGCTAACTTACAAGAGCTGGAATTCTGGAGCTCTCTGTATGACTTGTGGGCAGCTCAATGGGTCTGAAAGTTTTCTCTATATAGCTTGTCTCTTTTCAGTCTCCTTTCTTGTCAGTGGCTTATGGCTTCAATAACCCTGGGGAGCACCCTTGTGAATTTGACAAGTCTGAGCTTTGTAGGTGTAAAGTTGTTTTATTCCCTCCAGAGCAATCCTGAGGCCAGTCTTTCAACTTGGCATAAATGGCTACACCACAGTGGTCATGGGGTAGGAGGTTATAAATAATAAGCTACACAAATACAGAAGTTGACTGGATCAAAACCTGTGGAGTGAGCTGGGAGCCTAGAGACCTGGGAGTGCTTCATGGCACAGACTATGTTAATAATCTCTATTGTTTAGACCTGAAGGACTTCTGCTCCTTTTAGGTATTTAACTGAATGAATTGGGTCCAGCTTCATTATGGAAACAGGCTGCTTTCTGAAAATACTTTTATATTACATACTAATTTATTGAAAAGCACTTTTCAGGATGATGTGCAATATGAATGATCACAGAGCCACCTTTATATTATGAAGAGATTTCAAAAAAATATTTAACAGAGTCACCAAAGACATATTACTCCTTAGGAAACTTACAGGATTATTTATTTATTCATGCCTGCTATCATCTTTTAATTTAGGTGGCAAAATGCTGGGGCCTTTCTTGTTCATTTGAACATCCTTTTTCATTATATTAAACATGGTAGTTATATGCTGTGTGCTCGATAAATAGTTTCACTAAAGTACTACAAAATTGCATGGACATTAGATCTACTTTGGTTATGGCCATGTATTATTATCATGAGCTCCTTGATAAGGTATTTGGTCGTAAATATGTGTGTGAGGAGATCAGCATAGGAAACACACACACATATAGGGTTTACTACCCAAGCCTGAGGACCCACACATAGCGCACACACAAAGGGTTTACTACTCAAGTATAAGGACTGGACTATAGATCTCCAGCCCCTTTGTTATAAATAAATAAAATAAATAAAATAAAATAAATAAAATAAGCAAACAAATACAAAAACCTTCTAGCTGAGGTGTACACCTGTAATCCCACCATAGGGAATGTTGGAGATAGAAGTATGTTGGATGTGATGCTAGTGCCTCCTGGCCAGTTCATGATCCCTGTTCAGTCAGAGACTCTGCCTCAAAAGAAATTAAGAGAGATACAAGACTCTTATGTTAGCCTCTAGCCTCCAAGTATGCATCTGTCTTGCAAATACATGCATATATTAGTGTGCATGCACATATAAGCAAACACAAATACAAAACAAAAACAACAACAAAATCCAAGGATTTCTTTTCCTCTCCATAACGCCAGGGTGTGTCTGTGGGGGAAGGAGAAGCTGTGGTTCACCAAGGTCATACATGATTAATGAATGAATCAAGATCATATCCATAATATTCCCACCCCATTATAGAGCTACTAACCACTACAGATGGGTCTAAGTCTTAACATGTTTCAGCCATACCTTTTATTAAAAATAAATTGTTTTATCGTATAATAAAATCTGAAAACATGTTTTCCTTTCCTTACTCCTCCCCATTCTGCATCCCTCCAGATTCACTCCCCTTTGTGTCTCTCATTAGAAAAGAACAAGTTTCTAAGAGATAACAACCAAACATAACAAACTGAAATATAGTAAGATAAAGCAAAAAGCACCACACCGAGACTGCATAAGGCAACCCAACAGAAGGAAAAGAGCCTAATAGTAGACACAAGAATCAGAGACACACTCATTTACATACTACAGAGTCCCATAAAAACACTAAGCTGAAAGCAATAGTGTATATACAGCGGACCTGGTGCAGACCCATGTCGACCCTGTGCTTGCTGCTTCATTCTCTGTGACTTCATATGAGCCTTGATCAGTTGATTCAGAGGAACTTGTTCTCCTGGCATCCTTGATTCCTTACACTCTTCAACTGTTTCCTCTTCCTTTTCCTTTTCCACAGGGTTTCCTGAGCTCTGAAGGGAGGAAGGGGTTTAATGGAGACAACCCACTTAGAGCTGCGTGTTCAAAGGACATCCTCTCTGTGTAATATCTGTCTATGGGTCTTTGCATCTTTTCCGATCTGCTGCTAGAGAAAGCAATAAAGCATCTTCCTAAACTCACTTACCCAAACTATTTTTTTACGAGGAATTCAAGTGTAGAACTAGGAAGAATATACTCTTTGCCTTAGAATATTAGAATATTTCTTACTTGCAGGATGAGAAAGCTGGAGACATAGTTTGGCTTTGTCAGGAGTGACCAGGCAATACCTGTGTCTGCTGGGTATGCTTACTTCATTTCAAAGGAGACTTAGATCACTGGCATTTTATGAGTAAGGCTGAAATAACCTTATGTGGACCAATATTAAATGAGCCACTATAACATGAAATTGACATTTCATGTTTGTTTCAGATACAGCTGAATGATGCAGTAGAGGAAGCTTCACTGATGCTGGCTCACGAAGGCACTGAACTAAGAATATAACAAAATGTCACTAGGTGTTATTTTATTGTTGCTTTTTTTTTTAAAGGCAGTAGTATTTGATTTAACCTCTGTCTCTGGGTTATCTAATCTCTGCTTCTTGGACACTTAAGCAATATGAGGTATGGTTTCCATCTTTTGGATAGACCTTCAAATAAAATAAAGCATGTGGTGGTTACTCCCATGAGATATGTACCAGCACTTCACTAGCATGTTTTATATTCAAGATAGATTGAAGATCACCTGTTTTGTGGCTGGGTATGTATTTGCATTTCTCTTTTAGAAGCCTGTGGAATACCTTCCTGTACCAAAGACACTAGAATGCAGTGTATTGTTGATCTTATAGAATAAGCCATTGGTGTTCTGTTCAGGAACCTTTCGCCTGTGCCCATGTGTTTGAGGCTCTTACATACTTTCTCTTCTATTAGATTCAGTGTACCTGGTTTTATGTGGAGGTCCTTGATCCACTTTGACTTAAGCTGTGGACAAGGAGATAAGAATGGATTAATTTGCATTCTTCTACATGCTGAATGCCAGTTGAACCAGCACCATTTGTTGAAATGCTGTCTTTTTTCCATTTGCTTGGATTTTTTTTCCCAGCCCTTTACTCTGAGGTAATGTCTGTCTTTGCCACTGGGATGCTTTTCCTGTATGCGGCAAAATGCTGGATCCTGTTTATGTATCCAATCTGATAGTCTATGTCTTTTTATTGGAGAATTGAGTCCATTGATGTTAAGAGATATTATGGAATAATAATAAATGATTGTTGCTTCTTGTTATTTTTGTTGTTAGAGGTGGAATTATGTTTGTGTGGCTATCTTCTTTTAGGTTTGTTGAAAGAAGATTGCTTTCTTGCTTTTTTTACAATGTAGTTTCCTTCCTTGTGTTGGAGTTTTCCTCCGTCTATTATCTTTTGTAAGGCTGGATTTGTGGAAAGATAGTATTTAAATTTGGTTTTGTCATGGAATAGCTTGGTTTCTCCATCTATGGTAATTGAGAGTTTTGCTGGGTATAGTAGTCTGGGCTGGCATTTGTCTTCTCTTAGGGTCTGTATGACATCTGCCCAGGATCTTCTGGCTTTTAGAGTCTCTTGTGAGAAGTCTGATGTAATTCTGATAGATCTGCCTTTGTATGCTACTTGGCCTTTTTCCCTTACTGCTTTTAATATTCTTTCTTTGTTTTGTGCATTTGGTGTTTTGATTATTCTTTGAAGAGAGAAATGTCTTTCCAGTCCAATATACTTAGAGTCTGTAGGCTTTTTGTATGCTTATGAGCATCTCTTTCTTTTTTTTTTTTCCCCATATACAGGCTGCATGTTTTGGGATAGCCCCCACTCCAGATGTTTGAGACCTACATGAAAACCAAGCTGCACATTTGCAACATATGTCCAGGGAGGCCTAGGTCCAGCCCATGGAGCTAGATCTGTGTAGACTAGGTATGCTCCACGGTTGGTGATTCAGTCTCTGAGAGCTCCAAGGGTTCAGGTTGGTTTACTCTGTTGATCTTCCTGTGCAGTTCCTATCTCCTATCTCCTTAGGGCCCACAATCCTTCTGCCTATTCTTCTATAAGAGTCCTCAAGCTCCATCCACTGTTTGGCTCTGAATGTCTGTATCTGTCTGAGTCAGCTGCTGGTTAGAGCCTCTCAGAGGACAACTTGCCCCTGTCTGTTCTCAGGCTGGAGGTTTAGATCCTGGGAGCTCTGGTTGAATCTTTTGATATTCATTCTAAAAAGGACAAAAGAACTCTCACTTTGGTCTTCCTCCTTCTTCTTGAGTTTCATGAGGTTTATGCGTTGCGTCTTAGGTATTGTGTGCTTTTGGGCTAATATCCGCTTATCAGTGAGTGCATACCACGTGTGTTCTTTTGTGATTGGGTCATCTCACTCAGGATCATATTTTCTAGCTCCATCCATTTGCCTAAGAATTTCATGAGCTCATTGTTTTAATAGCTGAGTAGTACTCCATTGTGTAAATGTACCACATTTTCTGTATCCATTCTTCTGTTGAAGGACATCTGGGTTCTCTCTAGCTTCTGGCTATTATAAATAAGGCCGCTATGAACATAGTGGAGCATGTGGCCCTGTTGCATGTTGAAATATCTTCTGGGTATATGCCCAGGAGGGGTATAGTTGGGTCCTCAGGTAACACTATGTTCAATTTTCTGAGGTATCACCAGACTGCTTTCCATAGTGGATGTACCAGCTTGCAATCCCACCAACAATGGAGGAGTGTTCCTCTTTCTCCACATCCTCGCCAACATCTGCTGCCACCTGTGTTTTGGATCTTAGCCATTCTGACTGATGTGAGGTGGAATCTCAGTGTTGTTTTCATTTGCATTTCCCTGATGACTAGGGATGCTGAACACTTCTTTAGATGCTTCTCAACCAAAGAACATCTCTTTCTTTAGGTTAGGGAAGTTTTCTTCTACAATTTTTTTGAAGATATTTAATTACCTTTTAAGTTTGGAATCTTTGCTTTCTTCTATACCTATTATCCTCTTGTATTCAGTTGCTGAAGCTTAGCTCTGTAGTTCCTGTTTGAATTTCTTAATTTTTCATCTCCAGCTTTCCCTCAATTTGGGTTTTCTTTTTGGATTGTTTTCTTTTTCAGATCTTGAAAAATTTTATTCATGTTTGTTTGTGGTTTACTTAAATTCTTTTAGGGATTAGTTCCTTTTCTGCCAGTGTTTGTTTATGTTTTCTTGGATTTCTTTAAGTAATTTATTGATTTCCCTTGTAAGGATCTCTATCATCTTCATACCAGCAATTTTAAGGTTTGTTTTTCCCCCTTTCTTGTGCTTCATTTATGTTGGAATATTTAGAGCCTACTGTGGTAGAGTTCCTGGGCTCTAGTGGAGACATACTACCCATTGTGTTTTTATGATGGCATCTAGGATTGTGGTAATAGTACATCTACATAGTGCTTTCTAGTTTTGTCTTTGTTCAATGGGTGTTTTGTTCCTTGGTTTTTATTTTCTCTGTGGATTTTAGGAGAAAGTGATGGTTATACTGCCTGGTGGAAACTTTTTGTGGTCCTAATATGAATGGCCCCTGTACGTTGCAAGTAAATCTGGGTATTGGGAGCTGGCACTTTACGGATGGAGATCAGCTAGCGGTCTGAAAAGTGTTCTCAGGAAGAAGGAGAACAGAATGTTCAAACTGGATCTGGTATCTGTTTAGTCCCCATTTGAACTGAGGTAGACTGTGTAGTGAGACCTTCCAGAAGGTCTTTTATAGCACAGGGAATAAGACTGCTGATTTGATCTGTTTCCCTGGACTGCTCAGCTGGCATGTTCACGGGAATACTTGCTTGTGATGGATGCTGGGATAATGGGATGAGTCGGGGAATGAGAATGTCTTTGTGATCTGTTGAGGATGCTGTTAGAGAAGAAAATCAGAGTGCAGCAGGTGTTCTGGTACAGAGCTCTGGATCAAACTGAAAGGGCAAAAAAAAAAAAAAAACAGTAAAAACCTGTAGTCAGACTATCTGCTTCATGGACAGCAGTCTCTCTGCTTTGATTTTAATTTAACAAATATGTACAGCACCTAATCTTCTCTCTAGGCATTATACTAAGGAAGACAATGTTCAACAGCATCTTTTGCCTTCCTCTTAGGTGTTTTCAATATTTGCAGGAGTAGGTCATTAAAAATAATAATCTCCCAACAATAAGTCATGTGAAGGAAGTTAGCAAGAGACACAAGGGCAGTGCCTGCCTCAACTTTTTTCTATATCCACCTCCCTTGATAGATCAACAAATGACAGAATTTTTTTTTTTAGCTTTCTAGCAGGTGACACTCAAAATTATCAGGAAGGAGGTTTAGGTTCAAAGCATCATTCTTCGTTATACCAGGTGGAGAACTTGGTAATTTATAGTGTAAGAAAATCATGTATTTTCCTTTCTTAGTCTAGCCAGCTCTTTGTTGTTTCAGTGGCTACTTTCTGTGGTCATCAGGGACACAATCCTGCATTTTCAGGATCACAAAAAGGCAATGAGAACATTAGTTCAGCTCTAAGTCCTATAATAAGTCCTGCTGGCTTTGATGACATTAAAACAAAAAACAATTGTGGTCTCGGTGCTATTCACAGACCTCTACCTGGTAAAGGTGGAGAGAAATGAGGCTACAATGACCCTTCTCTGAGGAACTAGTACTGAACAGTCATTTCACCTCAATCTCTACGACCTATATAATCCTGTTCAGGGACTGGAAATTCACGACATTTATCATTCTGAAATCTTTTCTTCTGATTTCGTCTCATTTTGAATCCACACAAAAATCTTTGATTGTACTGGTTCATAGAACCTTCTCAGATATTTGTCCTTTAGGTGATCCTTTCTCTTAGGCACAAAAGGGAAAGTCTTATATGTACCTTGCTTGAGACAACTAAGTGGCTCAAAGAACCAGTCATTCTTAGAAGGAGTAACAAAATACTCAAGGGAGTAAATATGGAGACACAGTGCAGGACTGAAACTGAAGGAGGGGCCGTCTACAGACCATACCACCTGGATATCCATCCTATGTGGAGTCACCAAAGGTAGAGGTTGATATGGATGTCAGGATGTACATGCTGACAGGAGCCTGATATAGCTGTCTCCTTAGAAGTCTGCAAGAGTCTGACATACTCAGAAGCAGATGCTCACAGAGAACCATTAAACTGATCATGGGGTTCCCAATGGAGAAGA